>JADRCH010000135.1:4976731-5034214 GCA_019843965.1 Rhynchomys soricoides
TTTCTTTCTTTCTTTCTTTCTTTCTTTCTTTCTTTCTTTCTTTCTTTCCTTCCTTCCTTCTTTCCTTCCTTCTTTCCTTCCTTTCTTTTCTTCCGTTTTCTTCTAACTTTGCATCCACAGACCCAGGTGTCTCGTCTCAAAGCCAGCACTTGCAGAAGGACAGAGGAACAGGGCTCCTTTTGCTGTTTTGGCTCTTTCAAGACCCCTCAGTGCCAGGTGGGGAGGGTACCCTGTAACTCGTCTCCAGAAAATGAGCCTCACTCATGCCAGCACAACAAGCTGGAGAGAGGCTCATGACCCGTCTCCACCCCACAACAGTCTAGACTTTAAACGTTCAAAGCAAATTCCATTCAAGGGCACTAGGTGGGAATCTCAAAACTAGTGCAGGTCCCTCCTTGAGGGTTGTGAAGGGGAAATCGAGGCACAGTGAAAGCCAGAGCTATGTTTAGTTCTCTTAAGGGCACACTTGGGGTTCACATGCAGTTTGGCAGCTCCTTACTAATCGCAGCAGGTAGTTCAGTGGTTGGAGCAGTCTGCTCTCTTGGTTATAGACGACAGAGCTCTCTAGAGCCACCAAAGTCACAAGAGCTATCCCAGGATAGTGGTGACTCTCAGAATCCAAGAAGAAGCAAAAGCCAGAAACCCTGCAGGAGGTCTAATTCCATATGTCATGGCACAGGCTTCTCTGCTGGGACTTCTGAAGGAATGAAAGGGGATTCATCTTTGAGGCAGCAAGTCGTCTTTTGAAAGGCTGGCTAGCATAAGCCACAAGATGCTCCGATCTGAAGGTCCCACTGGCCCTGCCAATTTGGGGTCAGCTGCCACTCAGATCATGCTCCCTGGATCCTTAGATTTTGTTGTGTCTAGATGACTACCCATGCCATGTGCCCAGGCCACAGAGCACTGTACAATTCCTTGGTTCCTGAGACCCTCATCATTCCCTATCCGAGCTTTGTGGCTCTGTTTTCCTTCCACGGGCTCTGGGGACCGCTGATTCCAACTGAGAGGCTTCTCAAATATCAGAAGCTCTGCCAGCCTTCCTGAAGCTGAACCTTGGGATAAGAGAATATCTCAGACTTGGGCAGGCAGGCCAGTTGGGAAAGCTGGGGCGGACATGGTGCCTTGCTGCCACATTCCCACAGGCCTCACTTGGTGGCTTGTGCTTCCCCACAACTTCAGCTGGGCCAATCTCCCTTCTGATTGCTTCTTTTGCCATCACAGAGGTAGGAAGCCTTTTGGTGTTCTGGCTCTTTAAAGTTCCCATCAGTGCTAAGGGGAGTCAGGTGGGGAGGGTACCCTGTGTCATCTGCCTGGGAAGCTGCTCTAGAGTCAGTCCTGCTCTCCTATGGGCTCAGAGCTGGCCATCGCTAGGCGGGGTAAGATTTGAGGAACTGCAGTTCTCAGCACATTTGAGTGCAGGTAACCAAGGAATTGGTCCAGTGTAGACCCCAGACTGTTGTTCGAGATGTCATTATGTCTGAGATGGGGCCGCAGGATTTGCACTTTAACCCACTTCTCAAAGAAGCTCAACGAATTGTCCCATTAGCCTCATTTGGGGAAACAGATTTAGAATCACTCTGCAGTATTCCAGCAAAGACCAGACACCAGGGACAAACAGCATGAAAAACTGTCTAATTGTGCTTTACTTCCTATATTCTGATGCCTTGACATCTGGGTCTTCCTAGCAGTGGAAGGCAGCTCCTGTTATTGGACCAGTCCTAGACACAGTAGATGACACCCCCTCCTATCCACCTGTATGTGCCAGCTGCTGCCCAGCTGTCCTCGTCAGCCAGCACAGGGACCAGACCGGCAGGAACTGCCCTGTGCCCCAGAGCCCTGAGCATATCCTATCGCTCCTTAAGTCTGCCCGGCAACCTGAGAGAAACTCTGCACAGACTTCCCTCACTTTGTGTCTTAGAGGACAAATGTGACAGTGTTTTAAACACATTAGACTTCTTAGTGCTTGGCACAGTGCCTGGTTCCCAGAGAGGATTAGGTCAGTACCTATTATTATTCTCATTTCACTAATGGGGAGACAGAGGCAGAAACAGGATTAAGTCACTTGCCAGGATCCCCAGCTCCCATTGAGCTGGACGGACGCCACCTTCTATCTACAGAGCTGGCATTTTATTTAACACAGCAGAGAAAGGCACCGTGATTGTGTTTAATGACACATATCATTAGGTTTCTCTTGACTTTCCTTGTGTAATACCCGCCATAGCAGACACTTGTTAGAAAAACGAAGCAGGTTTTGTTTCGGTCAAGTGGCTTGGCTCTAGACCAGAATGCTGCAGCCTCTCCTATGCCCTGGGCAGTTAAGAGTGGCAAGGCTGGGGGAGTGTGAGCAGTGGTTAGTACGACTGGTCCCACACTGATGTGCAAAGCCCCACTGAGAGAATGAACATTGACTTTGGCAGGGCGCTAGTTTCATTGTGCCGTGCAGGGACGGCTGATTAGCTGGAACCTGGAGCTTATTACCTCTGGCACAGAGCTCTGTGGTCTACACAGGCACAAATGAAGAAGCCTGGGCTCCTAAGAGAATTGACAGCATCTGGTGACTGATGAGAACAGAGAGGCCAGAGGAGCGGATGGGCAATCCCCCCCCCCCCCGCGCCTCCCTCCCTTCCCTAAGAGCTGAGTTAATCAGAAATGGAATTTCTTTTCTCCACTTCTAATAATTCAAACTTAGCGATGGGTTCATTTTAAGATGCAGAATGCACACGTCAGCTTTGAAAACATCCACTCTCCCTGAGGACGCCATCCATGTGGGCAGATACAGGAAGGTGCAGATTGCTGATGCCTAGCATCTGGCTCAGAGCAGCCTCTAAGGCTCAAGTCTCACACTTGCTCTCCTTCATAGAGACATCCCAAGGACCCACTGGGCCCAGACTCTTGAATGGCTTAGTCTGGAATTTGGCTATGTTGCAATTGTCCAGCTCAAGCAGGAGAGACCTGGAAACTGGTGGTCATTCTGCTTCTCTTCAATAACATGAGAGCTACATAGAATACACCTGCAACACGGGCCCTGTAATTGCTTGCCTTGTCTTCATCAAGACTGTGTAGTACATTCTTCCCAGTTTATCCATAGATCTGTTAATAAATCCTATTTTGCTAAGCACAGAGACACAGATAATTCTGAGCTATAACAGATAAGTTTGCTTCATCATGGCCGCAGATGTTCTGATGGGATCAATTTTGACTGTGTTTGGATATTCTTATTTATCTATTTATCACTCTGTCCATCAGCTTTATTTCCAAACATGAGTCCCTAAAGGAATAGTTAATCTGTATTAAATTATGTCATCCAGGGATAGTAAGTTCAGCATGTTCATGAGCTAATATGACTGTTACCTGCTCCCAACAGCAGTACCTGGTATGTCTTAGTCAGGGTTTCTATTCCTGCACAAATATCATGACCAAGAAGCAAGTTGGGGAGGAAAGGGTTTATTGAGCTTACACTTCCATGCTGCTGTTCATCATGAAAGGAAGTCAGGATTGGAACTGAAGCAGGTCAGGAAGCAGGAGCTGATGCAGAGGCCATGGAGGGATGTTCCTTACTGGCTTGCTTGCTTCTGGCTTGCTCAGCTGACTTTCTTATAGAGCCCAAGACTACCAGCCCACAGATGGTACCACCCACAAGGGGCCCTCCCCCCTTGATCACTAATTGAGAAAATGCCTTACCACTGGCTCTCATGGAGGCATTTCCTCAACTGAAGCTCCTTTCTCTGTTATAACTCCAGCTTGTGTCAAGTTGACACACAAAACCAGTCAGTACATGGTACAACCTCATTCCCAACACACACACACACACACACACACACACACACACACACACGCACGCATGCACAGGCCCCTCCCTAAACATTTAGTTTCCTTTGCAAGACCACCTACCAAGTCCCGCTGAGACCTGGACCTGTGGCAAATGCAAACATCTGAGTGGCTGTCAGTGTTTTTATCATTTCTTCTCCTCTTTTCTTTGGTTCTTCACCAAAAGCAGTTTGGGTTAGAGAGAGAACAGATGTGCCTGTGACTTGATTCCTTTCACTGCAAAGGAAGGTTTCAGCTCCTTTCTTCAGAGGACGCCAGTACTGAGGAGGGAGCTGCTGAGCCACTGGAGGTCATCAGAGGGAACTCAGGGCCTTGGTGTCCATACCTACGTGCAGCCCAGATACATGATAGACGTAGGTAGTCCAGTCACGGAGGCAGACCATGTGGTTGGCTTGCTTTTACCCACACCTACAGTACAGCTCACAGTGGGGATTGCCAAGACAGAAACAATTCATCAAGAAACATTTACAAGGTGAGTCTTCAAGTTGTTTCTGCCAGAAACATGGCTATATGCTGCTCAGGTGAACTCCTACATCTGTCTCCAGCCAATTATCTGGACCTTCAACCCTGAGGCAAGTGTTTAGAATCTCATTACCTGTGTCCCTCACTTGGACCCCTACGATGGCCTCAGCAGCTTCTCACTGGGCCTGTCACTATCTCTGGAAAGATGGTGTTTTATCCAGAACCAGAAGCTTTATGGAGTCTGGGACTCTCTCAGGTTTGTTCCGCAACTCTGCTGCCTTTCAGGACTCACGTTGTCCTTCCTCAGGATCTTTAAATAGATATTCTCTCTTTTCCTTCTAGAATGTTCTCTGTCTTCCACACCCTTACCCCACCATTGTTCACTTCTCGGATCTCCCAGGTTTTAACACCCAGCTTCAATTTGAAAAGCTTCCAAGGGTAGCCACAACACAAGCTGCCGTCCTCATAGGCCTTGCCTTCTCGACGAACTGTCTTCCGAACTGGGAGGGGGGGCGACTCAGACCTTGCTAGACAACAGACTCCTAGGGATAAACAGACAATAATCCTATGTAGAAAAAAAACCTTCAGATCAATGAAAGTGCACTGGAAAAAGACCAGCAGCCGTGTGGAGAGTTACAGGTCTCGGGGGCCAGTGAGTGTGAGTAGTTACAAAGCTGGTACCCTAGTTTGTGACCCCACTGTTGCCTCCTGCATGGCTAAGGAGATGAGGCGTGAAGAGATCACTGGCCTGTTTGTGGACACTTGCTATGTAAACATGTAGTTCTGAGACATCAGTAACTAAACTGGGTAGACTGGAACCGTTACAGGAGCCAAGATTTTATGTGTAGTTGGCATCAGGTTGGTATAAATTCACAGTGCAGGGTTTTCATTTTAGGGTGTAAAATGTAATCCCCATGGAAACCTCAAAAATAGCTACAGACTATATACATATGGAAATGAGGGAGACTGAAGATGCTCAGTAGAAAAATATCAACCTCATACCACTGTAATGTAGAAAAGGAGACACCAAGCCCCAGCAGGGCAGATAGACAGAGAGCGGAATGGCAGAAGTCCCTGCATCCTCATCAGGGGCTTCAAACATAAGTGGACTAAATCCTCCAGTTAAACACTAGAGGCTGGCAAAGTGGACAGGCAACCCAGGGTCCAACTGTTTTCTGCCTGCAAACGACTGATGGTTCAAGGCCACAGAGAGTGGTAAAGTGAAGGACCAGGAAGGGGTGGATGTCTCTGCAAGGACCAGCAGAATGGGCAGAGGGAGCCCTTCAGGAAAGTCTTTGGAATCCAAATCTTGTTTGATTGTAGGGACAATAAAGACATTTAAGCTAGTGAACTGTTCAATCCAGAAAGTTGACTTAACAACTAAGGGCCTAGGAACTAACTGGCCAGTATAACAAGAAAAGTGAAACCTTTCAGATCAAAGGGAGATTCCTCCCGTCGGTGGCAATGCCTCAGAAGCACGAGGAAGCTTCTTTTTCGTTCTCTTTTTTTTGTTTTTGTTTTTGTTTTTGAGATAGGGTTTTACTGTGTAGTGTTGGCTGTTCTGAAACTCTCACTTTGTAGACCGGGCTAGCCCCAATTCTCCTGCTTCTGCCTCTGGAGTGCTGGGATTAAAGACGCCTGCCACTACAGCACAGGGGTCTTAATTTAATTGACCTGACCTGGCAGAGCGGCCCACCCAATCGTAGCATGAACTGGGATTTGTTATGTACTTACACATTCACAGTAGAAGGTTTTCATTTGGGGTAGAAAATGTAATTCCATGGAAACCTCAAACAAACAAACAAACAAACAAAAAACCCAACCAGCTACAGACTACAGCACAGGAGGCTCTGCCCAACAACACCAATATGAGTCACAAGTGAAACCCCAGTAGACTCTAAAAGATCCATATCCTAGCAAGAGTCTTGTCTGCATTGAAGCTAGAAACAGCCACAGAAGAAAAACTGAAAGGTTCACACATCTGTGAAAATGAAATCACACACTCGCACAGTTAACAGCTCAAAGAGAAAATACAGTAACACATGGAAAAATATATTTAACACCAGGCATCATTTGGAGAAGGCAAATCAAAATGCACAAAGAGCCTTTGGTATCTGGCATCCATCAGGATGGTTGAGTATTAAAAGAACAGAGAGACGAGAAGGAAAAGCAGAGGAAGTTGTCTAGAGCTATCGTGTCAGGGTCGAAGCCTGGTGTTCCTGAGAGTGGCATGCAGGAGACATGGCTCTGGCGGTGGTGTTACAAGATGGTGGGGCTGTCACAGGTGGGGCTTGCTAGAAGGTGCTGAGACATTGCTCAGGAGGGGATGAAGCTCAAGAGGGGGGGTTGCTATGGAAACCTGAGCCTAAGCATCATGTTAGTATCTATCTGACGGTTATCGAATGATGTTTATCTCGTTACTCCTAGAAGGATTAGATTTCCACCAGAGTGTGACCTTCCTCTGCACAGCGGCAGGGCAGGAGGTGCAGCTGGACAAAGGTGGATATTCAGTCACTAGCCTTGGCATTGTAGAGGGTCCTTTGGAGTGGCCTTATAGGATGGTGGGAACCCGTTTGTTTAAATACCACTATGCTGCTTGCTGGCTGTGTCATTTTGTACAAACAACTTGCCTTTAAGGGGCTTCTGTTTTCTATCTCAAATACAGAGCACCGATCTTTCTAACTTGGTGCTTGTGCTGTCTTGCCGGCCTTGGGATGCAGAACAGGATGCACCGATGGCAGCCTGCATGTTTCACTGGCTAAGGCCCCAACCAGATCAGCAGACAACTCAGGTTCTAAATTTGTTTTACACTCAGCATGAAGCTACATATGTCACGAAGAGATGCACATGTTCACAGGAGAGCAGACTGTCTGCAAAGCCACAGAAACTTGAAACAGAGAGCAGCAGGTCTTCTGATGGCTTTTAAAACTATGAGTCAAGATGGGGTGATACGGATGCTAGTTGGCTCATACTTTGGATCTTATTTTCTGATTGGTCTCCACCATCTTGAATGGAGATCTCCCACTGCAATCTTGTTAAGGCCTAGATGGAATGTTAAGGCCTAGGTAACAGTTACCTGGCTAGCTTGTCATTATCTTTCTGCTGTGACTGGAAAACTTCCTAACCGCAAGATTGATTACGTTCTGTGGCCTTGGAAACCAATCACAATAAAAGTCAACAGAACTGTTTTGTATAGTTACCCACATTAAGCTTGGACCTGAATCAACCACCCAACAGAACCAACCGCCCAATGGCACTTCCCACACCTGTGTATAAACTTTTATGGTGTAAGCTGCAGACCCCAACATAAGAGAGACACCTGCCCCAATATTAGAAACTATTTGGAACAAGACATCCATTTTAAGTACTGGTTGAGTAAAGTTTAAGTTCCCAAGACCTCCCTGGGAACTGACATCCTGGTAGACAAGTTAAGACATGAATGTTGGACAGGTCCCATCTTGGTAGACAAGTTAGGACATGAATATTAGTCAAGGCAAGTCCCCTGCCACAGTTGACTACCCCAACCAATGGGAGCACAGTAAATGTACAACAAAGACATGTTCCTAGGGAAATCCTCCTATCCCTAAGTCTTGACGGGTGAAAAAACTTGGCACAAATGTTTATGGATTTGGGGTTTTGAAGTCCTGTAAGATCTTAACTTGGGGTCACAGTTCAGTTCTTGAGTCTGGACCATGGCCCTGGTTGACTAGTCCTGGGGCGTATGCTCAATACACTATTCCTGTCTGACTGAGATCATTGCTTGTGTGGTTTTCGAGGCAATTCCTGGACCCCAACTATCCTGAACAGCTGGATACACATCCCTTGGATCAAAAGGCATTTTACAACCATACCACCTGAGCAGGACCCGCTAAGAAAACGTATGCCAAGGCCTCCTGCTTCTTTTCACTCCCTGTGAGGTACTGGTGACTTGGATTGCACCTGTGGAAGGTGACCCCAACTTGCCTCTCCCATTGAAGATGACCGTTCATCCTTTTACCCAGGAGATGGTGCGTTATCTCCAAGGGAAGTAGGCTTCCCACTGCCTGGAAAGCCATGAGGGGAAGGGGAAGAAAGGGGTGAGGAAAGAGGCTCTCCTCCCACCAAAGACAGCTAAAGGAGCATGAGAGCCCCAGGATTAAAGAGCCCTGAGCTTGGGCCTGGAGGTGGAGGCCTGCCAGATTCTGGCTACTGGGGGCTAAAGCAGCAGGGTCACATGTCTAAGGCCTTCCTGGACCACAAAGTGAGTTCGAGGCTTACGTGAATAACCTACTGAGACCTTACTCCAAAATAAACAGTAAAAAGAGGCCAGGTGTGTGGTTCCATGGTGAGTGCTTGCCTGGTAATGCACAAAGGCTTGTTTCAGGGCTCAGCTCTGCAAGAGAGGAAGATACCAAAAATACTTTTGAAGTTAAGGTATTACACAGCTATGTAATTTTGCACATAACTCAGATATCACGAAACAAAGGGGGCATGTTCAACATCCTCCATTTCCGTTCCTTCAAACAACCAAAGCTGCTCTTCTATGAAGAAGACAAACAGGAATACGGTGAGCATGAATTAACTCTCATTTTCAGACAGAAGCAGTGGTGGACATTTGGGTTAATCATTGCTTTAGGATTTAAAATTATTATTATCATTTTTGAAAATTCTTTTGAGGTAGAGTCTCACTCTGTAGCCCACCCCGACCCTGACTTTTTGATATTGCTGCATCTGCTTCCTAAATGCTTTGATTCTGGGTGGGCACCACCAGGGCCAGGTAATTTTTTTTTTTCCTTAAGGGAAACACATCCATGTACATTTTTGTTGGTGGTAAGATTAAGCTCTGAAGTTTAATTAGACATGTGCATTCCCAGCCTTGAGTATGAACACATATGCACACATACCTGGCCAACAGAACATGCATCTAAGTTATACACCATATCTACTTGAACTTTTAGATCATGCTTTATTTAAGTATGTCACAATGTGCACTATGTTGTTGTCTTGGTCAAATGCAACAAGAATGCAGTCCAGAAAAGATGACCCTGGTGTCAGTAGGTTTGCTTATTTGCATCTGAACCTTCCCCCAACCTATGTAGGATGACACATCTTCCCCAACAGCCGTGGGGCACAGGAAGCAGCTGCTGAGTGTCAGCTCCCCATTGTCACTGGCATCCTTCCCCTGCATGCTGTGTCCAGGCCCACTGAGAAAACGTGATAAACCCCCATGACTAACCAGACTCACATTTTCCATAATGTGAAGCACTCCTTAATGCTGTGGGAATCCAAGAGGACTTGCGTACATACGAAGCTCTCTGTGCTGTTGAGTCTATTCACAAACTGGGAAATACGGTGTCTCAGGAACTCATTTTCCCAGCTAAGAGGGGCACAGGCTGGATCCTTTGCACATCTTTGCAAATCTGTGGGCTACCTGAACAGGATAGGGTGCTGCCGTCCTCTTAGGCTGTTGACTAAAGAACAACAGATCTGTCAAGAGGGTAGAGTAGCCTCAGGACCCAGAAAAGCCAAAGCTCAGGCTAGCTCTCTAGGAAGAAGATGCACTGTGTGAGGTGGTTTCCTGACTCTACTGCCTCACTACTGTGATCCAAGTGGCCAGGGCCTCCCTGGGTCTTATTAGAGGTCACCTGACCATATGTTCTAAGGTGTGAGCTGAACCTGAATAGCCATAAGACAAGCACAGAATATGCCTTACTGATAACGGTTTTCTAGAGGCATGGAACCAATAGAATGTATGCATACGTTGTAAAAGGGGATTTGGTAGGTTGGCTTGCGTGGTACATGCTGGGTAGGGCAACAGTGGCTTTCTGCATGCTAGAGAGCCTGAGAACCTGGTAGCTATGCAGTCCAAGGAGCTAAATGCCTCAGCAGACCTAGCCTAGTGCTGAAGGTCTGGGGTCTGGGAAAGTCTCTAGAGAGTCACTGGTGTTGAGTCTGGATTACAAGCTAGAAGAGACTGGAGTGCGGTGTTGGCGGGCAGTGGATCCAGTAGCAGCAGACATGCTCAGATATCAAAGGAGTGTGCGGCAGCCTCACCCCAAGATCCTTCTCCAGCCACCCAAAGTGCTTCCTACATATAGGGAGAGTCTTTCTTTATTTCTAATCACTGCTCCACAAGTCAATCATTTGGAAACAACCACAGACATACACCAGTGTGCCTCTCCAGTCCTAGGCATCTCTTAACACAGTCGAGTTGACCGCTGAGACAAACCACCACAGTCGCTGTCATGGCTAATGTTCATAGTCAACTTGACGGGATCCAGAGTCATCGAGGAGACAGATCTCTGGGCATGTCCATGGGGGGTTTGTCTAGAGCAGTGGTTCTCAACCTTCCTATGCTGAGATCCTTCAATATTGTTGTTGTTACTTTCAAACTGTAATTTTGCTACTGTTATGAATCGTAATAGAAATATCTTTTTTTTTTTTTTTCTGATGGTCTGGGGGTCGCAACCCACAGGTTCAGAACTATTATTATAGAGTAAGTTAATTGAGGTAGACTGACCTATCCTAACTGTGCATGACACTGTTCTATAGGCTTGGGTCCTGGACTGTGTAAAAAGGAGCTAGGCAGAACATAAACCTTCATCTCTCTCTCTGCTTCTTCACTGTTACACAGTATAAGGGACTGCCTTGTTGCCAACATCTCAATGGCTATAGTGAACCCCACTAACCTTCCCCTCTTGAGGTTGCTTTTGATGGGTATTTTTGTGGCAGCAATGAGAAAAATAACTAACAGGTATCTTCCATGAAAGCAAAGTTTTATTAAAGAGATATTGGTCCCTATGATAGCATGTGGGGTGGTGGACTGTGACAGGCAGCCTGGCCCCTGGTGGAGCACAGGCTTAACCCAAGGCAACCCAGTAGGACTAGCCCTGCAAGGGACCAGAAGGTGTTTTACCAAAGCTGACAACCCCCCCCCCCCCCGTAGAGAGGTCTGTCATGTGAGGTCTGTCATGTAGGAGCAGCACCAAGCCCTCCCACACACAGATAAGGTATCCCTAAACTCTCAGACCAAGCCAATGGGAGGTACCTGTTGTCAGACCCTGGCCCATCCCAAACTGTACATTAGACCATCCCAAACTGTATAGGAGAGATCCTATCCAGAAGGAATAGAGGTGTGAGAACTACTCCGTCGGCTGAGAGCTTCTATCATAAGAGCTGTAACACTGCTGCTTGGGAAGAGGTCTGCTCTCCCGAAAAACGCCACCAGAAGCTTCCCGAACTCCTAGTCAGCCTCTTGTGGGCTCATCCTGGGCTCGACTCAGCCCAGGGTGGTGGGTGCAGGAGCAACCTAGGTGGCAACTGCGGAGTTGGAGGTGGAGGTGACTCCCATCCCTGCTTGTGCTCTTCCCTTTGCCTGAATCCTCGTACTTAGCCAGGCCAGAAATCCCTGTGGAAAGCCTTCAGCACTCAGGCCCACAACAGCAGAGACCAGGAGCTATGGGACAGGGGCATCCACAGGACAGGGGAGCCCACAGGACAGGGGAGCAGATCCTCTACCTGGCTTACACAGAGAGCTCTGAGCACCCCAACTCCTGTCTCTGCCCCTGACTGTCAGTTAAAAGCTTTGGGGTCTTTGTGTTACTGAGAGAAAACCCTTAAATTGGATGGCTCCATAGAAAACTGGTCTCTCCTCCCAGAGGCTCAGACTTGAAAATAGTGTGTGTGTGTGTGGGGGGGGGGCTGGCAACATGGCTCAGTGGTTCAGAGCACTGGCTGCTCTTCCTGAGGTCCTGAGTTCAATTCTCAGCAACCACATGGTGGCTCACACCCATCTCTAATGGGATCTGATGCTCACTTCTGGTATGTCTGAAGACAACAACGTTGTACTCATAAATAAAATTAAATAAATAAATAATTTTTTTAAAAAAGAGAGAGTGAGTGAAGAGGAACTGAACCCTGGGCAGCAGGAAGAGCCTATGTGACCTTGCCAATGCCCCAGCAGTTAGAGAAACTGCTCCCTCTTCAAGTTGTCTCTAGTCTGTAAGTACTGAGGGCTCTTTCCTTGCTGTCCTGAAGGGACAGCTCCTGGGAGGTGCTGTGTGAGAAGGCATAGTGCCTTGTACCTGCCTGGCCCAAGCTCCTTTGTGGTGACAACACCCTTTTCGAGTCTCAGTCTTGGATCAGGGTGTGGACAGGGCTTCTGTTATGATGAAAATGGTTCTCACTCAGGACTGCTCTGCTGGCTCCACTGTTCTCTCAGAGACCTTAGTTCCTTTGCCCTTCACCAGCTTTAAGCAATCTTAGAATTCCTTTCTTGCCTGCTTTAATCCATCAAGCAGAAGAGACCTTTGCTCTTGTGTCTTTGAATAAGAAACAGGAGTGGGGCTTCTACCCTGGCAAAGCTGAGCCTGGCTGAGCAGCTGAGCGTGGGAAGGGCTCACGCAGCTCCACCTTCTTGCCAAAATGGTTTTCTCACCTTTGTATTTACCCACCAGGGTGAGAAGACTTGTTTTCAGAGGAATGAGGTTCCCCCACACACTTTAAAGTTCATTTGAACACAATGGTCTCTAATATAGAAAACAGGCGCTCACAGAAATAATTTTAGGGACAGATGCCATTCCGAGTCAAAGGAAGTGACGCAGTTTCCCCCAAGTGTATTTGACTAAGAGCAGGACACAGCTAAGGCCATGGTACTGTTAATGGCAAACCTCTGTGTACCCTGTAAGTGCTTCCTTTCCACTCACATATACTAAGATGTTGGAGACCAGAGATTTGACGTCATAATTGACAGCTGTTAGATCTGGTACCTCATTCGCCTTAAGCAGAGGTCAGTCTGCCAAGCAGCCAGCCTGACTGACATCAGGGCAGTCCAGTTGCTTTGAACATGGCAGGGATTCCTCCAGGAAGCTACATTTGACCAGAGCTGCTTGCTGCAGATGCCGAGCTCCAGCTCCAGACAGCACTGTTGCAGCCACGACCGTTTTGTAAATCAGCTGTACTAGACCTCTCAGCCACCGTAGCCTCAGTGAACTCCAGCAGCCATTCTCCAGGTCATGAGGGGAGAGTGTACCCTGTGGCCCAACAGAAACCATGTGATTGGTACAAGCCCAATCCCATAAAGGACCACCATGATTGGTGCAAACACCCTTGCTCTACCCCTTTCTGGCTATCTAAGAAGGCTGTTTGGCTCAATTTTCAGGAACACACACACACACACACACACACACACACACATGCACACACACATACGTACACACATCCTATTCCAGGTGTTATAGCATCAGCAATGATGGAGAAAAATCTCATCATTCCAAGAAGCTTTGAAAGTCTCCCCAAGTGATGTCATCTCAATTTGATAGAACAGAGAAAAAAATCTCAAGACTTGCAGAGTTGAGGAGAGTAGCAGCTATGGCCAGCTCTGCAGGCTGAAGTCTGATGGACCATGACTTCCTGTCAGGGACTGTCAGATACAGGATACCTCTATCCTGACACACTCTTGTCTACAGCAGATTCTGTGGTCATCCCTGTGGTCACCAATCAACAGGCAATTCCACCTTCTCCACTGAATACCAACTGGTGTCCTCTGGTTCAGTTCAGTCCTGATTCTGACCACCTGGAGTTTGTGTGAGACCCACAGGCTGAGCCCTCACCCTCAGACCACGGCACCTTACACACCAGCTGAAAGCTTCTGGTCTTGCCTGAGTTTCTGTCAGTGGCTGTAAGCGAGGGTTTCCACACCTTCAACTTGGGTTTGATTAATTTGATAGAGAAGAACTCAGAGAAGCCCTTGCTTACATTCATTCCTTTCTGGAGGTGGGGTGAGACAAGAGCATTGTGAAGACTATTGTTGAAAAGATGCTGAGGTCAGGGCAAAAGAGAAGAAGCAGAATTCCAAGGGAGTGTCCCCCTCTGGAAACTGCCACTGTGCAGCCCTCAGAAGGCTCCAGGAACCTGGTTTTAGATGTTAATGGAAGTTTCACTGTGCAGTTGCGATGGTTAACACCACTGGACTGGTGACTAATGGAGTGGGGCTGGAATCCAACTTACAGATCCGTGGCTGGTTCCCTTGGCAACCGGCTTGGCCAAAGCATTGGCGGTAGTGTGTGTGTGTGTATGTGTGTGTGTGTGTGTGTGTGTGTGTGTGTGTGTGTGTGTGTGTGCTTTATCAGAACAAAAGACATGCCTTCTATTCATCACTCAGGAAGGAACTAGGGCTCTGGAGCTAGAATGTAGACCATACATACTTTTTAAAATTCGTGTACTTTAGAGTTACAACAAGAACAATGTGTGTGCATGTGTAAGCATGCACATGTGCACACACATGTCTACAAGCACGTGCATATAAGTACATGCCTGTATGTGCATCCAAGCCTCTACATAAGTAGCTCTGGATTTAGGGGCCTTTGAAGCGTCTCATGGGGGCTTTGGGTTAGGTGTTTTTCCACTTACAACTGGGCCTTCAGGCTCATGTGTCAGCCTTATTCCGTCAGGTGGTTCTCAAGTGCCTTTTGCCCACTCACTGGCCCTGAACCCTCCAACGTGGTGAGGGAGCTCTGCTGACCCTCCCTCAACCCCACCCTCTCCCGCTGTGAGCAGTGGGCTCTGCCCAGTGTCATGACCCAGCTCCTGTGCTGGACTCTCTCTATGCAAGCAGCAAATAGCTGCAGGTTTGGACTAGAGCAGCCAGCATGCTTTAAGACGGGAGATGTGGGCCTTGTTCTGGTTACTCTGTGGGATGTGTCCCGATCAAGTTCCTCTAGCTCTGAGATTCAACTTCTACACCTATGCTCGGGAACTGAGAATACCTTAGCCCTGACCCTGATGCTGAAGAGGTAAGAAGAAGATAGAGCACAGGGTGGAACAGACCAAGCCATGGAATGGGAGAAAATGTCACCCATGGGGCCTGGACACCTCATCTTCCTGTCTGTGCCAGGTCAGGACATTAAAGCAGTGACTGTCCCAGGCTGGGAGGAAGCCAGGAAGACACAGAGACCCCAGATCTCCCAAGCCATCTTTTCCTGGGAGCATCTGTCTACATAATGGCTGTCAGTGTGAGCAGGCAGACATCTCGAAGGGACAATGAGTAGGTAGGCCTGTGTGGCTGCTGATTCAGGGGGCAGGAGGCCTTGGTCTCCACTCCCCAGGGAAGCACTCAGCCTTGAGGATAAAAGCAGCAGGTTCTCTCTGTCCAAGCTACAGGACTCCAAACAAAACCACAGAGAGTGTTTCTAACAAGAGGAGAGTGGACTGGCTTGGCCCTGTCCTACCCTCAGATGATAGGAATGCCTTACATCAGAGTCACTGGGCTGTGTTCTCTGGCCAGCAGTGAGTAGTCAGTCCCTGAGGTCATTTTGGCTCCAACTCAAAGTAACCAGGGTATTGAGCAGCATATCAGGTGAGATGTGAAGGGGGGAGGGGGAGGGGGGGAAGGGGAGGGTGGGTGTGTGAAAGGATAGGGAAGGCGCAAAGCCAAGATGCTGAGAGAGCCCAGTCACAGGGTGGGCCAGTCCCAGTCAGCAGTGATGGGCTGAGGCCCTCACTGTATGTATGGTGGGGCCAGTGTGCTCAGCAGTTTGCAGAAGGAAGTGGCCAGCAGATTCCCCAAGGCTCTCAGCTCTTTTGCTCCTGAGCTAATTATTTCTCCATCCACTCTGCCTCTGGGGCAAACCCTCAAGAATCCTAAAGCTGCCCCAGAGCTCACTCCCCTGCATTAAGTGTGATAAAAAAGTGTGAGCCTCCTCTGGAAGCGCCTGGGTTCTCCTGAGGCTCAGAGGTTCAGGATAGTTATGTATGTATAATCCTACTGCTAACTCTGATTAACAGGCTGGGCTGTGCTGGGCAGGTCCAATTCATACAGTGGATAAGGCCCAGAGATAGGAGTCAGCCCCCTGTTAACCTCCCAGCCCTCTGATTTCCCATCTCTGAAACACTTGTGGAGTTTGATTCCCTCGCCACTGTACATGGGGAACCAGGCTGCTGTACCCTCCATTAGAGCCCATAGGCCTCCTGCCTTAAAGAGGCCCTGCCATGCACCCAATTCCTGTTGGCAGGCCTTCCCCAGCATGGGAACCCCTTGAAGGTTCACAGGACCTACACATCACAGAAGGGCACAACAAGCTCCCAGGAGCCCCACAGGACAACTTAACAAAAGGCCAAGATTGTTCTGGAAATAACCCCTAGACCTGAAACAAGCATTCTGTTGGCTTTTCTTTGATGGGAAGGTTTATGGGAATCCCTGCATTTTTTAAGGCACATCACAGCAAGCACTGCTGAAGACCTTTGCAACTGTGAACTTCCACTTCCTGCCCAGGGCTCACTCAGTGTGAGGAGGCCTCAACCTCCAGAATCTATTCATTCAGGAAAACAAAACACAGGTCCAAGAAATCCGGAGAGCCATTTCTCCAGATCAAACTGTGGTACAGTTGTCCCCAACTGTAACCTTTCCCTTTCTCCTGCTGATGCTGTTTGCTCCATGAGTGTGTAGAAATGGGCGCTACCAGCAGGTGGGAGCTTCTCACTGCTGCTGGGTGGTCCTGGCGCCCGCCCCAGTCCAAAACAAATGGGAGCAAAAATGACCTGCGACTACCCAATAAAATACCATGTGTGCTCATTAGCCGCACCACCACGTGGGACTGTGTGCTCCTGTTAACACCAGGGGCCTCTGAGAAACTACAAGCCTGCCAAGCCTTCCTCAAGCAGAAACCCAAGGATGAGTGTGCGTCTTTATGTGGGCTGTTCTCACTGCCTGGCAGGGCCTTGGGTCATTAATAGGTGAAAGTTGCCCAGCTTATCAGGACCTTTGAGCTGACAGAAGCTGAAAGGAGGAACAGGGAACAGTGGACTGGATTACTGTCCCTGGGGAGTCTCCCTTTTCTGGAAGAGACAGACACGCTTAGACAAAAGCTGTGCATGGTGAGGGATGTACAGAAACATGGCCCTCTTTCTCCACGTGCCCCACACACTCACATCCTGAGTTATGGGTGGGTAGGTACTGCACAGGGGACTTGTGGGCACTCACTGGACTACAGACTCCACAAGCCTAGGTGCTTGGGTGTGGGATATTAGATTGGAAAGCTGACACCTTCACAGTGCATACCAGCTGAGGCCTCCTGGGAGGAGGCTGGAGCCTCACTGAACAGAGCAGGAAGGAAGGTGAGCATCGAGGTCTTGACACATGGAACACACACCCGATCTCCTACTTGTGATTTGGCAAACTTACAATAGCAGTGACACTGTCCCAGGTTGTCAGTCGCGTTTAGAATTTGGGTTGGTTCTGAAGGACAGTCAGGATCTAAGCAGTGGCCTGGAGGAACAGCCTTGGAGACTCTTCACAAAGGAAGCTTTATAGGACCGTAGAGCCTACAAGTGGAAATACAAAAGTTAACAAGACTCGGAACTTTATTTAGGGAAGAAGATGACATGAAATGTGCAGAATTTTATCCTCGTTGTGTTGTGTTCTGTTAAGTCGGGCTAAAACATTAGAAGTGGTGTGCTCTAATGAAGGCAGGGGAGTAGCCCTTCCTATTAGTAGACAGACAATGTTGTATCAAGTTCAATATAACTTGGACCATAGAAAGTTCGAAACAAACATAATCCAAATTGTTGCTGGTCATTGTTAGCTCCCTTTCAGTCGCTACAGCAGGCTAAAAATAAAATGAGACAGAGATCAGCATGACTGGCTGAAGAAAGGGCATGTACACCCACCCAGAGCTTTCTAGAACCTTCAGAGAAGCCAAAGGCGGCAGCTACTGCTCACCCCAGCTGCCTTCCTGGGGCCTTCCTTCTCTGACATATGCCTACCTTTTCACTCTCATCAAAACTCTCCAAATGTATCCCAGGATGAGCACACCCTGACCATGTACACAGCTCCAAGGCCTGACCTGAGGTGACCATTAGATTCCCTCAACATTAGCGAGCAGCCTTGTGTTGGCCTTCACCCGGGTTTCTTCATATACTTGGCCACCACAGCCTCTCGCCTGGCTTAGTTGCTGTGTTCTGAAATTCTTTGGCCAAGAAGCAATATACCTAAAAAACCGTCTTGCAGGCTCTATGAGCATGTACACTGAAGGAAATGCAACAATATAACAGACTACCCAGCAACAGAGACTCTTGTCCTTCCCTATTAGGACTCTGTAAGTAAAGTTGTCAAAGGCACACGAGCTGGGAAAGTGCCCAGAGCTGCTGGCTTATAGACCTCCATTAAACTGTTCAGCACTGAGGCCAGGCCAGCAGTTTCTCTGGTGGCTATGCTGTGTGTGGGCTGGGGATATGTCATTTCAAGGAACACTTCCCTGGAAATGATGCTAGCGTATGTTTTGGAAATCCCACTGCACATACGCAGGGCTTTCAGGATCTCGATCCAGAAAATACAAACCAGGCCCTACCAAAACAGCACCATCCCTATCCTTCCTGCCTCAGAGTTACAACAGCTATGTCATGTGCAAAGGTCCTGAGCCTCCTTCTGAAGTACAGGAGGAGGACAGGTAAGAGAGGTTGTGTCTTCACTCAATGCAGAAGAATAAATCATTCCTCGAGCAGCCTGGTACTGCTTCAGCATGATAGGAGTATCAGGACCCACTAGTCAGAAGACAAAGACAGCCAGACATAACAGTCCAGAGCGGTCTCTGCATTCTTTGAGGCTGTTTCCCCTGCAATGTCTTGCCATATGCACACACATGCATGCATACACACCCACTTGTGTGAGTACATATGCCTTTGTATACACTCACGTAAGCACAGGGGAGCGTTCCATGAGCAACACACTCTCTGTTTCAAATCCTCTAGTAGTCTGAAAACACTCATGAACATATGCAACATGCACACTCGTACTGCAAAAGCACACACCCTCATAGGTAAGTGTCCGTCTAGTGTTAAACCCAACTGAGGAAGTAACGGAGACAGAGGTAAGCAGAAGGTGAAGCAGCTTCTACAGAAGTCATCTGCCGCCCTGTGTTGAGCTTGCTGGGATGGCTAATTCCCATTGACTGGATTGATAAACATCTAAGGCATTAATGGGGATGGCATTAGTGGGGATACCTTTGGGTCTGTGAGCTTCTGGAGCAAAGTGACTGAGGAGGGAAGACCTCTCTTCAATGTGGGCAGCAACAGCCTACAGCTAGAGTTTTGAGTGTTGGGGAATATTGAACTGCCCAGCTCTATGACTGGTGCTCTTGAGAGTCTCAGGCTAACAGCTAAGAAACCGTCTCTGAAGAGCTAAAAGCAAACTTGTAGAAACATCCTTGAATCCTAAGCTAGGGCAAAAAGTTCACAGAAACTGGATAATCTTAAAACATAAGTCCACCCAAAGCTGGTAAGCTAGCCCAGCTGGAGCTTGCCGGTACAATCCTGCATGTCCACTGGCGAAATGCGCACAGAGCATTACTTACCGTTTCACTGTCATGACAAAATGGAAGACAAAAGCAAGTAGGGGAAGGGAAGGTGTGTTCTGGCTCACACTTGTGTGATGATGTCGTTATGGTGGGGACAGGATGTTAGAAGCTGAGGAGCCTGGTCACTCGACATCCCCAGTCAGGTAGAAGAGCGAAACCAATGCTGTTCATCAGCTCTCATTTTTCTTCAGTTAAGGATCCCAGTGCATGAGAGGACGCTGCCCGCATGCAGAGAAGTAGCTCATCACCACTCAGCTAAACCTCTCTGGAAATTCTGTCACAGACACACGCAGAAGTGTATTTCCTACGTGATTCCAAATCCTTCAAACTGACACGGTCAACCACCACATATAGTCACATGGCCTGACCCTTGCCTGATTGAAAAATGACTGTTGTCAGTCATGCTGCACCACAAAGAGTAAAGGTTGTCTTTCTTTATAATTTTGATATTGTGAGACTGGAAAGATGTCTCAATGGTCATGAGCACATACCACTCCTGCAGAAGACCTGTGTTCAGTTCCCAGAATCCACATGAGCTTACAACCACTTGTAACTCCAGTTCCAGGGAAGCCAAGGACCCTTTCTGGTTTCCACAGCTACCAGGCCCACACATAAAATACATACTTACGTGCAGACACTCACACATACACATAAAATAATGACAAGGTTTTTTAAAGATAATTTTGATATTGGGCTCATTAAGAACTTGACTTGTATTATAAAGTACATTTTATTTTCAAAGATTGCACTACAATGGTATTTATCTGGATTTCTGAGGTTTTGGTCCTCCTTAGATTTTGCATAGGAGTGGATGTCATTCTTGTTTCCTAAAGCTTTAGCTCTGGGGAACTCTGGGGATGCTGTTTGCTCCTGCTTTGTTAAGTGCTTGGTGGCTCTGGCAGTCCTGTTTTTGTCCTCAAGTGTGCCCTGTTTAAATAAATAAATAAATAAATAAATAAATAAATAAATAAATGTAAAGATGGAGAAAGATAAAATAAACAAAACAAAACCCAAAAATCCCGAACACTGTATCGTAAAAAGAAGAAAACCAGCCGTGGGCACCCAGAACCGCGCCTGGTTGTGAGCCTTTCTGATACAGTGCAAAAACAGTTTGAGCTACTGAGTCTTGATCTGCCCGGGTGTGTGTGTGTGTGTGAGTGTGTGTGTGCAAGCCTAGGGGTGGATGTGGGAGAGCCAGGCTGCGAGTGTGTGAGTCATGTGTGAGTATGTGTGCGCACTCGGTTGCATGTGTGCTTGGTTCCTCTGTGTGTGTGTGTGTGTGTGTGTTGGGGGGGGGCAACAGCTGTGATCCTGCTCTTGCAGATGCACCCAGGGGAACTGGGAGGGAGATACAAACACGATTAGACCCAAAATGGAGAAGCATTTTACACAGAGGCACTTGCAGGACTATGATAATGATAATGCTTCCTTCTTTCTCTGCTTTGGGGCAGGTTTCAGCTCTTTCCAGCTGATGCGTGACTTGCCGAATTGCAGCAAGAGAGGAGGGCCCAGCCCTCCCGGTACTCCTCAGAGCTCACCAGAGCTGCCTGTGTGTCTACCTGCTATAGCACTAGAAACAAAAGTTGATCATAATCATGTGGGTGAAAGAAAGAAGGAGAGGAGGGCAGAAGGTGGAAGGGAGGAAGGGAAGGGCAGTGAGAGTGAGGCAGCGGGGGAAGAAGGGAATGGGGGAAAGGGAAGGAGCAACCCTGTGAGGTAATCAAAACCCAGAAAAAGTCTGAGAAACTTTGATGGCATGAGGAACCCGAGGAGGCCTCTGGCCTGAGGACTGCTGAATTCCATGTGTTTGTGATGGAGATCTGACATGGTAAGGACCTGAGGATGGATAGTAGACACAGCAAAAGCATGAGGATTGACCCTGGTCACAATGAGGACATCAGGATAGACCCTGGGCATGGTAATGACATCGGGATGGATGCTGGGGATAGCAAGGACATCAAGATGGACACTGGGAACAGTGAGGACGTCAGGATAGACCCTGGGCATGGTAATGACATCGGGATGGACACCGCTGGGGATAGCAAGGACATCAGGATGGACACTGAATGAAGGATAGAAGTGGACACGGTACCAACCTGAAGATGGGCACTAGACATGGAGAGGACCTAAGGATGGACAAGAAGAGGTGAGGACATGAAGACAGACAGTGGATACATACACAGGATGAGATCAGTAAGGATGAGCAGTAAGAATCCCGAGGCTTGTGTTGTGTAGACTTCATGGTTAACAGCATGACCACATGGTCCCTGGTGTTTTCTGTTTGAGAGGTCAGAATCATCGCAAGTGGAACGCAGTGCCTTTGACTTTCTGTAAATCTGAAATTTTGAAATAGTTTTGTATCTACAGAAAAGATCTTAAACACTGGAATGATGGTTTTACTGTCACAGTAAGAGCAGAGTGGAGAGATGAGATGCGTCTGACATTAAAGGGTAGAGTGTCAGGCTGGAGCTTTCCCACCCTCTGGGAGAGGAGGCACTGTGGAGTTGGTGCTGAGGCTTCTAAGCTACAAGACAGAGAGCAGAAGGCGGGGGGATCCATGCCTCTCACCCAATAAAACTCGGGTTGTTAACCACAATCTGGTTTCTGAACTGAAATCTCATAAAACCCGGGGACTAAAGCCCAAGACGAGGACATGAGACAGAGTTCTCCACAGAGGATAGCTGTCCCAGGGCTGGCCTGGCTTCCCAGGAAGTTGTGGAGCCCTTCTGCTGGTCATGGGTCCTGGATGGCTGAGATTAGAACAGTCGACGGGACTAAGTCTATCCTCCGTTTCCTTTGCCTAATCCCCAAATGGAAGAACAATGGCTGGCAAAACTTAAACAGGACAAAAGCTAAGATTCTCTAGAGTGGTTCCTAGCTCAGAGCCCAGGAACTTACTCAGAAGCAGAGCTCTGCCCAGCCCCAACTCCTCAGTGTTTATTTAGGTTTCTATTTGCAAAACCCAGCAGGGCAGGGCCATTGTGCTTCAAGCTGAAAAAATATGACCGTACTCAAGCCTAACTGGCTTGTCCTCAGTGGACAGCCAGTGCTTGGAGCTACAGGGCTCCCTCCTCTGTACCAGGAGGCAGCAATGTTCCCCACTGCCTTTCCTAGGCCTAGGTTCCAGCGTGGGTCACACAGTTCCTCACGGTTGGTTTTCATGTAAGGTTCCAGAGCTAAAGCGCTGGACTCTCCAATGAAGTCTGTGCATTCTGGATCTAACTGGGAGGTTTCCTGTGTGTCCAACTCCATGTGAGCTCCATGGTAAGAGGCAGAGCCAGGACGGTCAGAAGGACTTGCTATGGTGGGAGGCAGCCCAAAGCAGCATGTGTTTGTGATTCTCCTCAGCCAGAGGGAGGTGCATAGAGCCCATCCTCTGGTAACTAGCAGGGCAAAGCAGCCAGCTCAGAGGTTCTGAGGCCAGGCTGCTTGAGACCCATAGCTCAATCCAGTGGCCCATCCATGGACTTGGGTCTCAGCTCCATAATACCCTGTTTCCTGTCATCCCCAGCCTCTCTCCCATGTTACCCAGGCTTTACCTTTCAAATTCCTTGAAGCTTCCTGCCTCTTATCTTGCTTTCTGAGACCACAACATGCATTCTGTGTCTTCCAGGGCCTCTTGGGCAGTAACCACTCTCCTTAAAACCTCCTGATTCCTCCTCCCATGGCTAGTCTGCATACCTGGACACCTCGTTTTCTGGACTACCATTCCCTAAAATCAACAGACCCGCTCTTTGAGCAAAGCCTGGGGTTAGCGTAAATGATCAAATGACAGCTCTCTCCCACTCCAGTCCCCCCTTTATCACCGCTTGATTATAGTCGCTGTAGAAAGTTCAAGGAAGTGATTTTTCTAATTCTCTTTTCTGTATGTATTAGTTGGCATCTGCTGTAAAGCAAGCTTTTAAAAAAAATCTACAGATGTTTCCTCAGTTTTCACGAAATACATTTGCTATCTGGAAGACAGTAGTAGCTATAATTCAATGACCTTCACGTGACTATGCGTGCTGTGACAAATAGAAAACTCGGTATCCTGCTCCCTTCCATCCCACCCCTATCATTTTGAGCTTATAGAGATGAAGATGTGAAGTCGACAGGCAGATTCCCTGTTCAACCCCACAGAGCTAACAGCAGCCCATCGGGAACTAGGATCTGAGAACCTCCATACCCTCTGATCTCCTGTGCTTCTGATGAGACGCTGGCTTTGCAAGCTTAAATCCTTGAGGTCCTCTGGACACAGATGACTGTGTTGGTATCAGCAGGCAATGGCTGCCAGTCTCAGTTTGGTTTGCTCGATTTTCCGTTCTCCCGTTCACCTCCGTGAAAGACAGGATCCAGACAGAGCCAGATCGAGCCTGATCACACTTTCTTCCCCATTGGTGCTCTGCCTGGCTCTGTTATCAATGTTCTGTGAACAGAGCTGTAAAATTTCAAGTACAGTCCAGAGAATGAGAACTCCCAGGCGCAGACATGTTCCCTTCCTTACCCAGGTGTCCCACTGTATGACATCCGTGTTTGCACAGATTTCTCAGTCTGCAGGGCTCCTCCTTTCTTCACGACTGTTTGATTTCTTCTGAGCAGTTGTGCCCTTCTGCACAGTTTACTGGTTCCTATGACAACGGGCAATACTCTGTGTCATCTGTAAATATATTGATGACAACTGACCTTAAGGCGCTGTGGGGTTCAATGAGAAGAGGTCTGATGCCTGGAGGGATTTTTGGTTGGAATCAAATCAGACCTCCAAGTCACAAATAGACAAACAGGGGATGGATCTATAGCTCGGTTGGTAGAGTGCTTGCCTAGCATGCATGGAATGCTGGGTTGGATCTTCAGTTTCACATAAAGCAGTTGGGAGGTAGATCCAGCAGGGACACAAGTACAAGGTCATCCTCAGCTAGGTAGGAGTTCAGGGTCAGCCTGGGCTGCTCAAGACTGGTAAAAACCAAACCAAACCAAAAACCAGACATACAGAAGGGGTGGAGACAGCTCAGTTGGTAAACTGCCTGCCACAATCCCTTGCACCCACATAAGAAGTCTGGTGTGTTAGTACATCCTTATCACACCAGCACAAGGGAGGTAGACAGGCAGATCGTGGGGATTCACTAGCCAGCTAACCTAGCAAAATTAGTAAGCTCCAGCCAATGAGAGGCTCTAAAAACAAGTGGGTGTTTCCTGAGGGATAACACAAGAAGTTGATGTGGCCTTCCTACTCACACACGCACACCCACGCATGCACACTTTTTGGAGCAGCGGTGGGATTTGAGACAGGGTTTCTCTGTGTAGCCCTGGCTGTCCTGGAGCTCACTCTGTAGATAAGGCTGGCCTCGAACTCAGAGATCCTCCTGACTCTGTCTCCTGAGTGGGAGGATTAAAGATTTGTGTCACCACTTAGCTCTGCCTACATACTTAAACACCCTCTCACAAACAGGCACACGTACACACACCAAAAGGAGGAGGAGGAAGAAAGAGAGAGGAAGGAAGGAAGGAAGGAAGACAGAAATTGAATGTGTCTACAGGTTAAGTAGAATTTTGTTGATTACACATAGATTTGTTATTTAGAACACTGGTATTAAATGCTAGCTGGCAACTTTGCCTCTGTGTACGGTGAGTCCAGTACCACACCACCCTCTTTACCTGCGTCACCTCATTTTGTCCTTCCAACTCTTGTAAATGGGCACGCTGACATCTTCCTTTTACTGATGAGATTCACAAAGTACAGAGTTACCCCGTTAGTGAGTGGCAGAGCCAATGTTCCAGGCAGCATCCCACTCACGCTAACGGCTTCTTCTAATACAATTTCCATCTAGTGGGATGTGTGATGGCGGAACCGGCTCTTGGTACGAAGGCCTCGTGCCTGATGCTGTCACATGCACTCTGAGAGACAGCCCTCAGCTTTCAGTACTGAGGTCCCGAAGAGAGGCTGTGATCCTGTTCAAAAGCTGAAGATCAAATCTTAAAAATCACTGTCCATGTTTAAGAAAGTCACTGAAGGAAGCAAGATGATGGAAAGGCCCAAGAGTCTAAGAGGAGCAAGCAGCTGTCAGCCCTGGGCAGTCACGGCTCTGGAGATCAGGACCTGCCTGATGCTGGGGACAGAGGCTCAGGCAAGCTCTGGAGGCTTTGTGGGCTTTTGAACTGATGACCATGGCAGCCTGTTTGTGGTGAGGACTCGAAGCCCTGCTTGGCTTCTCTTGTGGGAGGGATGAGGCCACAGAGATCTTCAGGGCCTGACTAAGGCAGTGAGGTCATTGAGCCTTGGCCGTCAGCATTCCATGCCCCTTGACAGAGAGAGTGAGCTTCTGATGGGAATATTTTGGTCTGTGCTCATGAGCTTTTCCACATTTCTGGCTTCAGCTCCATGTGTGAGGTTTACAAGGCAAGAAAAACCCAAACCAGAATCTGAACAAAACGGCAGTCCGGGAGCTCACCAGCACATCTTTGCTGGGTCTGAGTTATCAGGCCATCTGCCACCTCTTCCCTGCTTTCTCATCTTGGTCTCCAACCGTGTGTGACCCCAGAACTTCCACAGTCATTCACAATTGTTGGCGATTCTCCTCATGTGAACGCATACCTGGGAACCTTTTCTTTGGAATAGAGAATAAATGAGGATTACATCCTTGGAAATCTCCTGGAAGCAGCTTTAAGGCAGGAAGGAATACTACAGAGCCATTGTAGCGTCCATGTCTGTGCAGGTGGAATATGGTCAGCATAATGAGGTTTTTCTTAGGTGCTTAGTTTTGGTTTGTTTGTTTATGGTGCCTATGCTGACTTCAAACCACAGTGATCCCTCCGACTCAGCTTCCCAAGTGCTGGGATCACGGGTGTGTGTCACTAGATTTGGCCAAGATAATTGTCGGATGAATATCCTCATTCATTCAACCCACAGGTATCCCTATTTCTAGCAAAGTGATTGAACTAAACAGGATGCCCCCTGACATTTCCATTCTCTGGTCTGCATTTGTTAGCTAAGTGTGATTTCTTTTCTGTCAACTTCCAGAGGAGAGATGCTTGTCCCTGAGACACCGAACAGCCAGTCGGCCTGTTCGGCTGCTTCCCTGGGTCCACTTCCCTGACACAGGGACCGGCCACACTGAGTGGAACGGTGTCTTTCTACCTGTAGCCCGTCTGTGGAACGAGGCAACTCTTCTTGCCGAGCCCAGCTTTAAGTAGCCCTTTCTGCCAAGATTACTCACTGTCTTCATCCGAATGTCCACTTAACACAGGGATGGCTGACGAACACATGGGTACAGCTCCTGCCCATCAGGGCGAGCCTCTCCTCCTCCCGAATCTGCTCTCCTCTGGTTAAACAGCTTTCTTTTCCCTCTTTTATTTTTAATGGCAAATCTTTAGGAGAACCCAAAGTAGGAGAGTGATGCCCGGAAGTCAGTGGAGTTTTCTGTATCACCTGACCAAATTCTGTCACCTGACAGAGCGGGCTAACATTTTCTTGCCAAGCCCGTGAGGTCATTTGTCAGCCTCTGTTCACTAGAAGTATGAGGAGAACATCTGAAGAGTCCGGCTTCTCTGTCTCTTGCATTGTTTCTGGCCTGTTCCTGCTGAGTCTTCGTAATTCCCCCAGGGACTCTGATCTTGCTTTGTTACACATCTTGGCATCTGTGGATCCTGCTTTCTGCAGCTCATCCCAGACTCAGACTCAGGGCAATGTAGGCGAAGGGTTCTCTGCTAAGGACCAGCTTGATCTCTCCTTCCCTCTGTGGAGGTCCTTGGGGCACTTTTTACCAGTCCTTCCTTCCTTCCTCCAGGCTATGAGCCATCAGGACCCAGGTGCTCTACTTTTGGCTCCCAGCATCTATCAATCACAGCCCAGGGTAACACAGAATAGGTTTTTGTTCAATGACTAGAACCAGTCAAACCAGTTAACATGATTTTTCTCTTCCAACTTCCGACTGGGTCAGGCCTCCTCCTGGGTAATCATAAATAATATTTTCAGATCAAAACCACCTAGAGTAGCAGGAAATTCTACACGCAGCAATGAGGGCTTGGATGCCTGCATTTCAGACCCAGGGGTCTCATGCCACTTGTCTCTTGCTATCACAGCCTTGCATTTCTGGGCCAATCTCTTTTCATTCAGGACAGAGGTCTCCCTGAGTCACATGTCCTGCCAAAACAGCTCAATCTAGAAGACATCAAGCCCTACCACAATAAACCCTTCGAAACGCTACGAATGATTCTCACATATACCCAGCCTAGAACCCGGGGTTGGTATTTTTGGTTAGAATTGTACACGTTGATAAGACTTTACCAGCTTACGTATCACGTTCCCCCAGATTAAATGCCAGGGTATTGGTTCAGCCTTTCCCCAGCCTGGAGCATCTTGATGTAACTTATGTTGGGAGAGGGGCTCAACCCAAGGACCCAGATGCTCTCTGCTTTAGTGAGGCAGTTACAAAACATTACTTAGTTTAACTTGTTTACTGTTCAAACCTACCATGAATAACTGGGACAGACTAGAGAAAGGAGCCCCTAGAGAGGGGTGACGTTTACCCCCCTTTCCAAGAGCAATGTTGTACCGAGAAGCAAACACAAGCTAACCCCAACGGGATAGAACAGCACATGCCATCCGGCCTTACTCAGAAGATTCAGCCCCTAATGTACTGGGGTGGAGAGATGGCTCAGCTACTCAGAGTTCATGTTGCTTTTACAGAGGACCTGGGCTCAGTTTTCAGCTCTCACAGGGCAACTAACAATATTCTCCCAGTTCCAAGGGATCCAGCACTCTTTACTGACCTTTGTGGGTACTGCACACTCATGGTACCCGGACACCATGCAAAGGATCATACACATAAAATAAAATACTCCTTTGTAGAAATGGAAGCCTTACGATGCAGACAGTCCTATTGTGGAGGGGCCTCGCCCTGTCAAGAGGCCAGAGAACTAGCTGATTGAAGGTACCCCCTGGCCTGGTGAGGACCTTCAGTCATTAGGAAGAGAACTCCATAGCCAGGCAGTGGTGGCGCACGCCTTTAATCCCAGCACTTGGGAGGCAGAGTCAGGTGGATTTCTGAGTTCGAGGCCAGCCTGGTCTACAGAGTGAGTTCCAGGACAGGCAGGGCTACACAGAGAAACCCTGTCTTGGAAAA
Organism: Rhynchomys soricoides; assembly: GCA_019843965.1. Lineage (NCBI taxonomy): Eukaryota > Metazoa > Chordata > Mammalia > Rodentia > Muridae > Rhynchomys > Rhynchomys soricoides. The sequence continues at coordinate 5,005,449 of JADRCH010000135.1, forward strand.
CCTAAAAAAAAAAAAAAAAAAAAAAAAAGGAAGGGAACTCCTGAGAGCTTCATGCAGGAAAAGCATTATTAATACATCAATGCTTTTGTCTGAAGATGCTTGGGAAGGCTCAGCTACATAGAGGGCTCTCAGATAAGACCCACTCTGAGCCTGGCCCTTGAGGGCCTTGTGTCAGGAAGTGTGTATCACAGTATGATAAGCCTGGGGTGAAAAAATAAACCAAAACAGTAAAGTAACAGAATCATCGAGTTCACTGGCAGCAGAATGTTTGATTAGCAGAAATAGGATTAATTGCCACTTTGTCGGTGGCAGCCCTAAATTCACAGAGCAACACTGAGCAAATGTGAGCATCTGAGCATGGGGGGAGGGGGGTTAGAATATTCACCAACTGTGTCATTGTTAATCCTAGACACTGAATGCTAAATAAAAAAATTCATAAGGAAAAAAACATGGAACTTTTTGTCCTAAATAAATCAATCATCTACCAAGCTGTAATAGCATGTGGGACTGTGGATGAATCTTTTTTCTTTTTTTTTTCTTTTTTTCTTTTTTTTTTTTTGAGATAGGGTTTCTCTGTGTAGCCCTGGCTGTCCTGGAACTCACTCTGTAGACCAGGCTGGCCTCGATCTCAGAGATCTGCCTGTCTCTGCCTCCCGAGTGCTGGGATTAAAGGCGTGTGCCCCTTTCTTACTAACATGGTTTCTTGTTGGTTTTTCCCCCCACTTAAGACAGAGTCAGGTTTGCTCAAATTCACTACGGAGTCAAGAATGACCTTGACCTCCCGATCTTCTTGCCTCCACCTGAAGCTTGCTGGAGTTTCCAGGCATGGGTCACCACTTTGCCTATACTCTTTTAACAGCAATAAAAACAGGTGGAGGTAGAGACGGGAGGGTCAGGAGGTCAAGGTCATCCTTTAGTGCATGTGAGTCCAGCCTGGGCTACATGAGAATTTATCTTTTTTTTTTTTTTTTCTTAAATGAGCAATAATAAACAAGTAAAGTAGCCTAATAATCGATTAGTACACAGCTTCAACAATGGAATGTACCAAACCAACAAACAAACCAACAAACATAAAGGAAAATTCACTGTTTTCCATAAGTAGCATATTGTTGTTAAAATTTCTCCCAGGTAGCGAATTCTGGCAAGCCGACTGTGCACGCTTTAATTCTCTGAGCAAGCCGACTGTGCACGCTTTAATTCTCTGAGCAAGCCGACTGTGCACGCTTTAATTCTCTGAGCAGCTGCCTCCCAAACGTCCTCAGTGCATTTTACTGAACAGCGTAAACACGCACTTCTTTGAATCTCCCAAACTCTTGCTTTCTTGTGCCTGTTTCTTCTCCTTTTGCATGTTTTAATCGCAGTAAAAATACATGAAACAAAACACACCGCTGTGGCCATCTTTAAGAAGACAGGTGAGTGGCTCATACCCTGTGTAACTACCACCATCATCCATCTCCGGTGTTTCTGGTTGGTTGGTTGGTCAATTGATTTTCATTGATTGATTGATCGATTGATTTTTGAGCCAGGGCCTCATGTTCTACCTTGGGTTGACCTTATCTCAGAGCAATTCTGCCTCAGACCCCTGCATGCTGGGCCAGGGGCTTCAAGTTACCACACAGGCTCGTAGAACTTCTGAGTCTTCTCAGACTGAAGTTCTGTCTCCTTTAAATACCTCAGCTCCCAGCAGCTGCCGCCGCTTCCGTGTCTGAGACTGAGGCTGTATGAACGTCCCATGTAAGTGGAGTCATGTGGAATTTATCTTCTTGTGACTGGCTTGTTTCCCACAGGCTGGAACACTTGCTAGAATTTCCTTTCTTTGGAAGGCAGAGTCCAGTGTGTGAGCACGCCACATTGCCTATCTGGCCACCCGTCACCAGACCTTTGGAAAGTTCTTTGTAAACACCACTAAGATGATGGTACAGAGTCTCCCTGGGTCCCTGCTTTGATTTCTTTAGCATGAATCTCAGCAGTGGAACAGCTGGCTTCTAATGCTTCCACTTCCGGTGTCTCGAGGGTCTGCTGGGCTGGCTTCCTAGCAGCTGTACGGTTCGACTCATGTACAGAACACAGGACCTCCTCTCTCCCATTCTCCCCACTTTTTCCCAGTCTTCTTGGAGGACACTGCAGTACAGGGACTCTGTCCATGCCTAGCATCGAGTCAGCCCAAGGCCTCTGACCACAATGGAACCAGCATTCCATAGGATTATTCTGGCTGTCAAAAGGAAAGGAGACCCCAAAGGTGCTATGGGGAGCAGTGACTCAGTCTGCCAGCCTACCTACCAAGAGCTACCACCCTCTGATGCAGTTCCTGAGCCCTAGAACTTGACTCACCCCCTAACCCCCATGAACCCTTCTGATGAACTGTCCCAAAGGCTTGGACCTCAGAGAGATATGCACAGCCTCGCACACGACAGTAGAACCTGGGTTGGATGGCCAGTCTGCTAATCTTCCTACAGCAATCCAGCCAAGGCCCAGCGGCTCCACACTTCTAGCTCTGTCTGCTCCAGAGGGGAGATTGTCTGCATCGGCAGTCCCCACACCTGCATGCACCTTTCTACCTTACCCTGGAGTCTTCAGGAACTACCAGGCACCAGCCAGCTTCTTCCTGTCCTCCAAGGCTGAGAGGATCTAGACTGTCCAGAATAGGCCAGTACTGTTGGTGGTGGCCTTCTTGCCTAACGTGAAGGGGACATGTCTTAAGCAGACCCTAAGCTGGCATCTCTCCTCCAGGGAGTGGACAGCCGCTGGCTCCATTTTCTGAGACTTTGAGATGAAGACCACTGTGGAGATGAGGGGTAAAGTCTCCTTCCTGAACCCCACCCATATCACCTTAGTGGCACAGCAGGGTGCACTGTGGTGCCCTCTTTCCACAGCGCTGACACTCCAAATGTGCTCGCCCACAGCCCCTCCTCCTTCATGCTTGGTGTTGTTGATCACCTCCTGTCTCTACTCCCATCTCTGTCACCCATGGGTCTTCCTGTCACTGTCTCTCTGCTCCTTTCAGTCTTTCCATTCCTATCTTTATGCTGAGTGACTCCACTGTGTGTGTGAGTGACCGTGTACTGGCTGCCCAGACCCTCCACCTCCTCACATCAAATGCTCCTCCATTTTACCATATGTACCCATCTTGTCTGGCAGGGGTGCAGGGTGGGTGGAAACTGGGGGAGGGGGGAGCACATATCTTCAGTTACTGTCACTTAGTTACTTTCTAAGTGACAGTAACTGCCCAACAGTTGTTGGCTCGAACCCTTTGCCAGCTCGTGTAGCCACTGGAGAACAAGCTGGGGCATCAGTAGCTGGGCCTGATGTCATCCAGTCCTGAACTCAGTATGGCATGCCTCGCCAGCTGTCCCAAACCAAACTCATTCTTAGGGTGCATTGTAAGCTCTTTGGCATTAGGTAGGGAGACAGGCAGGCATAGAAATCAATCACAAGAAAGAGACCTAGCCATGATCCCAGAAGCCAGAGTCTGGGTCACACACAGGCTGCTAACATTTACTATGGACCCACCCGAGTCCCTCATCCCTCCCTTTTCTGAGCCCCCTGGAGTGATCCACTCATGCCATTTTAAAGCTCCTGGGTAACATTCCACTGTCTTTTGGATAACTCCAGACAACACATATTTTCTGTGTCTTCCACAAAGACAAAAGGCCACACCCCTGACTCCTGACAGCTTGGAGCCCACAATTCGGTGACCTAAACTCGGTTTCATGCTAATGACTTCTCTCAGGCTGGCTGTACCAACCCCCCAAAGAGGAACTCCCGAGCAAGACAGAGGCCCTCCTGTTCTTCCTGATGACTCTCCTCCTCACTGGTCACATCTCAGCATCTGACCCCTGCAAAGCTATCCTAACCCTTTCTGAGCTTGGAGACTTCATATGCGTCAGCTTTCAATTCCCCTGGGGCACTACAGGCTTCTTTAGTACACAGGCAATGTTATCTTCATTTCTCAGAGAAGGAAACACATCCACATGAGTGAGAGGACCTGCCAAAGTCACAGAGGCAGGCCCCGTCCACAGGAACACTCTGGGCCAGAGAGCAGCAACATTCCACAGCCTCTCCTATGTCTTGTATGCCCAACACACACCTGTACATGCAAGTGACAGGGACAAGGGTCTGACTTAATGAAAACCTCATGTGCAGTAGGGCTCTGACATCATGCAGTCTAGCTGGCGACACCACGCTTTTGTGTTTAGGTTGACACCATGCATTTGTGTTTGTGGTAAGCTTACAATTACACCAGTGGCAGAGGCTGTGTTGATTTAGTTACAGACCCCAGAATGGCCCTAAGTCAATCATCAAAAGAAAGAAAACAGCAAGCAAGAAAGAGGCAGTCAGCCAAGGAAATACAAATGACGAAGGGAAGAGGGTCTTGGCGTTCTGAAAATGGATAGCAAAGACAGAGAGAGAGCCTAAGCTCAGAGAGCAAATGATCTTTTTACCATTTCAGGGAAGGCTGCTCTTTCCAGGAAATGCGGAAGCATGCCCCAGGGAAGGTGGAGGCCTAACTGGGTCACCAGCGTTTTTACAGCCCACACTGTCCTCTCACTTACAGAAAGAACAGCTGAAGTAAGGCAGGGCTGAGTCCCGGGACATCCTTTGCAGCTGGCTTATATTGGGGCAGGCCCATGGCCTGCTGGGACAGTAAAGGAAGGAAGGCCAAGTGCCCTGTGGGCCACAAAACTGGCTACCGCAGGGCAGAAAAACTACCCGCCTTGGCCTCGATCGCCTGATTGACACACATGGCAGTGGGAGAGCCAGGCAGGTCCCTGCTTCTTCAGGGGTGAGAGTAAAGAGCGGTGGGCTTATGGGCAAGAGGAGAGGGTGGCATGGGAACACAAGGGTGCTGCAACCTAGCACTTGGTCGGCCTGAACTTCCGGAGCAGACCTGAAAGAGTCGGCTTAGGTAGCCCAGGTGTGGGAGCTCAGCATCTCTAAATTCTCAACCCCCTCACCCCAAATCTTGTACTCAGGTAGATCCTTGCTTTGGTCCATGTTTATGTTAGCATGCATATCAGAGAAGACCAAGGCAAGTAGGTATACTGCCACTCCCAGGGTGACAGTGGGCTGTCCTGAGAGGAGGAAGAGGCTACATCATTTGATTATAAAGGACACCTGGCAGTGGTGGCGCACGCGTTTAATCCCAGCACTCAGGAGGCAGAGACAGTCAGATTTCTGAGTTCAAGGCCAGCCTGGTCTACAGAGTGAGTTCCAGGATAGCCAGGGCTACACAGAGAAACCCTGTCTCGAAAAAACAAAACAAAAAGATTATAAAGGACTTTGCAACAGGCTTGATGGATGATCTACAGGGGAGAGTTAGGTGGATCAGGATTTCAAGGCCAGCTTCAGCTACAAAGCAAGTTAAGGGCTAGCCTGGACATCATGAGATTTTGACTCAAAACAAACAAACAAACAAAAATCAATAAAAGACTTAGTGATTGCCTATTCTGTTTCTGGAAAGGACTACATCTGGCAGAGCTCTGTGTCTGAGAACGGTCACAGTAACCAAGTCTCAGCCCAGCACCCTGGCTCTAGAGTCATGCTATGCTCAGCAAACACTAAGATATTTTTGACAGACAGAGGCAGAAGAGGAATGTAGAAGACATTGCTGTCTGAGAAGCATGTTGACTCTCCTCCAGAGAGCACGCCCTCCATCACTAACTCCCCCTGGAAGGGTGGAAATCCAAGTGTAGCTTTGTGCGTTTATGGTAACCTGGCTTTAGAGAGTTATTTAGTGGGAGCAAAGAGGCAAACTGCCCATCCTTCTACAGTGGCCCAGCTCCAAAAGATGGATGTGTGCAGAGATATATCAAACACGCTATCAAGGGGCTCTACCATGTGGTAACGGGGGTTGGGCATGAGGAGACTCAGATGCTCTCCCAATGATGCCCAAGTGGGCTGTGGTTTGGAATAGGGTTAAACACACAGTCAGTCTTCATTATTGGCAGATCTAGAGTGGCAAATTCAGCCGACACTGAAACTTATCTAGAAGTCAAAAGTCAATGTTGATGTATTTTCATGGTCACTCAGGACACAGTGCAGTTAGCGTTGTCTCCTGGATGCACCAGGACAGCAGTGGCCTGCCCTCTGGATCAGCTCTCTAACTCTTACAGGCTACACACCAGCACCTTTTCTTCCCCGCAGAGCAGCTGCTGTGCTTCTTGTTCATGGTTCGCTGTTGCACGTGCCTCTCCCAAACATGGAAATGCAGGTTCCATAGGACTCTTAAGCATGTCTTGTGTCAGGTGAGCTTTCCCAGCTAAGTGTTACAGTGCAGAGTCTGACGCTAATGGACCAAGGACGTCCATAGACTAAAGTGCCTTAAACAGAAGGAAGCACACATCAAGGTCACACAGATGGGATGTTAAAAAATGTGGCCAGTTGCTCGCAGGACTTTAACCCTGGGTCTCCCCAGGAGTAAGTGTGGCATGTCCACTAATCGAGTGTTCATGGCAACTTTGCAGACCTTAACTGTTATGGGTAATGAAAGCTGACTGCACACTGCAGCCAGGACTGGCTTGAACCATACAGTGGATAGTGACGTCACCAGTGACTCAGGCCCACAGTGAGGAAGACAAGAGTGTCTCTCTCTGTCTCCCAGGACACTACCCAGATCAAGTCTCTCACGGACCTACTAGCAGTATCCCCTCGGAGACCCCAATTTAACCCTTCAGATTCAAAAGGACACAGTGGGATGCTCTCAATAGAGTGGGAGAATTGCAAAACAGGCTTTTGTAATGGGCCTGGCATTCACTGATAAGAAGGAAGAGGGACAGCAACATCCAGAGGACTTTGGAGCACAAAGGGAAATGTCACCTTCTCCTAAACAGGCTAGTGTCCAACAGTGCTGAGTCCAGGAATATAGGGCAAGAGGAGGAGTCAGGGAAGTGAGCACACATTTGAAACATTAAGAAAAAAAGGCAAGAGAGAGAAAGAAGAGAAAAGAGTAGGAAGCCTGCCGGGCCGTGGTGGCGCATGCCTTTAATCCCAGCACTCGAGAGACAGAGGCAGGCGGACTTCTGAGTTCGAGGCCAGCCTGGTCTACAGAGTGAGTTCCAGGACAGCCAGGGACACAGAGAAACCCTGTCTTGAAAAACCAGGATCACCACTTTGAGATTTTGATCCTGAACACACACACACACACACACACACACACACACACTCACACACACTCTCAAGTGCACGGCAAATTGGACTAAACAAATCAAAAGTTGACTTTTACAGAAGGTTGCCAACCCCAAACAAGAGCCTGTTACTCAGGATAGGCCCTGAGTCTTCAGGAGATCAGAGCAGCCCAGGCTGTGGGCTGGAGCTGTGTATCTGGGCTATGTGAAGCTAGGGTGCGCTCCACTTCCTGGGAGAATGCATGCAACTGTGGCTGACCACAGGACTTGCGTCTTTTGATTTTATATGAGCAAACTATATTTGAAAAAAAAAAAAAAAACTCAACCCACAGCCACAGAAAAATCAAATCTTGGAAATCAGTACCTATCTCTAAAAGATTTCTCCTTTAAAGAAAACTTCAACCCACACCGACACATTCCTGTAATCCCAGCACTTGGGGAGACGAGGTGAGGGGGTTGTTATGATCAAGTCCAGCACGAGCTACAAAACAAAAAGAAAAAAAAAATCATTTTTTTAAAAAAATTTTTAAAGGTGTCTTTTTTAAAATCATGTGTATGTATGTTCATGTGTGTGTGTGTGTGTGTGTGTGTGTGTTATGTGCATGTGGAGTAACAGGCTGTGGTGAGCTGCCCAACATGAGTGCTGGGAACAAACTTGGATCCTCTATGAGAGCAGCATGTGTCCTGGAGTGCTGGGTTATCCCTTTTAAGCCTCTGTAATTTTTCTTTTTTCATTTAAAATATTTATTTATGTGCATGGATGTTTGGCTTGCATGTCTGTCTGTCTACTGTGTTCATGCAGTACTCCTAGAAGCCAGAAGAGATGGCTAAATCCTTTGAAATTGGAGTTAAAGACGTTGTGAGCTGCCATGTAGATTCTGGGAATCAAACCCCGGTCTTCATGGAGAGTATATAGCCTCTGTGATTCGCTTTTAATCACGTAGCTGATAGTGGAGATGCTTTTCAGGTCAAAGGTTGAAGCTGGGTTACTTCTTTCTGGCCTTCACTGGGGTGAGGGGTGAGTTTGTTGGGGCCCCTAATCCACTACAGCGGTGTGGTAACTGTCTTCCATTGATTGGGAACCCCCCAGGCAGACTCTTTCCCTTCGTATGAGGCATTGTCTGGTGACTGTGACTCAGTGTCTTAGCCTCTGCTGTCACCGATCAGCTGGCTGTGGTCCTTCTGTTCTACCCAGGTGGAAACCATGACTAGAAGTGAAGAAGTTCTCGAGTGTTGGAGTCCCCAGCCTGTGAGTGTCTGAGGCCAAACGGCAAGACAGGCAGACTCAGATCTTATAGCACCAAGCCCTAGGAGGTAGGGCTTATTCTCCCAGGATTACGTCAGAGACTTATGGCTCTGAGAACTTGGGTTAGACACTTTCTGCTCTGGGCTTTAATCAACAGTGGCCCTGGTGCCTGGGTGGCACCAGACAGCACCTGCTAAGGTTGTAGCTCCTTAATTCTCCTTGAGGAAGAATCTTGGCCTGTCACATTGGCTGGGCAGAGACACTGGAAAGACTTGGTGAGTCCAGGCCACTTGAACACAGAAAAGTGAGCTTACAATGGCCACCCTGCCTCCCTACCTTGTGCATAATGGCTGGGATCCAGGTCACCCAGATCAGTGCCGACTGTAAGCAATGCTTACAAAAAAAAAAAAAAAAAAAAAAGCACCTGCTTTTTTTCCCCTCAGATTTTCCAGTATGTCTCTGTGGGAAGAATCTTAGGGCCATTCTTGCTAGGCAAATGCTCTACCTTTTTATATCAAATCCCTCAGACTATTTTCCGTTCCTGTCTTCTACCTCTCCACTCAATGCCCTCTGGTTGAGTGTGAGGCAAAACCAAACCAAACCAAAAACAAAGAAAAACCCTATCCCTATCTTATCCCTCCAAAGCAGCTGAGAGGTAAGACGCCATTTCCGTTGTCTTTTCCATAATCCTGGCAGACACATGCAAGCTCACTAGTATCACTGACTAGCTCAGTCTCCTTTAGATTATTAAACCAACTGCAGTCTCCTGTTCTTTCCAACCTGTGTGGCTGAGTTTCTTTCCCTAGAGCCCTATGAGACATCACAGACTAACCAGCCCCACTGGAATTTTCCATGTGAATCCTGGTCCCGTTCAGACTCAGCTAGTTGTTTTACCAGGCCAAGTCTGGCTGCTTAGTGTATGGCAGGCTAATCAAATCAAGGTGCAAGGTATTAAGGGTCTAGAGAGAAGTGGTTACTGCTCTGCCAGAGGAGCTGAGCTCCATTCCTAGCACCCACATCTGGCAGCTCACAACCGCCTGTAGGAGAGCCAACAGCCACCTCTAGCCCCAAAGATACCCAAGCCCTAACTCTTATTCCCAGAAATAATTCCTTAGTGGAAAGAGGAGAGTTTATATGGTGGCTGAGCTGAGGACCTTGAAGTAGACTGTCCAGGATCCTCCAGATAGCCCTGAATGTCATCACTAGTGTCATAAAGGAAGATGAATGGACAGGGCACATGGTAGAAGAAAAGGAGGTGACAAAGCCAAGGAGGAGTTTGGAGTGACATGGCCAGGGGAAGCCAGAGGTCACCAGAGGTCGCCAGAAGTTGGCAGAGGTGGGAAGGACTCCTCCCCCATCTTCTAAGCATGCACATCTTGATCCCTAGCTTCAGGGTTGTGAGAGAAGGAGACACTCCTGTTGAGAATAGGAACTCACATTGGATGGCCAGACCCCCGCTCTCCATCCTGTGAAGCCCTGGAGAGGGGTCGTCTAAGCATGATCCAGAGTCACGGTGCTCTCTCCTGGATACGTCGCTTATCCCGAGCTTGGCGTTCTGCCAGCGCTCAGGACTTACCACCAGAACTCTCCAGCAGTCAACCCTGAAGACCGTCTAATACAGCTCCTGTCCGGCCGGCCGAGCTGTCTCTTAGAAAGTGCTACCCTCTGATCCACCGACTTGATGCATTTGCCTCTCAGTTCCCTGGGGATGCTGCAATGAATTTTATCACCAAGTTAAGCTCATCTCTACTGTTAAATGAGAAGTGTCTTCCATACAGGACTAGAACAAAGGTTGCTGAGACTACCTAGAACTGGTACCCAGGAAGGTCCTTAAGTACTGTGATGCTTTAATATCCAAGGAAAACTATTTCTGCGTAGCCATTTCATACAGATATTCATTTATTATTGAGGTATCTTCTAGAAGTATCTTTCTTCCTTCTCCCTCTGTTCCCCCCAATCTCTCCGGCAGGCTCAGAGGTCAATGCTCAACATTTCCTTATCCTGTGTTCCTTGCTGAGGACTGTCAGTCCTCCATGCTAGTGGGTTTCCCCTCCCCTCCCCCACACTGTCTCCCATCTGCCCCGTGGAAGTATCTGCATAGATGCCCCACACACTCTTGGAGTCCAGCATGTCAAAAATGATTTTCTTCTCTCCTTTCCTGTCCATTAATCTTTCTATTTATCTGGACATGCAGAGCCCCTGGGTAGGGCTCTGGAAGCCAAAGTAGGACCCAAGGAAGGACAGAGCAGGGTTAGACAGCAGCTAAAAGCCTGGAAGTGGAGGATATCCAGAGCCGCATCTACAGGGACAGCCTTTGGAAGACCCCAGCAGAGATGCAAAGCCAGGCATGAGATACAAATGCAGCCCGGAAGAGACTGTAGGCTCTGTGGGTAGGGCTGTGGGAGGCAGCACAGAATAACATTTTGGAGAAACAGGCTCCAAGGTCATCTCAGGGGAGCGTAAAGTCTCCTGTTTGGACACATCTACTCCTGGACTTCCTTCCCTCCTGCCCAGCTGTCCGGCTAGACTCCTCAGACCACTCCTGGTCTCATTTCTCCTTTAACCTGTTGTAACAGCAGGTGGGTCCTCTTGCAGGATGAAGGATGTCTCCAGTGTCTTCAGTCACATCCCATAACCCCCGAGGGGTTACACAGCCTCTTCCAACATTAATCACACACAACTTTAGCACCAAAACTCCAAAGCTGCTGAAATTGCCTGTTACTCTAGATCCCATTGCATCTAGAATGGAGCCTGGATTCCTGCGAAGGATGCTTCAAGGTCTTTCCCAACATGACCCTCGTCTCGGGCCCTGAAGTGGGTGCCTCAAAAAACATGACAGCTTCCTATAAACTTGCACATTTCTGGTGCTTGGTTTGGAACCTGGCACGCTGTGAATACGCCAAGGACTCACCACTTCCATACATAGGCTGGCCATAAGGATGTCCACTAAATACAGAAAGGTAGAAAGTATGTCAGCTTGAGAGCTTATAGCTGCTGCTTCCTCAGCCTCCCTGATCAACCGAGGCCCAGAAAGTCAGTGTTATCCAGAGAGTGAATGATCCCTAGATAAACACAAGGCTGGACCCTTTGAGGGGTGCCAGAGAGAATGAACAGGGGTGGGTGGGAAACACAGCATGAGGAAATTCGAGCTTTCACTACTTAGCATACATATAAAGGACAAGACCTTGCTCAGCCAACCGTCCCCCCCCCCCCCCCCCGAAGAGCCAGGCCTCTCTCAAAAGCTGTTGAAAATGGTTCTGGAGCACCTCTCCCATGCTGCCTGTGGAAACCGAGGTCTGTGGGTGTTCAAGTCCCTCAGATAAAATGGCACAGTATTTGCTTGTAACCTATGCAAATCATTCAACATACTTTAAACCACCTCTGTTTGACGAGCAATCCCTGAGACAGAGCTGTGTGAGCATATGTTATGCTGTATTCTTGGGAGAATAATGGCGGGTAAGGTCTGTATGTGCTCAGCACAGATACGTTGTTTCCTCCTTGTTTCTTCGGGTGGTTTCCATCTATGGTGGGTTGAGTCGGCTGATGTAGAACCAGCAAAGATGCCGTGGGATATAGGTAAAGTACTTGGGACGTTGCCCGTGGGGCCGGCAGCAGAAGCTGCAACTGTGTGGGCTGTTGATCTTCCTCAGACTCGGAGAACCTGCAGATTTCACAGTCCCCACTTGCTTTCTCACCCTGCGCCATGAAATGCTCAGCTAGGGGAGAAATCCCACGCCATGCCTCCTCTTCAGTCTGACTCCTCAGCTCAGAGATTTCCCTAGAACTTCGATTCTTATGCCAATTGGGGGTGGGGGTGGGGCTAATTAAGTGGCTTTGTATCCTTACGGCTTATACTGACAATAGTAAAGAATAATTTGCCATATTGATAAAATCCTTCTTGTTTGGTTATAGGAACTATTTTCCCCAAATAATCCAGATTAACTCATTATCTAGACATCTACATTTGTTTCATGTTGAGTGCTGTGAAGCTATAGATATTTCACAATCTTTGACAGCAAAATAAGGATTTCATACGACTCAGTTCGGTATCCTCAGCAGTTGATGGAATCCCTGCCTCTGGCCGGTGGGGAGAATCTTTAGCCTGAAGCCACAGGAGTGTGCCTCCTGGGGATGGAGCTGTCTTTCCTTTAGGGAAATGACTGCTTTTCTAGTTGTGTGGAAGGTCAGAGGCAGGAAAAATCGAGCAGCCAAAATTGCTTTACGTGGACAAATATGAGGTTCTGTGGTTCTGGGCTGATGTTCACGTGTCTCAAACTGAGGGACTTTATTTCTTGTGGTAGGAGGGCAAGATGAGAGGCCAGCCTAGAGGAGGTTGGGTTCAAGAGAGGCTGGGCCTTAGAGCACCGAGGAGACCTAGGAGGCAGGCAGTCTCCCTGCCCCATCACCACATCCCGTACTAGGTGTAAGGCTGAGTGGTAGCAGTACTGTCCCTCACACCCAGCTTTGTTGGTGCCTGTCAGAGGTCCTGGAGCCCTTGGGTCTAGGGGAGGAGATCAAGAGGGCTGGAGAGGTAGAGAACAGAGCTCGGGTCCAAGTTCTGGGCCAGGCATGATGGCCATACACAGAGCAGACACCTGGTCTGCTAACTCAGTGTGGGAGAACCTTAGCCCTGGCCACAGTGACTCTGAAGAGATCTCTGGATCATGTCTGATGAAAATGAGATGGACCCCATTAGCAGTGGTCAGAGATGAGAGTGAGACATGCTGTGGTCCTGAGGCCCAGGTAGGCAAGTCCTGGGAGAAACTATGCTCCCTGGTGAGCAAGCCTGCTCCAGCACTGCAGCTCACAGAAGAGAGAACAGAAGCCCCATCAGAGGCTGATCCCTGTGCCGAGGCTGGGGAGCTCAAGGGCCTCTGAGGTCACAAGTAGAGTCCCAAGGCCACAAAGAACATGGAGTTCGTGGGTTGGGGGTGGGGGATGGAGGGCACTGAATCTTGGGGAGCCAGTTAGCTGGACAGGCAGGGGAGAGCAGGGGGTGGTGAGAGGGTGGACTCTCCCTGTCTTAGGGTGGACCTGTTACACTCTAGACCACGCATTGACGAAGGCCTCAGGCCCAGCCGCCTAGCTTCCCAGTCTCCTCCTCACTATGAGCAAAGGAAAAGTGGAATTCTTTTTCCCTCGGCTTTCCAACCTCATCTCAGGACAAGATGAGGGAGCACCTCACCCCTGAGGCACAGGAGCCTTGGGACCTACTCTGGGCAGGACCCAGGCCTGGATAGTAAGAGTGCAGTTTTCAGTTGTAGACTCCTCTTGCCCTCTAGAGAATGACAGCACACACACACACACACATGAGCAGGGACAGATTATATAGTCACACATGACACATACACAATCATGCACAGAGCACACGCCACACACACACACCTACATATATGATGCACTCATACATGACATACGTAAAGTGGACACTTAAGTGTTCTTTGGAAAGTCAGCTGTGTTGGATGGTATTTTGCTGGGGCAAACCCGTGAAGGAACATTTCATTGAAGCGGACACAGGTGAAAGGCTAAGGCAGAGTTGTGAAGGAATGGTTCCCTAAGACAGACACAGGAGAGAGGATGTTCTGCTAAAGCAAGCACGTGGAAGGACACGTGATGGAGGATTCTTTGCCAGTGACACGAATGTATTGATCCACCTTACAGTGTGTAGTTGAGCTCCATTTGTCAGGACTCCATAGAGAGAAACACTCCAAGAAACTTCTGGTGGTGTGCTGCAGTTTCTTCCAGCTTCTGCACACTTAGGCTGATTGGCAGAGTGATGTCAGCTGAGACAGACGCCCATGCTGAGGCAAGACCCGTGGAGGACACGGGATGTTTAGAGGGGATAAATAGGACTCGGTGGACCGTGAGGGGCTGGGCTTGCTGGTACAGCTAGCTGCGACACTTGTGGGTCTCTCATATTTGCTGATTTTCGCTTTTCTGAGAAAGGCACAGCAGAGAACTTTTCCTGACATCCCTCCTGGTCTCTCCTGCTGACTCGTGCTGAGGCTGAGGCCTGGCTGTCTTTGCTAGGTTGTACCACCGCTGCTGAGTGTTTGCTATCCCGACTCTACCAAACTGGACTGCTGGTGTATCCGTGAAGTGTTTCGAGTGGATCGAACTGCCCCTGCTGACCTGTGAACGGAACTGCTGATTTCCTGACAACACAGATGGGAGTTGCTCCAAAGAACCTTTCTAAACAGGTCCACTTCTACACACACACACACACACACACACACACCCCATACCCTTTCTTTTTCTACTACCTCTGGTGGGTTGTGGGCTACACGGAGGTTAAAGCATTTAAGAATCATCACTTAAAATAAGGTTTGAAAAAATTAAACTTATACCTACATGCACTAACGCACACGTCCATACGCAGTCCACACGGAGAATACAGACACACCTGAACAAGTTCTTGGATTGTACCTGCAGTGGGAACTTCTTTGGTGGGTTCCGGCATGCTGTTGGGGTGGGATGGGGAGGAATGCTGACATCAGGGAGGAAGGCTACTCACCTGACAAGGTCACTTGCGCAGACAAGGCAAGCTTTCTGTGGAGAAAAAATGTCTTTTGGTTCTTGTAATAGGACCCTGTAATCTGGTAATATTTTCAGATAACTCGGAAGATGGCCTCTGAAGGGAGCGTCCTGAGGAACCTGCTGTTCTCTGTGTGATCTTCCTGAGTAAGCTGTCTCAGGACACTGAGGGCAGGTCCTGCACTGGGATGGGTGGCCATGTCCTGGTCAGCTGTAGCACTGGATGTGCTGAAACACTCCCGTCTGGCCTCTCCCCAACAGACACTCGACAGTTGAGTGTCCAGGTCGTTTGCTGACGGTTTGCGTCTCCATGCGCATGTGACCTGTTCATGCTCACAGAAAACCCTCACGACCTCCCACTCCCTCTCTGTCCCTTTATCCTTCGGGTTTTCTGGTTCTGTGCTCTGTTTGGTACCACTTTTAGTGAGCCATCAACCGGGGATCTCAGCACTTCTGTGGGCACCAACCATCTCTAATTGGTGTTCCCAGTCAAGGAGGGAGTTTCTTGAAACACTCCATTTAATCTATTAATGCACTTTTTAGGAGGTGGCATAGAGCCAAACCATCAGCTCCCAGGTGCCCAGGAGACAGTGCCAGGCTTTCCCAGACTTGTGGAGGGTAGACACGAATTGTGCTGCAGCCTTCCTGAGTTAGGACTCCTAAGTGTGGAGTCAAGCTCTGTGAGTCCTATGAATTTCCAGGTACATTTAGCGAACCACTAAATGCAATTTTATGCCACCGGGGGTTTATGTTAGGTTTTTAAGAGCTGCAGCAGAGCGTGAACTGAGCTACTTTCTAGAGAAGGGTTTGGGTTTCCCCAATGATGTCTGTTTTATGTTGACAGTTCTGAGCCAGCTAGACCCTGCATCAAAGCCTTACGCCAAGGTGTAAAAAGAAAGCTAAATCTAAGCAAGAAACAGACCCAGGTTTGCCTAGGGTCACAAAACTGATTAATCCTGGAATAAAGATCAATCCTAAATTCTTCTGTCTTTGAAACCCCCAGGAAAAGATCTTGGGATGATCCAGGCAAAGTGTTGTGGCCCACACAATGGGGCAGCTGACTGTCATCAAGGAAGCAAGGCCCTGATTTCTGAATGTTCAAGGAGCAGACTCCTGAGCATCCAGGAAGGAATAAAATCCTCCAGACACTGGGTTGGCTCAAGGATGCTAAACTGGCTAGTTTTGTGTGTCAACTTGACACAAGCTGGAGTTATCACAGAGAAAGGAGCCTCCCTAGAGGAAATGCCTCCATGAGATCCAGCTGTAAGGCATTTTCTCAATTAGTGATCAAGGAGGGAGGGCCCCTTGTGAGTGGTACCATCTGTGGGCTGGTAGTCTTGGGTTCTATAAGAAAGCCCGCTGAGCAAGCTAGGGAAGCAAGCCAGTAAGGAACATCTTCCCATGGCCTCTGCATCAGCTCCTGCTTCTTGACCTGCTTGAGTTCCAGTCCTGACTTCCTTTCGTGATGAACAGCAGCATGGAAGTGTAAGCTGAGTAAACCCTTTCCTCCCCAGCTTGCTTCTTGGTGATGTTTTGCGCAGGAATAGAACCCCGACTAAGACAGTGGTAATAGCCTTAAATAGCTCTTCTCTAAGGCTTAGCCTTCACTGTCAACTTGACTGGACTTAAAATCACAATGGAAAGACTCTTCCAGGTGTGTCTGTGAAGGTTTTTCCAGAAAGGTTTAACTAAGGAGAGAAGACTCGTTCTGAATGTAGGCGGCAGCATCCCCCGGGCTGGGATCTCAGACTGAATACGCAGAGCCAAGGAGAAAGTGTTGCAAGCACTAAGCATTCCTCACTTTCTGCTTCAGGGAGAACACAACCAGATGTCTCGAGCCCCATCAGCCTGTGAATATGGGATTGATATTCAGGATTATGTAGCTTTGCAGACTATCTCCGCTCCACCATGGACTGCACTGTCAGATTCTGAGCCAAAAAAGCCCTCCCATAAGTGGTTTTACTTGGGTATTGGGGGAGGGGAGGCGGAACAAGCAAAGAAAGTAATACATTTTGGTAAGTGGGTCTCGCCTGCATTGTCCACTGTAAAGGGCTGTCCAAGACTCCTAGACTTAGCCTTAAAGAGTCCTCTCTTTGGGCTCATCCTCTTACTTCCTCGGGGTGTTTCCAAAGACAGGCTATCTTCTTGAGTCTTCTCCCATACTCCTGTGAATGCGCCCAGGTAAGATAAGGTCACCTTGCAGTTAGAGAGGACCGACCATGACAGCTGCAGGCTCAGCGTTCCATGTCTCTGCTCTGATTTGGGATGTGGACACGCATGCCTTTCACTCTTTCCGACCAGCCTCAGCACCAAGAGACTTCTGTCCCCCTCCATCTTCCTGGTACGGGGGATAGGGCACTCTGGATGTGTTTCAGGACACAGGTGACCTCTGTAAGATCCTTAGCACCCCCAGGGTATGGCTGCATGCTCACCTGTGCCTAGTGCCAGCATTCTTCTTGTTAAATAAAATAATTGGCATAAAAATACTTTTTGTGTGTGTGAGTGTGTGTATATGTATGTTTGTATATTTATGTGTATATATGTGTAGGTGTGTGTATTTATGTGTATATCTGTGTATTAATATATGTGTGCGTGAGTGATTTGCTCAGCATTTGTTCACTTAAATTTAGTGCTGAAGATACCAATTATTTATTCAAAATTGTATACAGCTCATCATGACTCCACCCAGAACCTGATTCCGCATGCCAGGTCTGACTCCCTTCTCTCCTGTCTCGATCCTGTCTCACCTTCCACCATGCAATGCAGTTGTGCCCATGGTTTATTTAGGAAATAAAATCACACAGTAGGTATCTTCTCGGCCTGGATTATTGTGTTCCACATTATGTTTAGTGAGAGCAATCCACATTGCTAATATCTGTCATTCAAAGCCTTTTAAAGTTTGTGAGTGTGTGTGCGCGCACGCGCGTGCACTAGCACACGAGTGTGTAGGGCAGAGGACAACTTTCAGGAGTCGGGTCCCATCCACCATATGGGTTCTGGTCAAACTCGGGTAGCCAGGCTCGGGTAGCAGGCACCTTTGCCCGATGACCTCTCGTTGGCTGTCCTTTTGGATGTTTTATAAAGCTGTAATCAAATTAAGTTTTGGCACATAATTCATATGCCTGTTAGAACAACTATTCCTTCCATTTGTCTTAAAGCTACCAGCAGGGGCAAATGGCTTGCGTTTTAAATGGAGTTGTGTAATGGCTCTGAAAATCTTGCCTTTATGCAAAACAAATGTCAGGGGAACCGACTCATCCATCCATTGTGTCCTGTTGGATTCCCCAGACCCCTGATGGTTTTGTCTGAAGGCTCAGCTCCCAGAAGTCCCAGGAGCCTCTCACTGGAAGGTCCTTGCTTATCCTGACAGTCAACCATGGTAATGGTGCGGTCTAGCCAGAGTGAGACCGGCAGGGCCGTGTGGCCTCTCTAGAGAAACCAAAGCTGAAGTGAATGGGTGGGAACTGTCCATTTTAACGATGGTATCTAGTCTGTGTCTGCTGTAATCTCCAGGCCACTAAAATCAATGGAAGCTGTATTTAGCTAATGAAATCGCCTGTGGCCAGATCAAACAGTAATGAAATTCATTAACTTCTCATCTAAGGAGGAGGAACAGCAAATTGAATTGCGT
The DNA here is from genome assembly GCA_019843965.1 of Rhynchomys soricoides. Taxonomy (NCBI): domain Eukaryota; kingdom Metazoa; phylum Chordata; class Mammalia; order Rodentia; family Muridae; genus Rhynchomys; species Rhynchomys soricoides. The sequence goes on from JADRCH010000135.1 coordinate 5,023,984, forward strand.
ATGCTAATGTTTTCAGAAGCAAAGCAAAAAAATCAAACTGCAGGGAAAATGAGATGTCTGAGATTTACCGGCTGAGCGCCAGTTGTTTTCTTGTCACCTTCGTGTCCTACTCTGAGCCTGACTGTTGTGCTCAGATGCAAGGGATCCCACAGATGCTATTAAAAAAAAACCTTTGTTGGGGAGTGAGATGCTAGATCAGTCATGGGTGGCTCTCAATCAGTCGCTCATGAATAAAGCAGTGTCTTCCCACAGAGAGGCTGCTGGACGACGAGTTGTGGGCATAACTTGAAGATGTCATGTTTAGGACTCAGGGAGAACGGAGGGAGGACTTCTCCCAGCCTAGTCACTGGTTATCCAGGCTCCCCTTATCATTGGCCAAGTGCCAACATCCTTGTGGTAAAGAGCCCAACCCAGTAACCTTCTCTATGAAGCCCAAATCCCAGCTGAGGCCACACTTGAGGCCAGGGGAGTGGCAGGATCTAAAGACCGGACAAGCGGTCTCCGTGCCACTGGCCACACTGTAAACATCACATGCATTGCACATCGTGGCACTGAGCCTAGCTCAGTGTTTGAAGGAAGAAGTGACCAGAGAGTCACAGGCTGAAGAAAAGGAACACAGGCAGTGAACGGAAGGATCAAAGAAGAGGAAAAAAACCTACTGAACTCTGCAGAGCTCGTGAAGAACCTCAGCCTCTGCCTGGGGCTCAGAGGTCACTCCTGTCTGCCATTCACCTTGGCAGGTCTTGCTACATTCCAGGGAGCTCACAGTAACAGGAACACCACAGACTCTTTCAGATTCTGGTTCCTGACCCCTTGAACACTATCATAAGTCAGCCTCCTAGAAGGAGCCAGCCTTCGCTGCTCTGCTATGATGCAGCCTCTCATTTGGTGAAGCCGGGTTCCTTACTGAACACACAGGGCAGCACCATGTCTTCCACTGTCTACCAAGAGTCCTGGCTCAAGTCTCAGCCCTACTGTGAGTGCCCTTAAAGACAGGGTCTGGTCTTAGATATACTCAGTTAGAGATACTTAGATATCCTCACCCCTCACTTCTATCAAGTTGTAGTGGTCTTTTACATCACACCCCAGATGTTATGTCTTTCCAGTATAGACTCAGCAGGAACATGATTCATAAGAAGAGATTTTTATACTCTAAGATGATCCAAGCACTGGACTAGACTGAGACTGCTCTTCCAGAGGTCCTGAGTTCAATTCCCAGTATTCACATGGTCGCTTACAACCATCTGTAATGAGATCTGATGCCCTCTTCTGGTAAGATAGATAGATAGATCGATCGATCGATAGATAGATAGAAGTCCCAATCCTAGTCAAGGAAGACCACAAAGAAGCCTAGAGGACGCCCCTGGGCTCTGGTCCAAAGCAGCAAGGTAGGCTGACAAATGCTGGGCTCCTGCACCCCACCCCCTGGTGTGTGCCTGGAGCTAGGGGTGGCACTGGCAGTGAGAAGGGAGCTCAGCTGCTCCCTTGCTTTGGCTCCCCTCTAACTTTAGTTGATGAACTTTCTCTGTGTTTGGTCCCTCCTGGCTCCTCTTTGTTTACCTGTGAAACAGGCCTGATTTAGTTTTTTCATGATGTGGTATGACTGAACGAAAGAGCCTCCTATGGACAAGAATCTCTGAGCTCTGGGATCCTTCTGTGAGTGAAAATACTATAATCCCTTTCCTTCTTGATTTAAATAAAATCCTTACTTTTAAAACCTCTTCAGGAAAGCAGCAAAGAGAGCACACAGCCTCTGGAACTCCCCCACCCCCACTACCCTCTGTGTTAATATTTTACAACATCAGGCCACATGTTCAAAGTCAACAGCAGCTTGTGAATGTCACTGCTGAAGGAGTCCACTGAGCATCAGCCCTCCCTAGCTCCCGGTGTCTTTCTTGTATTTCAGAGTCCCGGTTACTTTCGCTTCCTAGGGTTTGTGACCATTTCTCAGACGTGCCTTGTTTGTGAGCATGATCTGGACAGTTTTGAGGAGTCCTGGGAAGATGTTCTTAAAATGTGCTTCAACTGGGTTGTTCCCAGTTTTTCTTGGGGACAGACTAAGACATGGACTTGGGGGAGCCCACTGAGTAAAGCACCCTCTCATCCTATACAGCTTGCTCCCGACTGACTCATGGAGGAAATCAGCCTTGCTTAGTTAGTGGCCATGAGAAGCTTTCAGGCATCTCCTTGCCCCCCAGTCCTCCTGGTAACTGTAGAGAGAATATCTGTGTACTGTATGGATGCATCACCTGTCAATTAAAGAAATCTACGGCCTATAGGAAAGGGTAGAATCAAAGGTGGGATGTCCGGGAGGCAGAAAGAATTCTGGGATAGAGCCAGACGCTGGAGACGTGAAAAGTTGGACTCATGGTGCCTAAGCACAGGTAGCCAGCCTACAGAATGTAGGTTAAAGTAAATGGGTTATTTTGAGTTATGGTCTAATCAGAGAAGAACCAAGCTACATTGTCTAGGTATTCATAAATATATTTTGAGTCTGAGTCTTATTTCTGGGAGCATGGGGCTGGGAGGAAGAAACGGACCTAACTTTAGCAGGTAGCCCCTGATCTTGCACAGAGGGTAGCTCTCTGAGGCCAGAAGTTGGGATCTTCCTTCATTTGCCTCAATGGAGTCCTTTCTCACCCCTAGGGCTGCTGTCCCTGGGCCCCGTGGGCGGGGCCGAGCCCTGTGGGTGGAGCTGAGACATGTGGGCAGAGTTGGGCCTGTGGGTGGGGCTTTAATATAGAGCAGCTTTGGTATGCTCTTGCTTCCCAAGGTCATGGTGAGGGTTTAATGGCTGCTGGAGAACTGGACCCAGGAGGCAACAGCATCACAGAGCAGAGAGTTCAGCTTACAGGATTTCCATTATTAATGTAAATAAGAAGTGGCCCTTCATTGGTGAGCCATGGGGGCCCTGTATTTGCTCTTGTTTGCTAGCAGAACCAGATCCTTCGTAGGGAAGCTGAGGCCAGGCTTCTGCTCTCAGTGTGGAAGGGCTGCCCTGTGCTACAGCCCATGTGTCTCTTTGTGATGTATGACAGAGGCAGGATGGGCAATCTGTGTGATGAATGCTCTGACACAACATGGCCTGAGACTTGGGCCAGAAGACGCTAGGCCCTGCCAGACTGTGGTTTTCCTGTCTCAAACCCCACCGTGTCTCTTCTGTCACAGTTCAGATCTCCTTCCTTGTGGTGGTATGCGTCTATCTTGGTGACTTTAAGACTAGATGCTCTATGAATTGATGCTCTGACTAGGGCCAGCCATTCCTCAACTCTGCCCAGAGTGACACACAATCCTCACCTGGGCCAAGTAAGGGAGCACATATCTATAATGCTAGCACTCAGAGGTTGAGGCAGGAGGATTGTTTTATAGCCAGTCCAGGCCTTAAAAAGAGACCTTGTTTCAAAAAGAAAAGAAAAAAACAAACAAAGCTCACCTGTCCATTCTCAAGGCTCCAGCTCAGACATCTGTCTGGCCCACTATGAGGAATCCTGTGCAAACCTTCCGTTGTCTCTTCTTCTTTGGCCTATGTGCCTGACTCCACCCACATTGTGTCTGCCCACAGCCTGCTTGTTCTACACCTGGTCTTTTCCAGCTAGGTCCCCATGACCTAGCTTCCTTGTCACCCAGGGGTCCTCCTAGGACAGTCAGGATGGATCTGCTTTCTCTGTACCCAGTTCCCTATATGAGTAAGACCCACTCCATCCTGCATTCTTTTTCTATCTCAAGTGGTGAGTTTGGGCAGTCCTGCCTGGCTCGACTCAATCTCGTTCCTTCTCTATTCCTGCCGAAACAATTGTTCCCCTTCCTTCTCCAGCGTCTTGCTCGAGAACCGTCTCTTATGCTCTGCTGTAATCTTCTGAGGTTTGCCATTGCAGAAGCTATAGGCTGGGCTGCGTGGACACAGAAATCTACCTCACAGTCCTGTGAGGACAGCTTGCTTTTCTTGCTTTGTCCTAACATGGTTGTCCCTCTGTGTGTGACTGTGTCCTGATTTCCTCCTACAAAGGCTCCGGTGGGACTGGATTTGGGCCCTAATGACCTAATTTTAACTTTACTACTTAAATCTCCAAACACGATCACGTTCTGAGAGACTAGGCGTTAAGATTCTAACGGAAGAGTTCGAGGGACATAATTTACTTTGTAACACCTTCTATCCTCCTTCCCTGGCTATAAAAACAGAAGCTGAGGCCCATGTTATTATTGATAAAGAACAGTGAGGATATATTCTTTGTCCTTGGGTAACACCTAGTAGCTCAAAGGGGACCGGTGAGCAGCCACTAGATTTTAATGCACCTCAAGGCACCTGCTGCCAGTCCTGTATGCTCCACATTGTGCTGGAAGCCACGCCCAGCTTCCTGTCCCAGGGAGAGGTGGCTTCCTAAGGGTGGACTTCTAGTCGTCTGAATTTATAATGGCTAGAACTGTACCTCCCCAGATACGATGGGTACACCTGCAGTCCTAGCTTAGCACTCAGAAGGCTGAGGCAGGGGGATTGCTGCCGATTTGAGGCCTGCCCTAGCTACATAGCAGCTCATTTAGGTCAAAGGTAAAGGAGAAAGAGAGGGGAGAAATAAGGGAAACAGAATCACACGTGGCTGGAATAAACAACCAGCAAATACTTGTTAAATTGAGCCAGATAAATTGATTTGTAGCTTTTATTCTTGTGGGCATTTTCTCTGACTAATGGACTTTGCCATTAGACTTAATGGACATTACATTTTATTTTGCTTTTAAGTCCATAAATATATTAATGTATGCCTCAGAAGAGACAATGGTCCCACATATTGGGGGAGAGTAACTTCTGTGATTTCTTCTATTTAGAAGCTTCACACTTTCCCACTGCAATGTATAAATGCATCTAAAATTATAACTGCAATGGTGAGCTAATGTTACATTTGACATGAGCCAAAAATAAACATGAGCCTCATGCTCTGAAAATGATGAGCAAATTCAACGAAATCTCACAAAGACTTGGAAAAAGGTTTTGTTTTGTTTTATATATATATATGAACTCGAATGTAGCCAAGGCTGAACTCACTGCATAGCTGACTTTATACTCTCTGATCTTTCTGCTTTCCTCCCTCAAACGCTGGGCTAGAGTGTGCTGCCTTTCTCAACTTGGAAAAACGTTTGAGGAAGTAAAAGGTGCTAAACTGGAAGAGACCACCCTGGGGTGGACAGATGACTAGGTGGTTAAGGACAGCTAAGGGACTGTCACGGTTTGTATAAGCTCAGCCCAGGGAGTGGCACTATTAAGTGTAGTCTTGTTGGAGTAGGTGTGTCATTGGGTGTGGGCTATAAGCCCCTCATCCTAGCTGCCTGGAAGCCAGTCTTCTGCTAGCAGCCTTCAGATGAGGATCTCAGCTCCTCCTGCACCATGCCTATCTGGACACTGCCATGCTCCCACCTCAATGATGATGGACTGAACGTCTGAACCTGTAAGCCAGCCCCAATTAAATGTTGTCCTTATAAGAGTTGCCTTGGTCATGGTGTCTGTTCACAGCAGTAGATCCCTAACTAAGACAGGGACCCTCACTCAAATGTGAGCACTATGTTGAGTGGCTCACAGCTGCCCCATGGAAGTCCGGTTCCAGGCGATCTGACTCCCGGTCTTCTGAACTCTGTGGACACCTGGACTCACATACATACACCCACACACAAACACAGATGTATACGGGATTTAAAAGAATACAAATATGTCCTTAAAAAGAAATGCCTAGTTTAGTTATTACACAATTGCATCTCAGCAGCTCCCTGCAGTGCCCCTCAGTGCCCATGCCACCTCAACCGTGGCAACAGCATTCAGACCCCAGTGTTGGATCCAAGAGAGGCTCATATGGATAGTCATCAGATAAGCATCACAGCCTTCCCTCTTCTTATCCAGGAACTAGAGGCAGATTTCCCTCAAGCTCAGCTGGGTTTTCTAAGGTATGACTAAAACCCTGTGTCTGCTGGCCCTATGCTGGGTGTGAGGCAGAGAGCTGCCCTGCCCTGAGGTGCCTGCCTGGTCACAGCCTTCATCCCTGTGCTGCTGCTTCTTGGCCTCTGCAACAGTCAAGACAGGGATGGCTTTTCAGAAGTGGAAGTGGCAACGGTCATGAGAAGCCACCTGCATGAGTTGAGGTACCGGGAACCCTAATGCCAGACCATGGTGGCCACAGCTGAGGAGTAATGCTGGAGCAGGACCCGTGCAGGGAAAGATGTTGCCAGAGTGGAGTAACACCAGCAGATGTTGCTGCAGAACGTTCTGTGGGAAAGTGGCATGGCGTACATCAACACTGCTCTTGGCTGTTTAGCGTCTTCTGTACAGATGCAAAGGACCCTTAGCCAAACGTTTCTGGCAATGTGACATTTCCCACCAGGATTCCATAAAGCCCAGCTCTTAGGAGGTTCAAGTTAGGGAAGCAAGCATTACATTAAGAAAGGCCACCAGGACCTGTGGCTGTTAGACCAGATGGGTGTGGTGCTTCAAGACTGTTATCCCAGCCCGAGGAAGCAGAGGCAGGCATCATTGCAAATTTGGAGCCAGCCTGAGCCAAAGAGTGAGACCCTGTTCTGGTTGTCAACTTGACTATACCTGGAATGAACTACAATTCAGAATTGAAGGGCACACCTGTGATTTAGATCTTGAGACTGGAAGATACAAGTTTCTGCCATGGATCTTGGCATGGAGATCTTGAGGCACAGTGGCCATGAAAAGCTTAGACCCAGGCAAGGTAGTACACACCTTTAATCCCAGGAGATTAAGGCAAGGGGATCTCTAAATTCAAGGTCAGCCTGGGACAAGGCAAGTCCCAGATCCTGACATGGTGGCACACACCTTTAATCTGGGCCACACTTTCTACTGGAGACCTACATTAGGACATTGGAAGGAAGATTCGCTCTTCTCACCTGCTTGCACTTACTTGCCAGCACATCTGTTGGAATCTACTTCTACAGGAGACCAGCTGAAACAACTAGCCTCGTGGGACTGAGCAGCTACTAGATCCTTGGCCTTCCAATTCACAGCTGACCATTGTTGGGTAGTTGGACTGCAGACTGTAAGTCATCACAACAAATTCCCTCAGATTAGAGACATTCTATAAATTCTGTGACTCTGGAGAACCCTGACTAATACAGACCCTGTCTTTTAAAAAAAAAAAAAAATTCAAAAACAGATAAAACTAAAATCTGTTTTATCTTCACGTTAGCTCAGATTGGAAGTAAAAAGTTTTCTTTATCTTATTTGAAGAGAGAGAGAGAGAGAGAGAGGTGTATACATGTGTGATTTTAGATTCCTTGAACTGAAGTTACAGCCAGTTCTGAGCTGCTCAGTGTGTGTTCTGGGAACTGAATTCAAACTTTCTGACCTTCTGAAGAACAGTAGTCACTGTTTACCTCAGGGCCGTCTCTCTAGCCCCTGGTTCTTATTTTTGTTCTTTTGAAACAGGGTCTCACTGTCTGGGGCAGATGGCCTCGAGAGGAAATTTTCTTTTGAAGCAAAATATCACCAAAGGCCAACTCTAGCTCCACAATGCTGAACTGCAGTAAACTGGATGAACTGGACCTGAGTGTCTCTCAGGCAGTGGGGCCAGATATCTTGTCTCTAATTCCTCCAGATAAGAGTTCCCTCACAGAGACCAAGGAAGCTCACAAAACTCACAAAAAAGTTACAAGACTCAACTAAAAAAAAAAAAAAAGAACTCCTTCAAGAGGAAAAACTCATTGGAGGAGCTGTCTAGAAGGCGGGCGGGACCTCTGGAGGAGCAGCCAGTGCTAACTGTTCCAGCCAGTCAGCCTCTCCTAACTCGTCTGGTTTCATTTTCATGATGGTGAGCCTGTTCTTCTGGACCTCATGCTGTTAGTTTGATAAACCAACCTACTGCCTCTATCTTGGGCTTGAAAGCTATCTTATAGTAGAGACTAACTAGACTCATTCCTGTTTATGATTAAATCTCTGTTTCTCAAGGATTGGGCTATGCCAACTCCAGGTCTGTACTGTCTGTTCCAGGAAACAGCAAGCACGCCTTTGGTACAGAAGGTTATTATGACCACCTGTTGTCATGACCGCTCTGTTATAACCATGTTGTCATGACCACTTCGCCACCAGGTTTTGTTACGACCCAATGGTTAGGCTTATGTTCGGCTTCTGTAACCCAGTCTATTTGCCTGCCAAATCCCCCATATGGAAAACCCCTATTCCTGAACTATAAAAACCCTGGACAGTGGTGACACACAACGTTAATCCAAGCACCCAGGAAGCAGAAGGTGGATTTCTGTGAGTTCAAGATCAGCCTGGTCTACAGAGGGAGTTGCAGAACAGTCAGGGTTAAACAGAGAAACCCTGTCTCAAAAAACAAACAAACAACAATAACAACAAAGAAAAAAACCAAACCCTTATCTTGACCGTGTCCAAGGCTGACTTGTGACCTTCACCTTTAGGGAGAGACATCTCATGCAGGAATAAAAAACATTAATCTATTTGGCCATGATTTCAGCCAGTGGTCTCTCTGCTTGAATCTGTGGGTTTAATAATTTCCCTCACTCAGAGCATTCTTGCCCACAGTGGCTTCCTTTGTGTTTAGGGTCACAGGAACAAATGTAGTTCCGAGAACCTCTGAGTGGGTGCAGCTGCCAACAACCCTAATGTCCGTCCTTCTGGTTTGCTCCTTTAGACCTTCCCTGTACCTCACCTAGTGGATGCTGGTGTCTAAACACAAGGAATGGTTTAGGAATGGTGCACCATGTAAGATGGCAGTGCATACACCTTGCCTGTCTATCCCAGTGTCTAACCCTTAGCATCTTCATTCCTACATAAGCAGTTCCTTGGGATGGGTCTGGTCGGCTCTAGGAGAATGTGGTGTGCCAGGGCTGGCTGGTTTTCTTCTTGGGGGACAGCAACGTGTGTAGGTTACTCTGTTTCTACTTTCTCCAAATAAATCTCTTTGCTCCTGTGCTCTTGTCTTTGGTTCTGGTTTATTTTTCCATCATTCTTCACAGACAGCAAACAAACAGTAACCAGGGGGTGGTGGGCGTGTGTGTGTGTGGCGATATTAGTGTCAGTCAGCTTCCCGGTAGGAAAGAAATGGCCTGCCTGGGGGCCTTCAGTCACTAAGTGGCAGCTATCTGCAAACGCAGAACAGGATTAAGGAGCACCGCGGGCCTCTGGAGTGCTCTAGGGAGCAGCAGGAAACAGGGTTCTTATCAGCCCAGGCCTACCAGGGAGGTAGAGCTTATAGCTGGTGTATCCTAGCAAACCTGATCATACCACTGGAGGGAGGAGCTGCCAAGAAACCCAGTTTCCACCCCCCCCCCCAGTCCCTCCCAGCTTCCCAGGGCCCATAGGACCAGCCAGGGGGAGGAGCAGAAAAAAGGTTCCAAATAATTGACAGAGAAGGGGCCAGCCCTGAAGCCCCCACCTCTACATGGAAAACAAAGAGAGAAACTCAGGCCTGTATGAAGCAACAAGAAGACAGGTTCCCAGGAGGGCTGTATAATCACCAAGCCAGACTCACAACACATTTGCACAGGGCATGGCATTCCTTTATTCCATAACTGCTCAGTTATGGATTAGGAGCCTCTGCAAGAGTGACAGGAGATGCTACTGTTCTCCAAACACAGAGCAGTATTTTCCTTCTGCCAATCAGTAAGCACTAACGGGATGCAATAGTCTAAGCTCCCTGTGCTGCACACAGAACAGTCTTCAGAGAGGGGTTCTGTTATTAGCAACCCCAGAGCAGAGCCTTCTCAGACACCAAAGCCACGGGCTTGGCACAAGAAGCAGCCAGTTAAGGCTCGGTCTTTCTGTGGTTCCCAGGGTAGGTGCTCTTACATCGTGTGCCCATGTTTCTTCAGCCATAAACAAGGATAATGATAGCATCCCTTGGGATGCTTTCTGTTGTTGAAATTATTTAATCCCAATCCAGGATTAAATATCCTGCCTGACCATTTAGTTCCTGGATAAAAGATACACACAACCTTTATATTTACAATAAGCCTTACACATCACAAGAGTTGGACAGATATCTACCCTCTATGCTATTAGAATCTACTTTCCAATTGATAATCCTGAGTTATTACCTGCTATGTTTCATCTGGGCTGCTCTTAACCCAAATTGGCCAGCCCTCGGGGCCATGTTTTTATGACTCACCATAGTGACTTCCTCCTCCTCCTCTTCCTCCTCCTCCTCCTCCTCCTTCTTCTTTCTCTCTCTCTCTCTCTCTCTCTCTCTCTCTCTCTCTCTCTCTCTCT
>JADRCH010000135.1:5034224-5065332 GCA_019843965.1 Rhynchomys soricoides
TCTCTCTCTCTCTCTCTCTCTCTCTCTCTCTCTCTCTCTCTCTCTCTCTCTCTCTCTCTGTTCTCCTCTGCACCCAAGCCCAAGCCCAGGGAACCCTAAACCCCACCTATGTCTCTTCTGTCCAACTACTGTCTGTCAGCATCTTTATTTACCAATCAGAAATAACTTGTAACAAGGTCACACAGTGTGACTTGGTTTTACATGCAGATTCTCTCCTCTCTGGGATAACCAGGTCTTGGAGGCCCAACATTAGTTGAGAACACTAGCAGCTTCAGGCCAACCCACTACAGCTTTCCAGTGGCCAGCCTGCTCCCAACTCTGCTACTTAGTAGGTTCAACTGCAGGCAGTCTTTAACACCTACTGGTTCCAACAAACCTCTGGCTTCATCTGTCACTGCTTGTTTTCTGCAGTCGGCCTCATGGCCGGGCCGCTAGAATCCTCCTTCCTGTCTAAGACAGAATAAGGCTTGATTTCCCAGCCACGGTTTTTGTCCATAATGAGAATTAAGGATTTTGCAGGACGTGAGCCGTAGCTGGGGTCACTGCATTCTGCTAACTCCTTCCTTCAAAATTTGCAGCCTCCACCTTCAGAATGCTCAGCCTCAATGGCTCCAGGGGCCAACACAGCAAACGCTTCAGGCTCTACAAGCTTCACCTTGGCTTTCTTAGGTTAGAGGGCAGTAGGGACTCCCTCTGTCCCGTGGACTGTCTTCTGCTGAAGCACAAGGCCTCCTCTGGATGGCAATGCTTGCCTACTTGACGTTGAGCGAAAGAGCCCAAGGCTGAGCTGGTAGACCTATGAGCTGGCGACATTAAGAACTGGACTAATGGATGACAAGTTGAGCCATGTAGATTGAGGCCTGGTCTCTGTTCTTTAGCTTGGCCTTTGTAACCAATCAGGCAGGTTACTGATGAAAATGCAAATTTGAAAAATAAAATGTGTCGATCTACTGCACAGGTAGAATACAAACTGAATTCAGTCAGACAACACCTTCTGTGTACACTATGTCCTGATCATTGATAGCACCCCCAATTGAACGGCACCCCTAGAATCCCCATCAGGCCCAGGTCCAGTCTCTCATGCTTTCCCATACTCTAAGCAACCATGAGCTCTGCTAAACACAACAGCCCCTGGGGAGGGAACCTGGACCAGAACTCCATAGTGGACAGAACATGGCCATTGACCCACACTTGAACTTGGCAAAGATTTGCTGGTTCCCATCACTGGGCAGGAAGAACCAGAGGAAGACAGGGAGCAGATTCAAACTTTACTGGTTACCTCTATTCTTCAAGTGTCTATCAGATTCCCACCTTGGGTGTTAGGAAAGAGAAATCTGTGCTGTAGATCATCTGTTAACCCAAGTGGGTCATTTGCCTTGTGAAGATAGAATAAGAGCGCCCACCTGACTCTTGTGGATGAGAAATGCTGGAAGCAGGTCTGCAGGGAAGAACTCCAGAGATGCTGTGGGAGTCTCCCCAGACTCCGAGTGGCTCCAAACGTCCCCTTGCTTTCTGAAACCCCAGTGTGATAACACCGAGGGGTGGCGTGAAGTCTGTGACTCAGCTGGAAGTGGAGGCCAGTGCTGAGACTTCAGATTGACAGATTGGCTGACATGGGTACCCATCATCCTGGCCTGGCCTGGGCAGGAGAGTAGCCAGGCACCACAGTGAATCTCGCTCACCGTGGCTTGCAGAACTTTTGGCGCTGTGAACGAGGTGATGTGTAACCTCTGCTCCTAGGATGCAAAGTGAGTTTCTATTTATTTTGCGCCAACTTAAATGACTGCATAGACTAAGATGAAATCCTAGTGCGACTGCTTTCCAGCCCTTGGTGGGACTTGGAAACATAACTCAAGTATCAGAAATAAAAACAAATTTGAATTTCTCTTGAGAATCAAATAATTACAGAAAGCATAGTTGAGCACACACAAAAAACTGACACAGGATGATTGCTATTATCACCGTGAATGAGTCTGGTCCTCAGACCTGCCCTGCCTCCTGCCAAGAGGAAGCAGCACCAGGTGGCAATACCACACTCCCCAGCAACCTAGGCAGACTGTGGTCAGGCAAATATGATGCCTGGCTGCTTCTGCCCAGTGTGACACTCTTCTGAATGGCTGCTGGCACCACAGGCTTCCCTGAGGTTTGGTGGAGAATATCCAGTGCACAGCATTTCCTGAGATTGCCCCACTAGCCTGCTCTCTTGTCTACCTCCCCAGACACCAGCCAGCCTTTTAGTGTGTAAACCTTGGATACATCTCTCCCATTGCATTGCTTCTTAGGGAGTAACATGGTGTAGTCCTCAGTTTATACGAGCCTGGAACGGTCACACAGCACAGAACCCAATACAGCTGGGGAAACAGTAGAGAGTGACTAGGTTTGCTGCTCAACAAGAAAAGAGAGTGCCAGAAAGACAGAAGGACACACACACGGGAGGGGGGGACGACGACAAGGTGTACTGGCTGGTTTTGTGTCAACTTGACACAAGCTGGAGTTATCACAGAGAAAGGAGCCTTCCTTGAGGAAATGCCTCCATGAGATCCAGCTGTAAGGCATTTTCTCAATTAGTGATCAAGGGGGCAGGGCCCAGCTCATGGTGGGTGGGGCCAGCTCATTGTGGGTGGTGCCACCCCTGGTCTGGTACTCTAGGGTTCTATAAGAAAGCAAACTGAGCAAGCCAGGAGAAGCAAGCCAGTAAGCAGCACCCCTCCATGGCCTCTGCATCAGCTCCTGCTTCCTGACCTGCTTGAGTTCCAGTCCTGACTTCCTTTGGTGATGAACAGCAATGTGGAAGTGTAAGCTGAATAAACCCTTTCCTCCCCAACCTGCTTCTTGGTCATGATGTTTGTGCAGGAATAGAAACCCTGACTAAGAAAGAGGGAAAGGAAGAAGTGGTGAACAACCCCCATGTCTGCCACCCCTTCACCACCCTCTCCCTCCAGCTCTCTGACTTACATAAGCCTGAAAGCATCTGGCCGAAGCACTTCTCAGCTGACTGGTTGCAGAATTAACCTGATCCACACTATGCCCGCTCTGGCTTCTGCTGTCCTGGTGTCTGTCAACTGTTAGCACACATGGCATTTTTCTCTCCACAACCACTTTCTGGTTCTGTCTTTTGTTTCACTTTCCCAGGTTGTCCTTTGAGGAAACTGCTTGGGGAAACTCGTAGCCTCTGACCTATGTCCCTCTGACTTCCAACTGCTTTGACATGTCTCTTATCAGGGGCCTAACTACGAAAGTGTTCAGGTCGCAACTAAGCCTCTAGTCCATAAAGAGGAGGAATTCAGTCTTCTCAACAGCTGAACCCCAACCAACGTGTAATTTAACAGTTTCATGGTAAAACCTGCGCGCTTTAGTCTCAACGTTGATGGTCACACACTATGTCCTGTATCTAGGTGACTGCACTCTTCCCCTGCTGTGATGTCTGTCCCTCCATGGTACCCTGCTTACTGGCCCTCCAGTCCTGAGCATCCCAGATCTCCCAGCTCTTATGTCTCTCCTGAAAGTCTTGGAGAGATGGGTTTAGCCAAGGTTACTTCACAATTTGACAGATGTATGAAGACATCTCTGCTGCTCAGCTGATTGCTAGGAGGGAGTTGAGCATCTGCCGGCAACCCCACTGGCCACAAAACATCCCCCTTCCCTTGGTCTGTCTCCTGTGACTAGTGGAAGCTGAGCTGCTGCTCCAGGCAGTAACCATGATAATCTTGGAAGACTACATTGCAAATATGTGCCCAGCTCTAATGAACTGACCTCAACCACATTCTAACAGGTCACAAAACCTGCAGGGTGGGGTAGGAAGCATGGCCTCACAGCTGCCAGCAAAACCAGCTCCATCTTGCCCTGGGCACTTTGTCATGGTTGGTCTCCCCTGATGGTCCCCAGGGGAAGCTAGATCTCCAGATGGAGCCTGTGCAAGCTGCCTGTTTGGGACACAAAATGTCCTCACAGAAGCAGCCTCTCACAAGGCTGGGAATGAGAAAACAGAGTCCAGTAAAATGCCAGGTGTTTGGGCCACATGACTGGCATCCATCAGGTGCAAACAGTGCCCTGGGGGGGGGTGTCTCAGCTATATGTAGAGAAGTTCCAGAACACTCTTCATAGGAGGAGGGTCAACAAGGAGCTGCCTATGGCAGTCACTTCATGAAGACAGAAAGGGAATTGCCAGCACTGGAGAGACAGCACTGGAGAGATGGCTCAGTGGTTAAGAACACTGACTCTCTTCCAGAGGACCTGGGTTCAGTTCCCAACACCCACAGAGTGGCTCACAACCATCTGTGACTCTGGTTCATATGCCTCCTCTGGACTCCACAGGCACCAAGCATGCATGTGGGTACATGTACATACATGTAGGCAAAAACATTCATACATACAAAATAAAATAAATCTAAAAAGAAAGAGAATGGCCATGAGCTGAGCTGTCTTCTCCAGGAATCAAGGCCCAAATGTAGAGTCAGTGGGCAGGGCTCTGGCTCCTCATGCCCCAAAGCTGCTGCCCAGCCCTAGAGGGTCTCTAAGGCAAGCCAGTCCTGATTCTTCCCTGCATTTGCTGTCTGTACAAGATGCTAAGCCTAGTGCATACACTTTATATCAGCAAAATTTCTTAGAACAGAAGAGCATGCGTGGGCATGGAAGGTTATATCGCCACTTTCCCTGCTGTGACGGCTCATCTTCTTCCCTTGATTACATCTGGAATCAACTAAAGTCAGCTGCGCATGCCTGTGAGGGACTGTCTTGCTTGGATCATTTGAAGTGGGACGATCCACCCTAAAACTAGGCCACACCGTCTGGTGGCAGCCCACTTACAAGGGCACGGAAAAGGCCGCTTTTGCTTTTTGCCTGTTTGCCCTCACTTGCTGGCAAGATCATCTACCCTGCTGCTGGGATATTCCTTTGCTGGTATTAAAACTGGCTTCTTTGGGATTGCAACATGGACTGGAGAGCAGCAGCTCATTAGGAATCCTTCAGGACTCCAGCACCGGACGGGGACTGCGGAGACAGTCTGGTGGACTGAACACCAATCAAAATAACTGTCAAAGGTTTTGGCCTTTCTGTCGGGAGACAGCCCAACCTGGCTTGCCTGAATACAAACAAACAAACTAACAAAATAACAGAGGCTGGTCACTTGTTAAAAGAAAGAGGTTCATTTTGCTAACAGCTCCAGGGGTCCAGGCATTGTTGGCCACTTCTTGGCTGGAAGGAGGGCAGCCTGCCTACTTTACTGAAGCATTGCCACAGCAAGGCAGGAAGCCAGAGGGATGCAAGTAGGAGAACAAGCAGGCTTGTTCTTTGTGCCAATCCACTGCCTAGGTCAGGAGATTAATAATCTTCTCCCTTTCTATCTCTGTCTCTCTCTGTGTCTGCCTCTGCCTCTGTCCTTGTCTCTGTCTGTCTGTCTCTCTGTCTCTGTCTGTCTGTCTGTCTGTCTCTCTCTCTCACACACAGAGTACTATCCTTCACTGTTTTTCAGTTTTGCTTTGTGATTAAGTAGGGGTGGTATAGTATACATTTTCCCCTCACACATAATTCTTGGGAAGAAACCCAAAGTCTGAGAAGCCAGCACCAGGTGCTGTCCAAGTACTTCTGAACAGAACAAGCACCTAGTGGACCCTCTATGGAGTTATGTGGGCAGAGAGGTCTGTGGGGGGTGGGGGTGGGGACAAAAGAGAGGCTCCCAAATGTCTACCTCTGAAACTAGATCCTGTGGCCATACAGGTCTCAGGGCCAAAGGGGACATACGGAATAGAAGCTGCTGTCAGCTGACCATTGGGTGATAAGCACCCAGAAACCTTCAGTGGACCCAAGGCCTTAATGAGAAGAGTCCTGGGCAGCAAAGAAAGCAATAGAAATGTCAGTGTTGTGTGGTTCCACATACAAATGGTCAGAATGGTTTGAATAGGTTTGGCCCTCATAGACTCTCATGTTTGAGTGCTTGGGCCATAGGGAGTGGCTCTGTTAGGAGGTGTTTGGAGGAAGTGTGTCACTGTGGGGGCAGGCTGAGGTTTCAGGTGCTCAAGCTATGCCCAATGTGACTCACAGTCTCCTGCTACCTGTGGATCAAGATGTAGAACTGCTAGCTCCTTCCCCAGCACCATGTCTGCCTACCATGCTACTCACTGCAATGATAATGGACTGAACCTCTGAAACTGTAAGCCAGCTCCATTAAATGTGTTTCTTAATAGGAGTTGCTGTGGTCATGGTGTCTCTTCACGGCAATAAAACCCTAACTAAGACAGCTGGCCATCGCTGGCTTAAAGGTTCAGAAAAACATAAGCTGTGAGCCAAGGGATGCAGGTGACTTCAGAAGCTACAGGAAGAAACAGGCTTACTGGTTTACGGTGGGGCTCTATCATATTACTAGCCTCTGAAACAGTAGAGTAGGAAGACTCTGTTGTTGTGATGCCTGAGTTCACAATGCATTTGTTACAGCAGCAACAGGAAACTCATACGTGAAGTTTAAAGTACTGCATGATGTCCCAGACAAGTGGACTGGAGTGAACTTCAAAACCCCTTCTTCTTAGAGATGAATGTCAGGCAAGTCACATGCATCCTTCATATGCGGATTAGGCCTTCTGGTCAGGGACTACACACTGTTCCCAGACAATAGAAAGCTGAGGTCAGAGGATCATGGGAATGTGAGACCATGCTCAACCCGAGATGCAGCTTCTTGTGTAACAGGGTGAGGAGATGACTCAGTCAAGGGCTGTAGCACAGGCGGTGACTCCGTACAGTGCCTGCTAGCCAGCTCCCACACTGCTCTGGGGCCCAGGATTCATACTGGGCACCTTTAGTTTCTTCCAGAGTCTGCTTTTCCTGTTCCATCAGTGCCACAGGCCAGTAGGAACAAGCAGGCTCACAGAGATACTTACACAATGCTCAGACTTTATAAAAAGTAATTGTAAATTAAAAAGTGTAACATTTTTCACTTTTAAAAAAAATCAAACCTTAAAGTGTAAACCCACAAAGATGGACTCTGCCCCAGCTTATGGTCTACTACCATGATAAGACCACAAAGCAACCTGGGGAGGGGAAAGTTTATTGGCTTATGCTTCTGGGTCACACACCATCGTCCATCACTGAGGGAAGTCAGGGCAGGAACTGGAGGCAGGAACTGAAGCAGAGACCGTAGAAAGTGTTCTCCAGGTGCTTCTCATTGGCTGACCTTTTCCAGGTCATAAATCTCAGGAAGCTGCCCTGTCATCCACCCCAGGGATGGACATATCATCATATGTCCCAGAAGGAGAATAAGGGATCCACTCCCTCCAGGAGTGTCTTAGCTTCTGTTTCCCTTCCTTGGTGATAGATCCCCGCCACTTGCATCCCCAAGGACTCATTTGTAGAAAGAAAAACCAAGTATTCACACACGAAGCTCTGGGGCCCTTAGGTCTCCCTCAACACCGTACACCCCTGGAGTCTGGAATCTCTAACCTGGCCTTCCCACAATATGCAGAGGGAAGCCAGGTGTGGTGGCGAATGCCTTTAATCCCAGCACTCGGGAGGAAATGCAGGCGGATCTCTGTGAGTTCGAGACCAGTCTGGTCTACTAAGCAAGTTCCAAGATAGCCAGGGAGGTTATACAGAGAAACGCTGTCTCAAAAACAAACAAACAAACAAAAATTGCAGAGGGTCCCAACTATCAGACCAAACCCAGAGCCCACAAGGCCGTGTTGAGTAAATGTGATACTAGATACTTTCCCTGAACACAAGGAAGCTTGCTAACCCATCCAGGCCAATGCATACCTCCTCAGCAGAAGAGGCAAGAGCAGCTCTGTTCACAGGTCAGAATTTATTTCATAGCAACTCATTTATAGAATTTTTCAAGTACAAGATCCTGTCCAACATCTTTGACATGGGAAAAGAGAAGAGCACACGTTGGTAAGGCACCTGCAGAGGAGCCAGCGAGGCTCCCCTTTTGGCTTGAGACTTCTGGGTAGCTCACATGTCTGTTGAGCAGAAAACAAAGTTATTGAAAGTTTGCTTGCACACATGATTGAGGTGACCATTTTGGAGCCTGCTACAGTGTGTTTTTCAGGTAAGTCGGCTTGCACTAAGTCAGGCTGAAGAGGCACCTCTCCACACAGCTCACAGGATCCTCCCCAGACACCAAGCTGAACATCCCGACCACATTTCAGCTTTGAAGAGAAACCAACTTTACATCCCACCCAGGCACATGCTTTTAAATTTCTCAGACCAAACCTCTATTTTCAAAAAGTAAAAATGCAGGAAAACCTCAAGTACAGTCAGACCTTATGACTCCATAGGATGCAGGAACATTGAAAACTTGCAGGTCGGCATCAACCCACTAGATTTGTGGCATAAACAGTCCAGGGGCATGCATCCCAGAACGTGAGTGTCCAGAACGTGATCACACAGCATCCTTTATGTCACTTCCCAGTGGCCCAGAGGCGGGATGTGAGGTCCAGCAGTCCTGGCACCAGACTTCAAGTTTGTGTTTTCAATGCTCATTTCCTTGGTCTCAACTACATTGGCTTTATTATAAACATTTAAAGTTAAATAGCTCATTCTTTCCCACCTACCCTCTGTACACAGAGCAGGCAAAGCCCCACTTGTAGGCTGGCTTCCCAGACAGCCATGTGCAGTAGGATAAGCTCAGTCACTAGGTCAGTTACAAGCATTTCCATAAGTGATACAATCTTACCACTCGGGCTACAAGGAAACACCTCAGGAGAATATGGCTAATATCATTCACAAACAGTTCATGTACTCTAGTGGTTCAGCAATTAGCCTTTTAATTATGTAAGAAAGTCTTCAGTCCTATTTACCAGAAGAAAGAAGTCTTTGACCTGAAATATAGCCTGGTCTTTTACTTTTTTTTTTTTTTTTCTATAGAAAAACATAAGGTTGATTTTTTTTTTTAAATAGTAAGAAAAAATTCAGACAGAAAATTTTGTTACCATGTGGCCATAAAGAAGTTCCTTGCCCACAGCAAACTGATAGCTGTGATTCATTGACTGGTTCCTATGGCATCTTGGAAGTACCTACAACCCTGTGAAAGAGCTTTCCTGACACAGGGCTATCTCAGAACAGTCAGAAGACCCTCGCCTTAAAGGACCAGTGACACAGCATGACCCCCAGCGAGAAGCCACTGGTGGGTAAGGCCTTGCACATATGTGTCCCCTAATACAGTGCCTCCCTAGTCACAGGACCCTGAAGGCACTGGGGTTCAAAGCATGTTCATCCCACATTTTAAGGTGACCTGAAAAATGTGTAAATTAAGATCCTACAAGATGATGTCTGTTCAAAGAAATGTCAAGAAGAGGAAGGCATGGCACCCTGACACCGGCATCCATGCTTGTGGGTCAGGGTTCCATCGGCAAACCAGCCATTGTGTGTGTGTGTGTGTGCGCGTGTGTGTGTGTGTGCGCGTGTGTGTGTGTGTGTCCCACAATCATTGACAATGGCCTCTCAAAGTGGTCTAATTCCTTGCAAACGGGATGATGTGAGCACAGCAGCTTAAAGCCCCTGGACAAGCACCTCCCCCTGCTGTCTCAGCAGGACACAGATGCCCCTTGCACAAGCTAGTCCTGAAAGCTAAGAGCACTCTCTGATCTCAACATGAGTCACTCCCTGAAGAAAATGTCAGATGTGCACCCAGCACTTGCCTCTCAAGAGGCATCTTCGCCATTTTCATATCAACATAACTGGTCATGTGATTAAAAAAAAAAAACCAAACAACCGAAAACCTAACAAGCAAGTGTATTACTGTCTGTCCACACAACGCCAGTAGGCTGCGGGATGTTTCCATTGTTTTAAAATCCTAAGTGAATCTGAGTAAACAGAAGGGATGGGCATGAGGTTTTGTAAGCAGAAACCCCTCGCTGTTTTCAGATTTTTTGCTCTTACAAAACTGGGGCTGATTTGTGTGATTTAAAAGCTCACACTTATTCTCACCAAGTCTGGTGTGCATGTATCCTGCACTGAACACTCTGTAGCCCTTAATCAGGAGAAGGTCCCATTCTCCTTTGTCCTGTACAATGCAGCAGAACTTGATGCTGACACCCAGCTTTGAAGAGCCCTTTTCATATGAAATACAAATTAATCCAGAGGTCTACAGCTCTAAGTTTCCAGACTAACGAAAAAAAAAAAACTTTTAAATTTTTTAAAACATATTTTGCATATGAATCTCAGCCCTAAGCTCACACGCACAGGAAGTTAGGGGCGGAAGGGGCTGCTCTGAGGGCTCATCCTATGACCACAGCCGCGTTGGAAGGAGTTATTGCAGCTTAAACACCAGCTGTTTGCCAGAGTCAGGCCAGGCAGCAATACTTCCGCCACCAAGACTTGGAAAGATCCCGCACCTTCTCTGGGGTCCTGCTTTTAGACTTCTTTGGCTGTAGCTGGGAGTCTGAGTGCTGGATACCAGCAACAATGGCAGCGTCGAAAACCTCTTTGAGGTTTTTCTGAGTCAAGGCCGAGCACTCGATGTAGGAGACAGCTTTGACTTCCTCGGCGCATAGCTTCGCCGCCTCTTCGGGTACGGGCTTCTCTTTGCACTTGTCCAGTTCAATGAGCACTTTGACATCTTCTCGGAGGTCCGACTGTGTCCCAACCAGGATGATGGGGGCCTTAGGGCAGTGACGCCGAATCTCGGGAACCCACTTCTCACCCACATTCTGGAAGGACGTGGGGCTCACCACGCTGAAGCACAGCAGGAAAATGTCTGTGTTCGTGTAGCAGAGGGGTCTCAGTTTGTCAAACTCGTCCTGGAACCAAGCACAGAGCCATTACCCTTACTAGCTCTTACCACCTTAGGAAGCGAACTTTAGGGCCGGGCAAGTCACAGAAAACCTGTTTTTATAAAGAGGGGCCAGTGTCTCAGACCTGCCTTGCTGCCTGTTCTTGGGACACAGGTGCAGCCTCTATAAGCTCTGAGGGACAGCATAGCCTTGACACTCCAAATATGCTCTTGGTGACAATGACTACCATGTCATATGCTATAGAAAGGCACTCACGGCAGATGAAACCTTGCTTTTTCTGGCCTTCAGCCCACAGTGATCCCAACTCTCTTTTTTTAACTCTTGGAGCTTGACTATTCTGAATGTCAGTACTCATCCACATTGATACCCAAGCCTTGATCTCCTTAAACCCAGTTCTGTTAACAGAACTCCCTGAGGTCGAGCCCTGTTCTGCTTGACCACAACTGTGAAGGAGGCGGATTCCTCCCACCAGCCCCAGCACACAGTGCAGAACCATGTTCCTCAGAAACAAGGAAGACTGCAAAGTGAGATCAGGGAGCCTTGTATGCCACTAGCAGTAGCCTTTGAAGACCTGCTACCCTCCCTCGCTGTCACCCAGACAACAGTTAATTCATTCTTGTCCTGGCTGTGTCTTCTCTTTCTTCCCTTCCTCTTACTTTTCTTCCTTCCTTCAGCTCTGCAAATGGCTAAGCTTCCACACAATGTTTCAGACAGACGATACAACAGCAGAACATGCACAACCGTCCCCTGGTACAGAGACCTGGAGCAGGTAAGTGAGCATGGATGTCCTGCAGTCCACCAACAGACCCTCCAAACACCACACTCAACAGGCATGAGCCAGCATCCATGTCAGCATCTCCTCCTGTCAAGCATCTTAAAGATCCCAGAGGTACCATTTCCAGCTCAGCCTCATCCCAGAAAAACCTTCCTGTCAGCTCACCCTTATCTGAAATGTGTTTGTGTGCACCAAAATCCTCCAGCATCCAACACTGATGACTTCCCAAGACAAGAAAACGTTAAATGTGTTCAATGTTTTCCATTACTCGGTTGGCAGGCACTGATTACCTACAGTCCTATTTACAGGCACAGCATTCTTTAACTATGGCTGTCTTAGCTGGGGTTTCTATTGCTTTGATAAACACCATGACTAAAAACAATACAGAGAGGAAAGGGCTTATTTTCCATCCTACAGTTCATCATCCAGGAAAGTCCGGGCAGAAAATAGCTGCAGGAACTGAGGCAGAGGCCATGGAGTAGTGCTGCTTACAGGCTTGCTTATATCTTGTTTTCTTATATCAGCCAAGACTGTCAGTCCAGTTGTAGAACCTCCCACAGGAAGCAGGGCTCTTCCACATCAATCACTAATAAGAAAGTGGACCACAGCCTTGCCACAGTTCAATCTGTAGGAATGTGTATTAGTTATGTTTCTATCGATGTAACAAAACACAATGCCAAAGGCAACTATTTTAATAACAAAAACCAACAACATGTAATTGCCCTTATGGTGCCAGAGGACTAGCTAGAGTCCATGATGTCAGAGCAAAGGCACAATGGCAGGAACAGCTGAGAGCTCACATCTTGATCCACAAGCAGGAGGCAGAGAGGGCACACTAAGAATGGCACTAGTCTTTTGAAAACTCCAAGTGGCCCCCATGACACACCTCCTCCAGCAAGGCAACCCTAACCCTTCCCAAACAGTTCCACCGATGGGGACCAAATATTCAAACCAATGTGCCTATGGGGAGGGGGGATTCTCATTCAAAGCACTACAGGGCACCTTCTCAATTGAGGTTTACTCTTCCCAAATGACTCTAGTCTGTATCAAGGTGACATAAAACCCAACCAGCACAGGCTGCTTTCTTGGCTTAAAGGAGCCAACATTAGTCTTGATAATCAGCCCTTCTTTGTCTGAGGGTTTGCTTCCACTGTGGGTCAATAACCCACTGGCCACATTGTTACCAGAGTTACTGAGGTCAGGGGAGAACCCAGCAGCTCTGGGAGTCTCTGACCCCGCCCTTCCCCCCCCCCCCCCCCAATGAGCATCCCAATATGTGAAAGTTGAGAAAGAACGATTCAGGTTCTTGCTGCCAACTCTGCGCTAAAAGAACAAACGTAGAAACTTGAGTGGGCGATTGGGCCAGCTCAGGGGACTTTTCCTCTCCTTTACTGGGCCTTGACCAATGAACATAGACCTGACCAGGCTCTGGCCATGTTGGGGGTGGGACACACTGCTCTCCAAACCTCTGAGATCTGGCTAAGGAGCCAAACAGGTGAGGCAGAGCTAGCCCCCCGTTCGGTGTGGCCAGAAACCTTGGTGCTGTGGTGTAGTAATGCAACCGGAACACACCCTCGAGGATGGAGTTCCAAGGTCAAGCTAACATATGCCTGTCAGGCTTTCAGTGTGAATGCCAGAGAAACTGTTAAGGGCAGGACAGACACACAGACAGATATGGATGGCAGGCTCCTTCTAGTAAAGGTTGTGCCCGGCTTCCCCTTCTTTTTAGCATGGAGTTCTTTTTTTTTTCAAGTACATCATGGATCGGCATGAGATGAATTTTTGGCTCCTGGTGGAAAATGAAGAAACCACCCTTCCTTCAGTGACACCATCTGCTCCCAGGCCAGCTGCAGTTCCTACAGCCTATCCACCCATCGCTGCTCAGTTTGTACATGAGACTATGAGTCCAAAGTTAAATGTTCACCACGGGGAAACTCAAAGGCAGCAGAAGTGAATTCTGGGTATGTTTGTCTCAGCAGAGCTATGCTGGGGTTCTGGCTCATATGACAGCCAGGGGTACCCACCCGTGCTCACATCCCATGACCTGGCTAACCTGTATTGCCATTCCTTCTCCTGACCACAGGAGGAACATGCTCCTTTGTCAACATGAAGATGTCATGTCAGCTCCCTCAACAGTGGACTACAGAGCAGAAGCACAAGGGTAGAAAAGCTCTGGTCCACTCTGCTCCAGTCAAAACAAGTGCTTGCTTGTTCTGCCGGGCTCTCACCCCATGTGCTGGTGACTGGACAACAGTTTCTGAAGCTGCTTTGCTACAGGTCTCTAGATGGACCCTGCTGGTTACTTGGTGCTGTGTTCCTTGACAGCTAATCTTCAGGCTGGAGGTACAGCACCCTCGGTGAAAGCCAGCAGAGCCTAGGAGAGCAACTTCCAAACGAGAACACTGACTCGGTGCTAAGCCTTCTCTCCCCATTATAACTGCTTTTATGAAAATATTTCTAAGACAACTCTTACGCTTCCTTGACATTTTAAAATTTATTTTCCCATGTACATTGTATTTACTGTATCCCTCCTCCCTGGAGCCCCACCTCTGTCCCCGGGCTCCACACACTGCCCCCTCTCAAATCCACAGCCTCTTTTTTTAAAAATTATTTTATATATATATATGTAAATGCAACCTACTGATCCATTTGCTATTTCTTCTAGACAGGATCTCACTATAGAGTGAGGCCCAGGCTAGCCTTGAACTCATTGTATCCCAGGCAGACCTAACACTTGTGATCCTCTTGCTCCCGTGTCCCAAACTCTGCGATTACAGGCTCGAGCCACTGTCCTCAGCTTACCCCCCAGCTTTTCAGAGATAATATGAAAGAAACATGGAACTCCCTTTCAGAAATGCCGAGTCGGTTTTTCAACGTATCCATCCCCTCTCAAAAACCTACGGCCAAGGCTTTTCTCTGCACTGTGCTGTCTTCCTTGAGCTCAGCATTGGTCTACTGACCCCAGGTCTGCAGCAGGCAAGCCCATAGCTGTCCACAGGCTGATGGGTCACACACATTCTGGTTCACGAACTAAACCACATGGTGTACCAGACTCCGACTCAGGACTCATCTTCCAAGGAAAGTTCACCTCCTCAGAAGCCAAGGTGGCAGGTAGAGACATTGAGGGGTGGCACAGTGATTCCTGAGCCAACATCCTAGCAGCTCCTCACTGGGGTCCATGGTGTCTGTGCCTTGGGGATCTTCCAGTTTCCTGCCTTCTCTCTGCTCCCCTGGGTGCCTATAGCAACTACACATTTCTGTCCACGGTCTACAGAGGGGAAAGCCCAGCCTCCTCCATCTAAATTAGACAGCCCAGAGGACATCATGCAAAAGAGAAAGACCCAAGACTGTTTCTCTGATGTTTTCCTTTGTTGGCATGTTTTTAAGAGACAGGGTCTCACGGGCTCGGCTGGTCTCAAATGCCCCATATAGTCAATGACTTTGAACTTCTGATCCTCCTGTCTTCCTCTCCCAAGTGCTGAGATTATGGTGTGCACCACCATGCCTGGCATTTCTGGTTTTGAGATTGTGTCTTATGCCTAGGCTGTCTTTGAACTCACCACACAGCCCAGGCTGCCTTTGAACTCATAGCTAGCCTTCTGTTGCAGCTTCCTGAGAGCTGGAATCACAAACACGAACAGCTATGACTGGATTTTGATGTTTCCTTCCCACACAGTGACATACTGATGGTGTTTGGCTTCTCACACTCATAGCAAAGGTGCTGAACAGCTTCCCCAGCAGGATGCCAACTCTCCTTTGCTGCATTGATCACTAGACTCTCGGTCCATTAAGACATCCTCATCTTCTGTCTCCTCGAGGTCTCAGGAATAAGTCTGTCCCGAGTCCCAAGTTTGCCATCTTACAGTAATGAGTTACCTAAAAGTCCTGGCTTGGATGAGATCTGGGGACAGAGGAAGGCTAGCTTCTTCATCAGCACAGACAGTCGAGAAAGTAAAGGGATTATTTATCTCCTCTGTACCCCGTCAGCTCCAGACACCAGGAGAGCCTAGTTCTCTGTCACCTGGGCACCTGAGTACTTAGGACCTCAGTGGCTAGAACAGCTTCTAGGGCAGCTTCAACCAGGCCCAAAACCCTTCTGGAGAGCACAGAGGGGATCCTACACCTATGCCTCCTGCCTGGCTTCCTTTTCTAGTGTTTTGCCCTTGAGACAAGAATGACCAAATAGAGTAGCCTTACCTTTCCCTGCTCACTTTATGGTGGCTCAGATCACTGCTCTAGAACTGGGGAAGACAGATGTTAACATAAGCTACCATTTTGCCTTGAACAAGCGTTTAAGTTTCAGGTTCATTAGCTTTGAATCAATGGATTATAAGATTTGGGGGACTTCCTCTGAGAAAGGGTTACAAACCATTACCCTGGTTTTTCTTTCTCAGCTTAAGCTAGACCGTGAGAGGTACCCGAAAGCCCTATTAAGATAAGGGGCAGTTTCTGCCACTGCCTCCTCAGCTCCTTCCCAGAACAGGCAGGCCCTGTTTCACTGGCCCAGAGATGTCCTTCTTGGCCTCCTCTCCTCCTCCCACAGCCCTCAAAGGAGCTGAAGCAGGGGTGGGCCTGCTTCACCAGGTTTCACAATGACCCAGTTACTAAGGGAATCATTTGGAAACTGCTAAGGTTGTTTGGGAACCTTTAAAAAGGCTGTTTCCTTTCCCAGTGCTGAGCTGTGTAACTTGATACCGACCTGTCCTGCAGTGTCACAAAGCTGGAGTCTCACAGGCCGCCCATCTACTGACACCACGGCTTGGGGTAAAGAAAAAAAGAGCAAGATGATTATCAGGACATCTTTTACCCTCTCAGCAGATTGGCAGTTCCTGCTAAGCCCAGAAACCCATGGAAGTGTACAAATGTTCCAAGATGGGGCTCCTTCCACCACAGAGCATGAGGCAGCAAAGCCCTGACCCCTGGAAGGTGCCCCGGAAGGCTAGTGTTTTCCTTTCAAGCCTGGAAGATTAATTTTCCTGTCACCCTTGTTTCAAAGGGCCTAGAAACAACACAAGGTGTGTGTGGGGGGATTAGGTGGGAAGCAACTCTGCACTTTTAAATCAGTGGACAACCTCATAGATAATTCTGTTTTCTCTTGGAAAAAAGTCTCCCGGCTTCGGGGTTTATCATAAAACTCCAGCAGTTTTGAGAACTTGTGCAAACACAGGAGGCCTATCACCCAGTGTGTGGAAATGGGTGTTATTCTCTGTCAGTTCAAAAAGAGGATTAAAAAGAAAAGCTGGCAGAGAGAAGGGTCCAGAGATGGGGTGAGAGCAAGGACCCCCATCCAGTAAAGACACTGTTTCAGCTTAAATTAGGCAATTTCTCTCCTTCTGATAGCCTTTCTGGTTGTTTATAGATGTTTACGCTAGTGAGCAGTGGAGGAGGTACCCTGCACTTCTGTTTTATCCATAGGGTCACTGAAAGAGAGGCAATCAGAGGCTGGCCACGGAAACTGGAGGTCAGAGGTAAATTTTTTAGGAGGAAGATTTTTCACACTAGCTTATGTGATTTTTTTCGTAACTTTTTCTTAAATTCTAAAAAGACTTTTTAAAAAAACAAGATCAATGATTGCTTTACTTGTGTTATCTTTGTATGATACACGAGCCCACCCACCCATGAAAACTTGCTGCAGCTAAAACGACAAGCTGGAAAGACTGGGCCAACCGTCAGACACTGAGACAGCGCAGGCGGGGCGCAGGCCAGGCAGGCGCTGGGCTCAGAAGAAAGGAACGTTCTCGCAAGCCCCAGCCCTCCCCGGTGCGCCTGGTTCTCCGGTTGCTCCAGGCGGCGATCCGCTGGAACTGAGTCGCCCTGGAGGGCGCAGGTGAGAAGGGCACCTGAGCTGCAGTTCGCTCCCAAGTCCCCGAGCCGGGTCGGTAGGACACCCCGCCACCGCCCCGCCGAGCCGCTGCCCCGAGACCCGCGCCGCCCCGCGCCGCCCCGCGCCGCCCCGCGCCTCCCAGTCGGAGGCCGCGCCCCTCCCGGCGCTCACCCGAGAAGTTGTCGAAGGCCGTGGGGATGTACTCGGTGGGGTAGCCGTTGGTGGTATAGCTGACCACCAGGCTGGTCTTGCCCACCGCGCCGTCGCCGACCAGCACGCACTTGACGCCGCGTCCCTCGGCGCCGCCCGCGCGCCCCCGACCCCCGGACACCCCGGGCCCGCGCGCCCCGCGCCCCCCGCGCTCCCGGCGAGGCGGTACCGGCGGTGCCGGCTGCGGCTCGCAGCGGGCGGGCAGCGCCGGCCGGCCTTGCTGCGGGGCCATCGCGGGCGGCGGCCGCGAGACCAGCTGCCACCGGCGGACAAAGGCGGCGCACGGTCCGCACTCGGCTGGGCGACTGTGCCCGCGCGGCCGCGATGTGGCCGAGCCTGCTCCGCCGGGCTTCCCTGCGACACCGGCGGGCGGGGAAAGAGGCGGGTCCCGCGGCGTCCTCTTCTCTCCGAGACCACAGCGCCCCCGTCTGCGCGCTGCGCTGCTGAACCACGCCGGCGCCTCGAAACGGTGTGGCTGGCCGAGCTGGCTCCACCACGCCAACCCACGCGGACCTCGAGCCACCCCTGACCCCTGCTGTGGGCTTCTCATCCCCCCCCGCCCCCAAGCTTCCTTTCCTCCCCAGTTCCCCCTGCTCTCCCCTCTGCTCCCCATCCTTCTGTTCCCCCTTCCCTCTCGGCTCTTTCTCCTCCCTCTGCTCCTTCTCCCTCCTCAGGTCGCCCCCCTTTTCTCTTTCTTCTCCACGACCTCCTTCTTTCCATGATCGCCCTGCTTCTTCCTCTCTCCCTGTCCCCCCAGTTGCCCTTGCTCCTCCACATAAGTATCTTGGTTTGGAGGGTAGGGTGCCGTGGGCCCTGCCTGCTTTTGCAGTCCCCCAGAAGAAGAGATTATTGTCGAGGCAGCCTGTCCTCTTGACGAGCAGGACTTAAGTTTGATTGCAGACAATTGTATGATTTTTCTTTTAAAATCATTGATTCTCGTTTGAGGGCAGGATATCGCCGTTTGTTAGCACTTCATCTCTTTGGCATGCTGTGTCCTTGTGTGTGCTCATGGTCCAGCAAATTTCCTTACAGTCTTTAGTTAAGTGCAGTTTTGGCTGCATTAGTATTATCTGAAAGGCCAGTAGCCTGTTCATCTTGTGCTGCGCTTTCTCTGCCTGCTCACGAATGCTTCTGATTTGCTTCTGGTGTAAAAGCTGTGTGCTGTTAACATTAATATTATTTTGCTGATAGGAAAGACAAGAGCTAGTAAATACTGTGCTCTTGTTATGAACCAGATATTGTTGTAAACATTCTGCCAAAATGAGTTCCTAGAATCTTAGTATTACTTGTACCCATTTTACAGACAGGACAACCTGAGGTACAGAAATGCTAAATGACAGGTTTGAGTTCCGTAAGGGAAATGATAGCCCAGCATCCTACCTGACATCCTATATGCAGAAGCATATAGTGTGGCAAATGAGATTGGCAAAGATACAGCCGGGCAGTGGTGGCGCATGCCTTTAATCCCAGCACTTGGGAGGCAGAGGCAGGTGGATTTCTGAGTTTGAGGCCAGCCTGGTCTACAGAGTGAGTTCCAGGACAGCTAGGGCTACACAGAGAAACCCTGTCTCCAAAAACCAAAAACCAAACCAAAACAAAAACAACAACAAGAAGATTGGCAAAGATGGTGTGGCCACAGGAATACAGAAGTGGGTCTGTCAAGAGGTGAGTTCTTCAGTCCGGGATCCTGGCTGGCAGGGCCTCAGTACGGTCGGCCTCTAAAACTGCTGTGCAAGTTATTTTCAGGACTGAGGTATGGAACCCTAGGACCTGACCGAAAACGACCTTAAGAACCTGGGAAATCAAAAGTCTTCCACACAGAATCTGAACAACAGGAACAGGCTGTCTTGGAAATGGATGAAAAACCTGGTACACTGTCTTCTGCAGTGAGACAGAGCAGAACAGCAAAAAGACCGGAAACTCCCAGGTTAAGACCATTCCGCACTCTTTTGCCCTTGGTCCACCTGAATTCCTCGGCTCTGTCCAATCAAGTAGATAGATTTGTGTGTGCCTTCTGTCTCCTTGATGGTTGACACTACAATAACTCTTGCAAAACCATTGCTACAATATTGGTTTCTATGCAGGTCTGGCTGCAAGCCTTTGCTTGGTGTTGCTGTTAAGTCCTGACCAAGTGGGCACATGATACTATGTTTCTGTAAATGTTGCAAACTGTTTCTACTTTAATCATTGTGGGTTGGGGCCATTATCCATTTTAACTCTAACTTCCCAACATTTGAGTGGCCTTGAAGTAGCTGTGAATATTTTGGGAAACAAGCCAAGAAAAATAAGGCTGGAGAGACGTTTTGTTTGTGTTTAATGGGACATAGAGCCAGGAGAAGGAAGATAAGGGAGGAGGCATGGGAGCACTTTCCACTAGGGTCAACGGAAGCCAAGAGCCCATGCTGCTG
Organism: Rhynchomys soricoides; assembly: GCA_019843965.1. Lineage (NCBI taxonomy): Eukaryota > Metazoa > Chordata > Mammalia > Rodentia > Muridae > Rhynchomys > Rhynchomys soricoides. Next base: position 5,054,160 of record JADRCH010000135.1, read on the forward strand.
GCATGAACCCGAGTCTCTCCTGCTGGTGTGTAGCACATACTTCATGTCTCATTCAAGACTGCAGACACAGCCACACAGGTGTAGGAGCCATGGCCAAGGCTGAAACTGCCACCCCCTGTGCAAATCTTGTCATCTTTACCCTCCCTCGGCACTGGAGGATCCAGGAGCAAAGAACTGCTGAGCCCGAAATGAATGAAGCTGAGAGCTCAACTGCTATAGTGCTTTACCCCAAACAAAACCACACTTGCTGGTGGGCCTGGCTCGCTCACCGGTGCTCACCTGACATTCTCAGTCGTGCTGGTCTACTCAGCCTCAGGAATATATCTGAAGACGGGGGGATGCAATTGTAAGTGTTGGTCTGAATCCCCGTGTTTGTAAGGCAACAAGCCTGTAGTTAGCCTGTAAAGCACAAATCCCATTGTATCTCTTGATACTCATCCTGTAAGAGATATACCTCAGACTTGAAGGAGTCAGAGAGTTGGTAGCTAAAGAGTTTAGGAAGAAGAGTAAGCACCATAAAATTGTGCCAAGTGGTCTGACAAGAATACTACTCTTGCTGGGCAGTGATGGCTCACGCCTTTAATCCCAGCACTCGGGAGGTAGAGGCAGGCAGATTTCTGAGTTTGAGGCCAGCCTGGTCTGCAGAGTGAGTTCTAGGAAAGCCAGGGCTACACAGAGAAACCCTATCTCAAAAAAACAAAAAAAACAAACAAAAAAAGGATACTACTCTTTTGAAATTTACAGCACTTGTTAGCTTTTATGATATGTAACTTATTTTGATGCATTTCTTTCTCCTTTTTACTTGCTTTTCATTTTGTTTCGTTTTGAGACAGAATTTATCTATGTAGCCCTGGCTATCCTGGAACTCACTCTGTGGATGCAACTGGCCTCGGACCAGAGATCCACCTTCCTCTGCCTCCTGAGTTTTGGTGCTAAAGGCATGGACCACCATGCCTGGCCCAGAATTTTAGCTTTTACATTTTGATTCCATGGGGCCCTCTTGACCAAATGTGAGCATCCCTCAGGGCCCCAAAGGTCCATTATGCCATCTATGACACTGAACCGCACATGCACACATATGCAGCCAGCCCTGTGGCTAATTAGATTCTCCAGGCTGCTAGTACCCAGGCTGGTAGCTTCCGCCCTCTGTCAGCGTCTCCTCATGTTCTAGGACTCAACCAATACCAGGCCTTATTCTCCTTTTCCGCGGAGATGCTACTGTGGAGAAATATGAGAAGAAACCGCCAACACTTTCTGAGAGAGAAGATGGGAAATATCACGTACATGAGCCCAAGCTGCTCACAGGGCATCCAGTAGGGTCTTGACCAAAGTCTTGACAGCCAGTATCATGGGGAAGAATTCCAACACAGGGCCCAGTTTGTGAGCACTGGCTCCTTACCTACAGAGATCCCAATCTCACCCACCCTCCATCCCCTTGTTAATAATTAGAATTGATAAATTAAGAACTTTCCTTAGGATCATGAACTTCAAAGTATAAACATCAATCATTAATGTTGACTGGCAAGGAGAATTTTTTGAAAAGAAAATATCTGTTGCATTTTTACCCATTGGGTAAGATATGCTGTTTTGCAATATGAACTCAAAACCTCATTGTCTAGAAGTCTAGGAGTCAATTTTTTGGTAGCTCTCTAACATAGCATCCTCCCGTATGGTGACTTGGGAATCCAGCCTGTTTATACCTGAGAATGTCCCTGGTGATCATTGCATTTCTCTGCCTTCACATGTAACAGCAAAACAAGCTAAATGTCCAAAACAGTAAATGGGTATAGTAGCTATATGACTGACATATGTTACAGTATTCAACCAAGAAGGTGACAGATAGGCCTGGGGAAACGGCTCAGGGAAGCAAGCACCTACCACTCAAGTATGAGTTCAAATCCCAGAGCCCAAGGCAAAGCCAAATGTGCCAGTGGACACGTGACCAGTAACTTCAGCATTAGGGGTAGAGACAGGCAGATCCTAGAAATTCATTGGCCAGTCAAAATGCTGAATCAATGAGCTTCAGGTTGTGCAATAAACCTTGTCTCAAAAATAAATGTGGAAAACAAGCCAGAAAATAAACTCAACATGAATTTCTAGCTTCCAAACACAGACATACACATGTGCATATACCCACACTAATATAGAGACACACACATATACACACACTATACCTTAACACACACCATCACACATACACTGTCACTCACTCACACACGCACACATCACATGTATACACACACACTATCACACACACTCTCACACACACACCATCACACACATACATACATTACCATAACACACTCGCAGACACATCAGAAAATGAGTGAGCAAACAAGAATGAATCTTACCAACATAGTCAAGAGTGAAGGAAGCCAGGCAAGAGAAAAGAATGAAGTGTCTGACTAGGACTGTGAAATTCAGAAACCAAAGAAACCGAGCAATGCTGGCCAGATGTTAGCATGGTTGAGGGAAGTTGTCACATGCAGAATGGGGGTGGTCGGGGGTTCTACTCCGACTGATGACTTCACCACTGGCCTTCATAGTAACTCATGGGTTTTATTTACTTCTGTAAGCCACATTATATTTCAAAATTGCAGTGGTTGGAAATATTCAAACATGTAGATCACACTAAACAGGACTTTGGGGAGAGCTGTTTGCTTTGCGGCCATACAGAATGACTCACATATTGTACGTCCTGTGGACAACGGTCTTATCATAGAAGTCTAATGTGATTTGAGTAACCAAAATCCTATTGATTCGAGACCATTCCAGGAATACCGACCGGAAAGTTCTGCTATGCATTATTTACACAGCTAATATTTATTTCAATATGGGCATCGTCTTCTGCATGTGTTACTTTAGGAGTTTGATATGTTTAACCAACCCAACTGGTCCTGCAGGACTATCACAAAAAGCTAAATGGCCATTCGTAGATGTAACTTCCGGCAGGAAAAGGAAAGCTCTAGGGAGGGTTTAGTGGGTCAGGTACATGGCCAGAGGAAGCATGCTCGGCTCCTGCTAGCCGCAATGACTGTGGAGCAAGCAAGGCATCCAGCCACCCAAGTCCAAGCAGCACCTTGCCTTGCTCAGTCTTGGTTTGTTTTACTCTTTAAAATCCCTGCTCTGTGTCCCTCCAGCTGTTGCAGCTCACTGTTCAGCCCTCATGAGAGAGAAAGGCTAGTTGCATCCCCTGTGTCCACCCACTATATCCCTGGGTGGGATGTCCAGGGGAACATCCAGCTGTTTGACCCCCTCCATAATGAGCTCCTCTCACAGACTGTCACAGCAATTGATAGGCTTCCAAAACACTCCACAGAAACTCCAGGCAAACACTTCCAACGGCCAAGTTCTCAAGGATGATAAGAACGCTTTAGAAACTCCTCCTGGCTATTGCAAAACCTTGACCTCCCTTAGTTTTGCAGCCACCATGAAGATAAGAGCAGGCCAGTCAGCATTTCCCAGCAGCCATGACTGTGGGCCAGGAGTCTGAGACTCAGACCTTTCCTCCTCTCCCAGAACTGCAGCCCTGCTCTCCGCAGCAAAACATTCCTCCAGATGCTGAGAGTGAAGGGACACAAAGGACTTCCATGGGACAGCACAGGGGCTGTCAAGCCTCACTGCTGGATTGGTCCTCTGTAACGCTTCAGGAATCGAGGGAATGTATAGGCGCCCACAGTGCTATCTGATCAGCCCACGTCAGCCTTTGAGAAGGAAGTAGAGTCCACTCACTGTGCCAAGGGTCTGCACTCTTTGCTGTGCTCATCCTAAAAGAATGCCCTCCAGGGCAAATCCACTTCATAAAGAGTAGGAATCTGACTCTAGCTGAACCAGAACAACACTGCAGGAGGCATCCCGTGAACTCGGGATGACTTCATGCTAACAGGACTATAGAGCACCTCACCTAGAAGAGGCTTTGGCTTCAAGGTAATCGCAGAAGTCCAAAGATCCTTGTGAAATAACCAATGTCAGACGGGCTGGAGAGGGCGAAGGGTGGAAGGAAGTCTGGAAGGGGACACAGCGACTCTCCAGAGCAGCAACTGTTGGGTGCAAGCTTGGGTCCAAGCCGACTGTCCCCTCCCACGTAGTCACAACATCTCCCAAAGCTCATGGTCACACGTTCAAAATGTCTGCTATGATCCTTCCCGTTTTACGCACTGGAAGACAGCATCTCGGGAAGACTGATTTCCAAAGTCTCCCAGAGAGTGGCGGGGTCAGGATTATTTAGAATGCCCTGCCACCCCACAATCAGACATCAGACACAAACTAGATGGCAAGCCATGTAATTCTTTTATTAACAATACTTTCTAAAGCTTTAAAAATATAGTCACCGCCTAAGAGTGTAGCAGGCAGACTCAGGAGCATGGCGTGGAATATACCAAATAAGAGAGCAGAACCGTCTCACCTGAGCCCATAGCAGCAAATGTCCCAGGAGCCAAGGCTGAGCTTAATGTTTCAGAGAATGGCTGTATGCCTACATGTTCTCTAATTAAAGAAAATACTTATTTTTTAGAATTATGTATATTGTGTGAATGTATTCATGTGACTGCTGGCGCCCCTGAAGTCCAGAAGTGTCAGATTTGGAAGCACAGTTTGAAACAGCTGACATGGATGCTGGGAATAAAAGCCCGGTCCTCGCCAGGCAGTGGTGGCGCACACCTTTAATCCCAGCACTCGGGAGGCAGAGGCAGGCAGATTTCTGAGTTCGAGGCCAGCCTGGTCTACAGAGTGAGTTCCAGGACAGCCAGGGCTACACAGAGAAACCCTGTCTTGAAAAAATAAGAAAAAGAAGAAAAAAAAGCCCAGTCCTCTGCAAGAGTGCCCCTCTTAGCCTCTGAGCTGTCTACAGCCCAATTTTTAAAGTTTTTATTTATTATCATACGTGTATTGTGTAATGTAGGGGGCATACACATGCCATGGCGGATGTGTAGCGATCAGATCACAATGTTATGGGATCATCTCTCTCCTTTTATTTCAAACAGGTTCCAGGGTTCAAACTCAGGCTGTCACCCTTCTTTATTTACTGAGCAGTGTTCCTGGCTCTGATACAACTTCTAGGATACAGTCATGACCAGTGGGACTGCATTATAGTGACGCCTCCAGCATCATCACCGTGGTTAATGACAACGTGTTGGGGATTTGAAAACCACTGAGATTTGATTCTAAATGTACGTGCATGCGCGCGTGCACACACACACAGAGTCAATTACAGTACCTGTAATCCCAGTACTCAGGAGACAAGAGGAAGAGTTTGAGCCAGCCTTATGGAATAAGTACAAGGCCAGTCTGGGCACAGTAAAGTCTGGGTTTTATTGTGGCGGCCATTTCATAGGTGTACATATCAAGACATCATGTTATACACTACACTGTTTTGTCAATTACACTTTAATAGAGTTGGTGATGGGTGAAGAAAGGGGAATTCTTTTCTATTTACCGTGGGTTTTCCTTTCTTCTCAGACAATGGGAGGAACTTCACCAGTTCCCCCATTCGATAACATTTTTTCGACACCACTTCATCCCCGGGGATGTAGCAGCAAGTACACAATCCCTTCGTCACAGAGCTCATATTTGTCGATGACATTTGACACAAAGAATGATGGCTCTGGGAGAGGAAGGGGTCACCATGCATCAGTCACACTAGGGCAATGGTGTGGAGTTAGGCATCCATGTGTGCTTGGGAAGGAGCCCCCAACAAGGGAGGAGCGAGAACCAGAACCTGACAGCAGGGACTGTCCCCTGGTCCTGTGAAACTAGAGGGAGAGAAGCCATCTAGGGAATGAAGAAAGTAAACGGATACACATCATGGTTGTGCTGGTCAGCTGGGCACGGGGCTGGAAGCCCTGAGAGGAGAGCCAAGAGGTAGCACGGGATGACTCTGGCTGCTGATGGGAAGACTGTCAGGGACAAGGGTAAGAAGCCAGGCTTGGGACCGGCCCTGATGGTAGAGCAAGCAAGAACCTCCTTGGGGTTCCTTGGGTCTTGAATTTGCACACACACAGGAAGGGTAAGGATAACCGAAAGACAGTGGCCTGACACTCCACTGGCATCTGAGACAAGGAAGACGCCAGTAAAAACGGTTTGCCGGGCAACTCGGAACTTGGTTTGTATGTACATTTAAAGTATGGAAGTCTGTGAGACTGATTGGCTGTGTTGGCCAGACAGTCATATAGGAGTCCGGAGTCCAGAGAGGAGCTGGTAGCTGGTGTAATTTAAGAGTTTCATCAGCTGATTGACAAGAAGGGGGACTTGGACCTAGAGAAGAAGGACCGAGTTCTGTCCTCCATGTTAAATAGGAAGATCTGCATTCTAAATTCGAAGACTTGTTGAGCAATGCCAGATATCAGACACTGAATAGGCAGACATGAAGAGAATACCAGCCAAGGCCTTCCGCTGAACAAGAGCTACTACGGGCACCCAGCACCCAGCCAGCATCAGCTGTTCTGCTGTGTGAATTTGAAGCAACCCTTGTTTCCTGTGCTCATAATGTGAACAGCAATAACCCACGACAGCAGTAGCACAGCCCAGCAATAAACCCTTGGACAGCACTAGTGTGGTCCTGCTACACAAAAACACCACAGCCCATCTTGCCACTCATTGCTTCGCCATCTGGGCTTGGCAAAGAACAGAACAATGCCCATGGGGATGGGAGGTGTGGGTGGCTGTGGGTGCGTCCTCTGAACCCAGCCCAAGCTAAGCACCTGGGTTCTTCCTTTGTCCACGTGCCTGCCCGACTTGAACATTGACCTGACTGAGCCAGTCGGCCGACCTGCTGGAGCTGGCTGTTTGACACAGCCTTTGCTTTCCAAGTTCACTAGACTGGAGGCACAGGCAAAGGGATGCACAGAGGTCTCAGTCAGTCCTCACCTTTGACTAATAATGAAACTTCATCCAGATATCTTGTTTCTGCCTTGAGGAGAAAAAAAAAAAGGTCTTCCTTGATCCTGGAATCACAGATGAAGCTCTTAGACTTGTTTGTTTGCTTGTTTGTTTTTTAAAGGTGACAACAGAGCCTTATGCCCATTGTAGGGTATTCAGGGTGCAGTCTCTACTCACCTCCTCAGAGTCTCGTGCAATCTAACATAGTTTGAGCAAGGGTCCCAGGGCAATGGTTGTGTGGGATCCTATCTTAATGCTCAGCTCTCGTGAGTGTGTAAATTAAGAACAGACATGATGTTCAAACCCAGACAAAGGGACTTGTATGTCTGTCCTGAGCTTGACTTTAGCACTTGACATGGCCCTGCTGGCCAAGTGCCCTGGCTAGTAGCACAGAATCATGTTGGGCTTTCTCTTTGTCCAGTCCCTCTCAGAGCCTGGATAAAGCTTTCAAATGATTGTCTGGATTCATGGATGCTGGTTGGCCCAAGCACACAGAACCATATTAAACTGAGAAGGATCCAAACTATCACTTGTGAAAGACCCTGGAAGAAAAATGCCCCTAGACTCAGCACTAGAGCCCTAGGCCACCCAGGGGCCTAGGATGGGCTAAACTCACCCCCCTTAGACAGTTCTGAGAATGGTTGTTTTTACCTTGTTCCAAAAACAGGCCCACCATGAAATGTCATGATGAACTCTGTTCTGAAAATTGTTTTGGGAAAGCAGTTGTTTTGACTTGACTCCTATCCTGTTGATCAACCAAAAATGTTACAGTGACCTCTGTTTTGAGCCCCTCTGCTCTTTCCTATGACGCATGTTCCCTCCTGCTCCCCCTTTTGCTTTGTGATTTTTCCCTTTAAATACCCCTAACTTCAGCTGCCCCTGTGTGGGTTATGAGCTCGGCCCAGTGCACTGCCTCCCCGAATAAACCTCGTGCGCTTGCAGCAAGTTCGGTTTCTCGTGAGTCATTGGGGGGTCGTGTCTTCCCTTGGCTTGAGTGAGGATCTCCCCAATTCAGGGGTCTTTCACTTGTTGATAGAGATGACTGGTTATCAATAAAGTATTTGCCTCTGGTAAGATACTTTTAAAGGGGGCTGGAGAGGTGACTACATGGTTAAGAGCACTGGCTGCTCTTCCAGAGAACCCAGGTTCAATTTTTAGCACACGAGAGATAGCTAACAATCACCTGCAACTCCAGTTCCAGAAGATCATTAATGCTCTCTTCTGGCTTCCACAGGCACCAGGCATACATGTGGTTCGCAGACGTGCATGCAAACGAAACTCTCATACGTATAAAGGAAATTATTCATTCAATTTTTTAAAAAGAGTCTTCCAGAAAAGTTGGCGCTCAGCTTTTACCCGTGGGGATGCCATCGAGAATAGCTCCAGTTTAAGTCTGTGACAGTGCCCTCTTGTGGGGACTTTCAAACAAATGGGGTTTGTGATACGTAGTTACTGAGAGGGGCTGGCTTCTTTCCAGCTCCAAGGCCTTCCAGATGGAGTTGAGGTTCACCCAGGAATCTCTGCACTAAAGTTACACCACACAGGTTATTTTGCTTCTGGGGATAGTTACTGATGAATTATCTGTGCCATGACTCTCCGGCTCTGTCCTCACAAGGAGGTTTGTACGGCTCTGCAGCAGGAGACAGGCTGGCTGGAGGATTGTCGCAGCAGCCACAGGGCAAACCATAGCATCCTTTCAAACTGGGCTCATCAACCATGATGTACTTCTGACAGTGCAGAAATCTGAAATCTTTGTTCTTCTGAATTCCTCTGAAGGAGACTGCATCAGTCTGCAGAGGCTGGCTCTTTGCTCCTGACCCTCCAGCTCTGAGTGCAGTCGGTCGGCAGGTCTTGGCTCAGTGGGATGATGGCACCTATCAGGGCCCTGCTGGAGAACAGCAGACTGGGCCTTCTCATCCTTGGAGAAATATGTGAATGTGAGCTCATTCTATAGAAGGAGAGCTGAAATGTTCACCTGAGCAGAAGACAAAGCCTGTGTTTTCTTCTTTCTACTTTCTCCTGATAGATTTCAGGCTGCACTTGAAGGAAGAAAAAACCCAAAACAACAAAAGAACCAAAGATTCTCAATAATTGAGTTGGGAAATGCGAAATTTAAAAATGAATAGTTTGAACTGATCTCTATCAGTCTAGAGTGTAAGTACACGTGTAAAACAAAGGCACAGACAGCTTTGGAGTCGCCTGATATTTGCTTATCACTTATCAACCATATGATGCCACTACATGACGTCCTGGGAGTGGACAGAGCTTATGGATCTTCCAGAGCAGGTATACAGTGTGAAATGAAAACTCAGGAGCAGGTGAGGAAGGACAGCCATAGGTGAGGGAAGACCTAAGGGTGGTCCCTCTAGCTGCCCACACGGATGCTACCACTTGGTTATCCAGAGTCTTGCCTGGTACAGTGGGAACTTAACATGTGTAGAATGACTTAGTGACCTTATATACAATAATGAGAAACAACAGAGAAGTCAGGCAAATACGGGAAATATAACCCAGTGTACATTGGGGGGGAGGGCTCATTGGGGGGATCCACTGTGGGGTATGAGAAAGCACTTGGGGGGGTGCACTTTTCAAATAAATTTCAAAGCAGTTACGTCCACCACGAGTCACACCAAATAATGGAAAAAAATCTGCTCTCCCAAAATAGTAACTAGATGACACTCAAAGAGGCTGTGTAAGAGCTCAGTAGTAACCGGAAGCTTTAACACACCACACAGAGCACGACAGAGCCAGTGAGCTAAAAACAAATGGAGAAGCCAACAGCAGCATCCAGAGACCCAGTCAGGCTGAAAATATTTCTCCAAAAAAAAAAAAAGCAAAAGTCAATATGACAAGGATCGTTCAGAAAAGTCACAAATCAAGTTACAAAGAAAATCACAGCAGAAATATTACAGGAAAAGTTTTTGCTCAAAGTGTAATACACCTGGAAATTACTAACAACCAAAACAAGCTGAGGCTGGAGAGATGGCTCAGGGGGTAAGAGCACCCACTGCTCCTCTGGAGGACCTGAGTTCAATTCCCAGCACCCACTTCAGGCACCTCACAACCACTTGTAAGTTCTGGTGGCTCCAGACGATCTGACATCATCTCTGGTCTCCTCAGACACTACACTCTGAGTGCACAACACACAGAGACAAACATGCATACACATAATGTTGTTGCAGATGGAAAAGCAAAAGCACCTACCAAGGACTCTTGGGCAAAAGAAGAAATATAGGCTAAAGTTCAAAAATCTCTAGAACATAGTGATGGTGAAGATGCAATGGTCAACAGTGATCATCTGGAATGTTCTTCAGAGTAAGACACTGGGAGTGTTACTGGAGGTGGGCTTTGAGATTTCAAAAGCTCATCCCAGGCCCAGTCTCTGTCTCTGTCTCTGTCTCTCCCTGTCTCTGTGCCTGTCATTGTCTCTGTCTCCCTATCTCTCTAACTCTCTGTCTTTGTCTTTCTTTGTCTCTCTGTGTCTCTGTCTCTGTCTCTGTCTCTGTCTTTCTGCTTTTGCAAACTCTCTGCTGCCCGCAGATCAGTTTGCAAAAGCTCTCAGCTCTGTCCCAATGACATGCTTGTCTGCTTCTTGCCATGATGACCATGGACTAACCCTCTAAAACTGTAAGCCAGCCCCCGATCAACTGTTCTCTTTTATAAGAGTCGCCTTGGTCATGGCGTCTCTTCACAGCCGTAGAATAGTAACTTGGTCAGTGAGTGTGCATGTGGTATGAAGGCTAACATTATGTTTAAGATGTGAAGGCTGCTGTGCTTAAGATACCCATGAGAACATTGCTTTAGCTTGTATAATACACCCTGTCGGTTAACTTGCCCAAGATGGACGACTTCCTGGAATATTTGGGCTATGGCTGTTTAGTTTTGTGAGGTGTTAACTGCTCTGTTGTTCTCTGAGATGCTGGTCACAAGACTAGCCACTGGTTCTGCCTCTGTGAGAAAATGCCTGCTTGCTCGTGGTAACGGAGGTATCTAAAAGACATCAAAAGGTATAAAAGTTAAGCTTGTCCAGATAATTTTTTTTAAATAAATTAATTACATTTCCTTGTGAAGGGGGCTAGAGGTATCGCTCAGTGGTAGTATGCTTGCTTAGCGTCTCAAAGACCTGGTTCCCACCATCACAAAAACAAAAAAGCACAAAAAAAGGTAATCAAAGTAAAGAAAAGTAGAGACTACGTGTCTGTGAGGTGGTGTCTGTGTCTGTGAGGTGATGTCTCTGTCTGTGAGGTGATGTCTGTGTCTGTGAGGTGGGGTCTGTGTCTGTGAGGTGGGGTCTGTG
>JADRCH010000135.1:5065870-5080488 GCA_019843965.1 Rhynchomys soricoides
AAACTCAAGGCCCTCTCCCATGACATACCTCCTCCAAGGCCACACCTTCTAACCTTTCTCCAGCAGTTCCACTAACTAGGGTCCTAGCATTCAAACGTTTGAGCCTGTGGGGATCATTCTCATACAAAACATCACACTCATTAGGTAGATATATAGACAGACAGACAGGCAAAGAAAAAATTATTAAATACGTGCTTTTTAGAAAACAAAGAGATCAGCATGGTAAAAGAAAGCAATAAAGCTGGCTAATAAATTAAACTTCACAAATAAATAAATGTCCAAATTACTCCATAGCACACAAAGAAAACCTTCCTAGTTTTTTTTTTTTAATTAAAAAATTTATGGGGACTGGAGAGATGGCTCAGCGGTTAAAAGCACTGGCTGCTCTTCCAGAGGTCCTGAGTTCAATTCCCAGCAACCACATGGTAGCTCACAACCATCTGTAATGGGATCTGATGCCCTCTTCCAGCCCGCATGTGTACAGGCAGACAGAGCACTAACATACATTAAATAAATAAATCTTTAAAAAAAAATTCTGTGTATGCGTATTTTTGCCTGCTTGTATGTTGGTGCTTCCTATGTGTGCCCGATGCCTGTGAAGGTCAGAAGAGGGTACTGGTTTCCTGGAACTGGAGTAACACGTAGCGTGAGCTCCATGTGGGTGCTGGGAATCCAACTCTGGTACTTTGGAAAAGCAGCTAGCTCTCTTCACTGCTGAGCCATCTCTCCAGCTCCTTAATTCTTGTTTAGGGAACAAGGGTGATGACATCAGTACCTTCACCTGATACAAGCTGTGCAGTAAAAACTAAAGTTATAAGCCAAGAATGTACGAATTTTTTGACAAAATTTCAAAACGATAATTTGGTGCTTTGGCAAACCAAAGAACCTGCTGGACTTCAGGCTCCTGGGAGTGGTGCTGCTTTGTGTTGTATAACGGTTTCCTCTGAGATTAAAACAGTCTGTCCTTGTTTAAACAAGAAGGTAAACAGATCCACATAGCTTCAGGAAGTCCCTGAAACCAACCATATTCACTAGGCTCCTCCCTGCCAGAGTAAGCAGAATCAAGCCGCAAAATAAAGACTGTCAGAGAGCTGAGCCGCCAAGGTAGACTCAGACCAGACCAGCTGCCCAGAAGAAGCAGAAACTAGCCAGGTTGCCTGGAAGAGCTTTAGACCACTTGTGAGCTGTTAGCCATGCTGCGTGGGCTCTGGTGATGCAGTTGTCATTGATTATTTCTGCTCCTGTAAGCAATTCCAGTAAAACTCATCGGTTTACCAAATTAGACTTTGGTAGTATTCATACTTTGGTGGATCTGTCTATGGCAAGTAGAAATGTGTTGTGTCTCCCCAGGGAAAGTTTCTCACATGACAGCTTGGGATACAAGAATATTTCTTTTGTGTGTGTGTGTGTCCTGGCTGGTTTTGTGTGTCAACTTGAGTTATCAGAGAAAGGAGTCTCCCTTGAGGAAATGCCTCCATGAGCTCCAGCTGTAAGGCATTTTCTCAATTAGTGATCAAGGGTGGGAAGGCCCCCTGTGGGTGGTGCCATCCCTGGGCTGGTAGTCCTGGGTTTTATAAGAAAGCCAGCTGAGCAAGCCAGTAAGAAACATCCCTCTGTGGCCTCTGCATCAGCTCCTGCCTCCAAGTTCCTGCCCCTGTGAGTTCCAGTCCTAACTTCTTTTGGTGATGAACAGCCGTGTGGAAGTGTAAGCTGAATAAACCCTTTCCTCCTCAACTTGCTTCTTGGTCATGATGTTTTGTGCAGGAATAGAAACCCCGACTAAGACAGTTGGTTTGTTTTGTTTTGTTTCTTTGTTTGGAGACAAGGTTTCTCTGTGTAGCCCGGGATGTACTGAAACCCACTCTGTGAGTTTGAGACCACACTAGTCTTGAATTCAAAGACACCCCCACCCATCCCAAGGGTATTTCTCCTAAAATTAGAAGCTGCCTTCTGAAAGTCCTTTTGGAAGCATAGCAATGCAATCGGACAAGAAATGACAGCTGTGCAGCTAAGAAATGTAAAGACACTAACACATTTGACAAGATCATGGGTCTGTAAAAATCTAAGATAATAAATTATAAAACTGACTCAAGCAAGAAAATAACTCAGCAGCTTAGCAGACTCCATGCTCCAATCAACACATCAGCAGCTTCATGCTACAGAGAATAGCCAGCTAGATGATTAACCCACAGTAAAGATCCATTTACAACAGCAACAGAGAAGATAAACTATCTCAGAGCAAATGAGATCCAGAAACACACAAAGCCACGATGAGGAAAACATTCTGAAAACTCAAAAGAGCTAACATGGTGTATGGGATGATGTCATTCCTCTTACATAACATGACTGGCGGCATAAAGATGGGGATCTTCCCAAGTTACTTTATTAAAGAGGCTTTTTGTTTGGTTGGGTTGGTTTGGGGGTGTTTTGGGGAGGTTGTTTTGTTTTGGTTGGTTGGTTTGGATGTTTTGGTAAGACAATCCCAATAAAAATGCCAACGAAGCTTATTGTTTTTGGAGCTAGACAAGTTTATGCTAAAGCATGCAGAAAAATAAACATGCAGAAACGGACAGGACACTGTAAAAACGACATGGGAAACTAGCTTTGCTAAGGATTAAAACAGCCCGCAGTCCTTTGAATTACAACCATGTATCTCGGACACACTCACAAAGCCACTGACCTTAGGACAGTAGGGAGCAGGTTCTGTGGACATTCACTGGGGCTCCCCTCACTGGGGCAAAACCAGCTTTTCAAAAAACAGTGCCAATGACCAAGGAGTCATTTGATTAAAGGATAGAATTAGATCCTGATACTATGCACAAGAATAACTTCCCAATGAGCCAGGGGACTCAGAAACAAGAAAAAATGGCTGAAACTCTCTTTATCTGAGCATAGGTGAAATACTAAGTAACCCTGGAACACAATATTTGAGATATATGTACTAGATGAATGTAAAAGTAGCTTTCTGGGGTTCTGCAGAGATGACTCAGCAGTTGAGAGAACTGGCTGCTCTTCCAGAGATCCTGAGTTCAATTCCCAGCACCCACATGGTGGCTCACAACCATCTGTCTATGGATACTGAGACTGAAATGGAACTCCTTGAAGCACAGGGACATATCAACACTTTCACTTTTCTTTTAAGGGTCACAGCTGCCTCAGGAGCAATGAGTTCTGGAAAGATCACAGTTGGATCTGAGGTGACCGGTTGTCTCACCTGGCACTTCTGTCTTGTTTACTGAGACCTCTTCGCCTGAAGAACTGAGCAAGGAGTTCCCCCTCAGTCTCTAAAAATATCTTTAGAAAATGGCATGAACCATTTCCTACAGAGGGGACTCATGACAGATTAGCTGAAGTGAGTCTTCAGAATCCTGGTGGACCTTGAGCTGGCTATGCAGTCAGCTCTGCTGGGAACACAGACACCAGAACTCAGGTGTCAAAAGGGCTTGCATTACCATGTCTGAAGAGTCACCTGTTCCCTCCACAACCACTTCCTTACACATCTCATCAGTGACGTCACCATGACCTCAGCATACTGTGGGAAAGACCAAAGAGAATATCTCAAGGCACATTGATCAGGCAGCAAAGTATAAAGAAAACAGACAGGAAGTGGGTGATAATAGACAGGAAGTGAGTGAAAATAGACAGGAAGTGGGTGAAAATAGACAGGAAGTGGGTGAAAATAGACAGGAAGTGAGTGAAAATAGGCAGGAAGTGTGTAAAGAAAACAAGGAAGAGATATAGAAAACAAGCCAAATCAGAATGAGTTCTTGGGAGAGGGAGGAGATAGCTCAGTGGTTTAGAGCACCTCTTGCTCCTGTGTTCAATGCCCAGCACCCACATGGTGGCTCACAACCCTCAATAACTCCAATTCCAGGGATCCAACCCCTCTTCTGACCGCTGGCGGCACCCATGTATGTAGAGCAGTAATGCACATAAAATAAAATAAACCTAAAAGAGTGAGTTATTGGTCATAAATATTGGACCCCACCCACATCAGCATCCATTTCCAGGGGGGAAATGGAAATCTGATCATTACCTTTTCTGTTAATGGTCAAGATGTGAAAAGCAGGACTTGGAATCTAATCATGGAAATTTGCTACTGAGTATGAATTGATTTCCCTAAGTCAGCCTCAGAATAAATGTTTCTGGGGAGCTTATTTTGTAAAATATGTTGTGTAGGCACAATGTTTGTGTGCAGTGTGTAAAGTTACCCTTGTGTTATTCAAATGCTGATTTCTCTGCCCTCATGTCCTGTTTCAATCCAGACATGGCATTGTAATGCTTATGTCTAGAATCTCCTGTCTCAAGTTTGTGTAGACAATTCTAACCATTTATTCTCTGCCTTGTCAACGAATGCTGATCACCCAATAGCTGGGCAGAGGAGAGAATAGGGTAGAAACTGACACTAGCCAGGGGAAGGAGAGAGAGATGGAGGGAGTTTCGGATGGGCCGTGAGGAGGAGGGGTCGGGGAAGACACCATGGGAAGGAGCATTTGAAGCCCAAAGAGTCAGATCAATAACAGGAAGCAAGTACCGCAGGATGGGGCTGAGAGGTAGCCCACTTAGCTCAGGAGGTAAAGTCGATGACAACTTCCCAGATAATTGGAGTGCAGCATGAAATAAATCTTGTTTTCGCTGTGTGGTTGCTGGGAACCAACAAAGGTGAAGAAATACAGCTGCTGGATTAATTCACTGGTTACATTATAATAAAAAATGATTCATTTTACAAAGTTGGGCTGGAGAGATGGCTCAGTGGTTAAGAGCACCAACTGCTCTTCCAGTAGGTCCTGAGTTCAGTTCCCAGCAACCACACGGCAGTTTAACACTGCTGCCTGGAATGCCAATTCCAGGGACTCTGACACCCTCACACAGACACACATGCAGGCAAAACACCAGTACACATTAAATAAAAATTGTTTAAAAAAGGAATTTAATAAAATAAATTAAGTTATAAACCCCCATATAAAGCATGTAAAATAATACGCAGAAGTGAAAGAAAAAAGACAAAAGTGAGCAGATGTTAATCTACATTCTGACCTCTTTTTAAAAAAAAAAAACAAACTTTACTCAAAGCTTCTTCATTCTGGCTTTTCTTCATTCTGAGCTATATTCCTTTTTACTGTCTCTATGCATGTCTTAAAACTAAAGCATTAATAATTACTTTATCTTTACAGTTGGCAAGCAGGGCAAAGGATAGATGTTTATGTTAATCCTACAGCTCAGAAGCACAGGCCCTTGCATCTCCGTGACCAGAGCTAAGCCGGCTGGGGCAAACTGTATCCGCTCCAGTTGCCGAGCACAGCTGTGCATGAAGTAACTGCCTCCCACTGGAACACCAACTAACTTGATGCTCTGTGGAAAGAATCGCCTGGGTGTGGAGAGATGGTAAAACACCAGACTATGAATCTTGAGATCTGGTCCTGGCACTGCCTAGTTATGATCTTATCTAGGCAGCTTCCTAGCCTGGCACTCTTTCTGATCTTCTTGAAGGACTTCAAACCTCGATAAGCAAATGTCTACCTTACAACTCTCGGCTGCAGTTACTCTAATCTTTAATTTCATTCATTTGATAATCGTTAAGGAGAATCTTGGAGGAGAGAGGTGAAATGAGAAAGGGAAATGAGGGTTAGGTGTGAGCTAAGTACATTACATGCATGTATGAAAATATAATAATTAACCCCAATTTGTTTGCAATTAATAAAAACCAAGCTAGTCATAGTAGCATATACCTTTAATCCCAGTAGTTGGAAAGCAGGGAGGGGTGGATCTCTGTGATTTCTGGGCTAGCCAGGGCTATATAATAAGACACTTTCTCAAAAAAAAACATAAAATAAAATAAATAAAAATAATTCTAGAGTGACAGCTCGATCAGTAAAGGTGGATACTTATAAACTCAAGGACATGGGCTCAGTCTCCAAGGACCCATGTCAGCAGCCAGGAATGATGGACTATGCTGGTTATCCCAGAGCTGTGGAAGCAGAGGTTTGGGAGCCTCTGCAGACACCACGTTGTATATAAATCTGCCCCTGTGAACTGAGTTTGTAAGGTCTTTTGTGAGCTTGGCATGCTGCAGGAGCCCTTCGTGGAAAGTTGTTAACTATTTTGTTTCTGAAGTTTCCTTAAGTCACAGCACATTCTCAAATACCATAAAGACTGATTCTGAAATCACCAGGGAAGGGAAGTTACATTACAAACACCTGTGAGACTCCATATGGGTACTAGGAATTGAACCCAGGTCCTCTGGAAGAACAGGCAGTGTCCTTGACACTGACCTGTCTCTCCAGCTCCAAGGGGGCTACTTTCTTTTTGTCTGCCAGATCAGTGCTTGCTTGCTTCCAGGTTCTGAATTTAAAGCATCCTGGGAACCATATGATCCCGTCATTGTCACACGCTCTGAAATAGAGTTGCTTAAGTCATTTACCCATAGCTTACGTCATAGTTACACCTCGACTATTTATGGTTTAAATCAGCTCCAAGATGATTTACGGTCTCGTGTAATCCAAGGAACTTTGGGGTCATATCTAACTTGTACTTGCTGCGTGCTCACTCTGGCCATGCCAAGAAACATAAACCATAAAAGTGATTAGAGACCTCCCCTGCCTCTTTCAGCCCCGAGTTGTTGACTTTCCTAGCATTCGGGCGGTTGCCTCAGAAGGAAGCGGGGTAGAAACCAGATTTACAGCTCTGCTGCTTGGGATGAGTTTCACCAACTACTATTCTTGGTGACTGGGGGGTTAATGTGAAAAACTGTAACTTGTAAAACGCATGCAATGAGCTCTGAGCATGGACGTTAACAGCAGCTCCACACATGGTGGTCAAACCTCGGAAGCAACCAAAACGTCCTTCGGTAGGTCAATGAAAAATGAACTGTGAACCTTCCAGATGGCGGAATAGCCCTCCGTGCTAAGATAAATGAGCTGCCCTCAAGTGGATGCTAAAGGGAAAGAAACCAACCTGAGAAGAGCAGACAGCACAATTCCCATTGTGTGATATTCTAGAACAGGCGCTGCCAGGAGGAGGGGGATGGGGGAGGGGGTGGGAGAGGGTGGCAGGGGTGGGGGGCGGGGGGGAGCCGAGCAGGAACAGGTGAATTGCCACTATGTCTTCAGGCAATAAATGTTTCCCGTGCCAAGACACATCATGATGAGAATGATAATCTATCTCACTATAAGTTGACAAAACCCACATGATGTTCAGCAGCAAGAGTGACCCCTCCTCACTGGTAACTGTGGGCTCTGTAAAGCAACAAGGAGTCAAAGAAGGTTGGTGGCTGTCGAAAATGGAGCGACCCTGGGCAGGTGTGGACAGTGCAGAAAGCTGGAAGTAGAAGACTGGGAAATATGAGAAATCTCTCTCCTTCTGTCAAGGAACCTAAAGGGGCGCTAATAAAATCTGTTTAAAAATTTATAGTATGGTCCAGGCCTGCCTGGTCTCCAGAGCGAGTGCCAGGACAGCCAGAGCTACACAGAGAAACCCTGTCTGGAAAAATAACTTTTTTTTTATAGCTTAGACCCTTATGGTTACGTTTTCTTTCACATTCAAGTCTTTCATGTAACACACTTAAGTCCTCTATAATTTTGAGAACATTACTAAATTATAATATAAAAGCATAAAATATTTTTACTTAAATACAACACAGTATGCTCTTTTAAAAATAACCTTTAAGAACTGAGTGGTAAGCCGGGCAGTGGTGGCGCACGCCTTTAGTCCCAGCACTTGGGAGGCAGAGGCAGGCGGATTTCTGAGTTCAGGGCCAGCCTGGTCTACAGAGTGAGTTCCAGGACAGCCAGGGCTACACAGAGAAACCCTGTCTGGAAAAAAGAGAAAAAAGAGAAAAAGAACTGGGTGATAGCGCACGACTGTAACCCTTGTACTTGGGCAGCTGAGGCAGGAGACCCAAGAGTTCCAGTCCAGCCTGTGCTACAGAAAAAGAGCCTGTCTCAAAAAACAAAAAACCCAAACAATCACCCAGCAACAGTAAATTTTGTTTTCTTTTTAAATTATCATCCTATACTGAGACAGATGTGGTAGCTCATGCTTATAATCCCAGGGTTTAGGAGACTGAGACAGGAGGATTTCTGTGAACTCAAGGCCACTGTAATCTATAAATTGAGCTCCAACACATTCTATACTACAGAGACCCTGTCTTTTAATAAATAAATAAGTTAGTATCCTGGAAACCCACTGAAGAAAGAAAACTCCAGGGAAGAGTGCAGAAACAGGAAGTGTAACTACTTACACTTTAGATACTTGACAACTATTTTAAGCGTGTTGTTTGGGAAAAGGACACCTCCCACTCCCAGCGTCCCCAGAGTGATGTCCTTGCTGCCGCCAGCCCCCTTCACATGCACTTAGGTGCCTCTTCTTCCATGAAAGTCGAGAGAGTGGCTGACGTCTTTGGATGTGTGTCTCTGCTAAGCTGCATTGCAGCTGGGGTGTAGGACCAGGGTAGAGAGTCAGCCTGTGCTGGCGAGCTATTTAGACTACTGATGTCAGCATCAATACCACCAAGTGTTTTGTAAATAGCGTTGAGTATCAGTGCACACAGTCAGGCTCAGCAGAGCCAGTTCATGAGTGAGTCCAGGGCATTGCTGGTCAGCATGGAGACTTGGAGGGAAGATAGGGTGCAGGAGTCTGCAAGTCTACATGTCTTGCCCTTCTTCCACAGGGCGGAGGAAGAAGGAATGTAAAAGGTAGAACTGAATGCTGAGGGGGTGGGGGAGTCCAAGTGGAGCTTGGCAGCCCCCCCAAAATATCAAGCCACTCTGCCTCTAGAAACTGAATGTGTTAGCCCACAGATTGCCAGTTCACAATGCTCTGCCCCTTTTAGGAAAGAGTGAGAGAGAATCTCACATGTGAGAGGAAAACTGTCTGTACTTTTAGAGAGCGCTTTAATGCCAAGTGGTGGTGACTGCAGCCGCGGCGGCGGAAGGAATAGGCAGGACTTCCGGGCACATTTTCCAGGTGGGAGAATGTAGCACCCAGCAATTGTGCCAAGAAGGCAAGTTGAAAGGGAAAAGCCGTGTGTGTGTGTGTGTGTGTGTGTGTGTGCGCGTTTTATCCATGGATTCAGTGAGGCTGGGTCGGCACGTGTAGCACAGCCCATTCCCAGAGCTTCGGTAGGGTAGTGGGAGCCATATGCTCCCTGCGTGGAGGCCCAGTGTAGAGCTGTGAAGGTGAAGCCTGGATTTCCTTGGAGACCCAAGATGTTGGAGATGCCAGAGCCATGGGATACCTGCCGAGGAGAGCTGCTAACAGGGAGTAAAACCATCCCAAGAGAAAGAAGTGTGCTGCAGTCAACAAAGCTGAAAGGAGCTGGAGATCTGAAGGGAGCTTTGACATCAGACATAGGGATGCAGAGTCTGGAGCTTGCCCGGCTGGCTTTTGGCCTTGCTTGGTCTCACATTTCCTCACTAGGCTCCCCTTCCCTCTCTTGGAATGATGATGTATATCCTGTGCCACTATATGTTTGAGGAATGTGATCTGCTGACTTTTCAGGGGTTAGGGTTAAGAGTTTGCCATGAGTCTCAGAAAAGACCGAACTTCGGACTTTTGCACAGCGTTGAGACTGATGGACTACGGATGGGATTTTTAAAATTGGACTAAACACAGTTCTGACTTGTGATGTGGCTACAAGCCTGTGGGGGCCAGGGAGTGGAATGTGGTGGTCTGAATGAAAATGGCCCCCATAGGCTCATAGAGAGAGGCACTATTTGGAGGTGTGACCTTGTTGGAGGAGGTATGTCACTGGGAATGGGCTTTAAGTTTCGAATGCTCAAGCCCTGCCCAGTGTCTCTCTCATCCCTGTTTGCAGATCCTGCAATCCCCCTGCCTCTGCTTCCTTTCTTTCCTTTGTTCTTGCTGTTTTATCACCTTTATTTTTTAAAAATAAACCATATCTATTTCTTAAGACTTATTTTATGTATGTGAGTACACTGTCACCAGAAGAGAGCATCAGAACCAATTACAGATGGTTGTGAGCCACCATGCGGTTGCTGGGAATTGAACTCAGGACCTCTAGAAGAGCAGTCAGTGCTCTTAACCACTGAACCATCTCTCCAGCCCCATGTTTTTACTTTCATGGCTCAAGTGGGATCCGGATGGCTGGTGAGATGGGACTTCCAGCTCTGTCTGTCAGGAGGGGCTCCTGAATTGGTGGACTGAGTGGGTAAGTATGAGCAGTATCTAGTCCCCGGGACCAAGAGGAACACAAAGAAGAGAAGAGGGTGAATGTTCTCAGTGCTGGAGCTGCCTATAAGACCAGAAGTCAAGTTCCCAGGTCCTTCAAGTCACAATGGTGCTAATGCTCTGTACCTTTTCTGGTTCTTATGAGGGACTATGAGTGTTGGGCCAAAGAGCCCTGTGACCAGGGGGGCCAGTCTGGAGCAAGAGTGAGGTCAAGGTATATCCAAACCCCAAAAATCTCATCCTGAGACCAGCAGGAGTAGGAATCTTCCCCCCCTGCCCTGGGACTGCATGTTCTGGCCTGATTAGACTTACCACACCCCCACCTCTGCTGTCCTTGAGGTAGTCACATAGCCAGATGGCCAAGTGTCTTAGTCAGGGTTTCTATTCCTGCACACACATCATGACCAAGAAACAATTTTCTTGGGAAAATTGTTCCCAATTGCTCCCAAGGGGGAGGAAAGGGTTTATTGAGCTTACACTTCCACATTGCTGTTCATCACCAAAGGAAGTCAGGACTGGAACTCAAGCAGGTCAGGAAGCAGGAGCTGATGCAGAGGCCATGGAGGGATGTTACTTACTGGCTTGCTTCTCCTGGCTTGCTCAGCTGGCTTTCTTATAGAACCCAGGACTACCAGCCCAGGGATGGCTCCACCCACAATGGGCTGGGCCCTCCCCCTTTTGTGAAAATGCCTTACAGCTGGATCTCATGGAGGCATTGCTCAACTGAAGCTCCTTTCTCTGTGATAACTCCAGCTTGTGTCAAGTTGACACAGAACCAGCCAGCACACCAGGTTATAGGTTAAACTCCCTTTCCCTTATAAGGTCACGTCCAGCAGCCCCAGAATTCCTCCTTATGCAAATGAGGCATCCCAGCGCCCTGGCCTGGACCAATGATGTGCACTCATCCTGAAAGCCTCGCCCCCAAAGGTTTAAATAGCACTTGTCCTCACCGCCCCCACCCCCCAACTGTGAAGCCTGCCGCCTGAGAAGTCTGTCTCTGTGCTTACCTGTAGCCTGAGGTATACATCCGCAGGCTGTTCCTGCTTCCCTTTTCTTCTCAGGCCACTGGTGTGATCTTAGGGGGTCATGCCGTTATTGGGGGGGGGTGTGTGTGTGGAAAGGACATAGGGGTTGGACAGATTCCCCAATAGAGAGATAGGCTTCCTGAATGCCCGCCCGGGAGACTTATTGTGTTTCCTCAATCCTAGTACACGCCTTTCCTTGCGAGCTGATTCTGTCCACTCTGGATGCTGCGTCAGATTTTTCCCCTGCGTTTGAATTCTTTAGATGGCAGAGAAAACCGAACCCGATTAGGCCCCTAGATGGTAGCACTTGGCCTTGGACAGCGAGTGATAGCATCTGCTCTCCTTTTCTCAGGCCTTGGCATGCGGACCAGTTCAGACATGGTTTCCAGTTCTCTAGCTTGCAGATGCCGATAGCATCTTCCCTTGGCTCCAGGATCACATGAGCCAATTCCCAATTGAGATTGCACTGTTTCTCTCACCACATACATATCTACACATGCCTCTCTCTCTGACAAAAGAGCAACAAGCACTGAATCACATGTCCTGTTCCCCTGAGCTCTGGATACAGCATCCCCACCTTCTCATTCACCATGGAGAATCATAGAAACTCAGGGTAGGAGGGCCTCCCTGGAGCTGACACACAGCATTCTCTCTAGGGCGACCAGACTCAGACCTGGGCAGATCAATGAGCTCCACTGGCTCCTACGGAATGGCCAAGAGTTTTTCTAAGCTGAGTAGATGCCAGCTCAGAGTCTGTTTTGAAAACCCCAGTTGGAGAAAGTCCCCCAGAGGGACACAGGGGCTTTGACAATTTGAAAATCATTGTTGTGTTTGAACATTTGACATAATGAAGGTAAATTGCTTTACAAAAAGTAAAGTACCACAGAGACACCAGACAAGAGGGAGAAATGTCATTGCTGTATGACCTTATGGTGAAATTGTTTGCCCGGAGTGAGCTGAGTTAGTTCTTCTTTTTGCTGCTGTGACCAAACCCTGAGAAGGGGGTTTATTTGCAGAAGGACACTGGAGCTCACAGTGTCAGGCCTGTGGTAGGGAAGGCCTGGTGTTGAGCAGCTGCTTGCTCACTTCCAGGTATGTCAGGATACAGGGCATGGGGGTGGTTGCAAATCTCAGCTATTTTCTACCTTTTCATTTTTATTTTAAAAGGTTTTAATTACATTAATTTCTTAGATGTGTGTCCGTCTGTGTGTATGTCCTTCTGTGTGTACATACTCATGCGTGTATCATGGTGCATTTTGGGGGGGTTCAGAAGACTTGTGGAAGTTACTTTCCTCTACTGAGTGGGTCCCAAGGATTGAAGGCCCAGGTTATCAGGCCCAGGCAAGACTTTACCCACTGTATTGGTCAGAGTTCTCTAGAGTCACAGAACTTATAGGTAGTCTCTATATAGTAAGGGAATTTGTTGATGACTTACAGTCTGTAGTCCAACTCCCCAACAATGGTCAGCAGCAGCTGTGAATGAAAGTCCGAGAATCTAGCAGTTGTTCAGTCCCACAAGGCAGGAAGGCAAAGAAGAGCAAATCTTTCTTCTTCCAATGTCCTTATGTAGGTCTCCAGCAGAAGGTGTGGCCCAGATTAAAGGTGTGCATACCACCACACCTGGATCCCGGACCTGCTTTGTCCTAGGCTGACCTTGAACTCAGAGATCTTGCTTCAGTCTCCTGGGATTAAGGGCGTGTATTACTTTGCCCAGGCCTAAAGTTTTCATGGCCACTATGCCTCAAGATCTCCATGCCAAGATCCAGGTTAGAAACTTGTGTCTTCCAGACTCAAGATCTGGATCACAGGTGAGCCTTCTAATTCTGGGTTGAAGTTCACTCCAGATAGAGTCAAGTTGACAATCAGGACTAGCCACTACACACACTGAACCACCTTGTTGCCCTGCCCGTTTTTATTTAATCTGAGACTCCATATGGAAGGATAACACTAATGCTCCGGGTGAATGGAAACGCCTCAGGAACACCACTTCCGACCATCTCTGATTGCTATTGCTGTGATAAGACACCACAACCAATGCAACTTGTGAAAGAAAGAATTGATTGAAGGCTTGTGTATAGTTTCAGAGAGTTAGAGTCCATCACCAGCATGCCGAGGGGCAGAGGGCATGGAAACAAGCTGGCAGGCATGGCACTGGAGTAGAAGTTGAGAGCTTATATCCTGATCCACAAGATCACAAGAAAGCTAGCTGGGGAATGTGAGGCTTTTTAAAACCTCAAGGCCTGCTTCCAGTGACAGCACCTCCTTAAATAAGGCTACACCTCCTAATCCTTCCCAAACTGTTCCACCAACCGGGGACTAAGCATTCAAATATATAAGTTTATAGGGGACATTCTCAATCCACCACATCAACCTAGGCATTTGTTTTGTTCAATTTTTTATTTTTTTGAGACAGGGCCTCCTGTTGCCCAGGCTGGCCTCAAACTTACTATCCGGTCAAGGATGACCTTAATTCCTGACCTTCCTTCCTCTATCTCTAAGTTCTGAGATTATAATCTTGAATATTATTGTAGGGCATGTCAAAATGCACATCAATCAGAACTTCAGGGGCTTCTGCCATTCCTTATGCGTACAGACATCTCTAACAGTAAGTGCATGTACTTGTGAGCATCCTTCCCTCAATCAACAGGCTAATCCCACACGCTGGGAGCTTACCTGTGTGCATTGGGAGCTAGAGTGGATCCTGAGGCCCCTGAGAACACTCAACTGGCTTTTCAGTGTTGCCGCACCTGAAATCACCTCAAGATTTCTGCAACCCACATAATTGGCTCTGTCCAGAGAATCAATAATTCCTAGGGTCCAAGGCAGATGTTTCAAACCTACAATTCTAGAAATTTCCTAGGGAGCACTGAGCCACATCCTTTGGGCAACCATGATGACCCCATGAGCAGAGATCAAAGCCAGAGCACAGGGTCTAGAGGTAGGAAATCAACTAGATCTGCTCCCTGTTAGCCTTATATCGGTCACTTCGCTAAACCTTGATTTTTCTGTCCTGTACAATGGGGACAGTAACAGCAAGACCTAGTTTAAGGAGGATTGGGGCTGGAAATGTAGTTCAGCTGGCCTAGTATGCCCTGCTGGGGTCTTGGGTTTGGTCCCCAGTACCACATTAAGCAACCAGGATGGTTCTCTCTGTTATCATGGCACTGTGGGGAGGAGACGGGAGGATCAGAAGTTCAAGGTCATCCTCAGCCACATAGTGAGTTTGGAGTCAGACTGGGAAAAATGAGACCCCATTGAAATATACAAGCTAGTCAGACTTACGGTAAAGATTTTATGTCCTTACTCTGGACAGTCAGGAGGCCATGACATCCTGAACTCAGTTCAGAGCAATATGCTTTCTCATTTGTCCAGTGAAGTGGTAAAGTAAAAGGCCTAGTTTGAAGG
>JADRCH010000136.1:0-22608 GCA_019843965.1 Rhynchomys soricoides
TAACTGCCCTGTGCACACAGCAGATTTGCTGAGTCACTGGGACTGTGTAGTGTACAAAGGGAGAGGGGTGGGGGCTCAAGCTCAATCTGTCCTGCCTCTCCCAAGGGCTCTGGATGCTATTGTGTACAGAGCTCCATAGGCCTGCTGCTTCAAGAGGGCTCAAGGTGCCAGCACTGAGCCCTGGTGCACAGCAGAGCATGCTGGGACAATTCTGCCCAGAAAAGGAAAAGGCCTGGTTTGTGTCCCCAAGGAAAACAACAGAGTTTTGGTCTCTCCCTGCTGCAGTCAGGTAGAGAGCTGATTTTCAAGTTCCCTAGGCAGGTTGGCCATCTTTCCTGCTGCCCCTGATTGCTGCTCTCCTGATAACATCATGCCAAATTGTTCTCATTTGCTTCCAGGACCTAAGATCTGGGTCTGAAATGACAGTGGTTGTTCATGCTGGCTGTGATGCAGGACACTGGTGACTGTGACAGGAGCCGAGAGGGACATAGTCTCACATCTGGAAACAGGGTCTGTGATGTTTTCAGTCTCAAGCTGAGTGAACTGCATGGATCTGCCCTGCAGCCAGGGCGCTTGCTCCCCATGTTCCCACAGTCCCTACACATACCCAGCCTCTGATGACAGGGGCAGCCTGGTCTAACTCTCTTCTGCCCAGCTACAGGCTGTGGGCATCTTTATTCAACCTACAGTTTTACATTAAGGA
Source organism: Rhynchomys soricoides (assembly GCA_019843965.1). NCBI lineage: Eukaryota > Metazoa > Chordata > Mammalia > Rodentia > Muridae > Rhynchomys > Rhynchomys soricoides. The sequence goes on from JADRCH010000136.1 coordinate 704, forward strand.
GCAAGGTTTACACAATAAAAGCTGGCATGTGTGAGAATTTGTCTTGAGGTGTCTAGACCTTTGGACAAAGAATTTAGCATTATAATACATAGCAACAGACCAAACCCCAACACTTCCACAAACTAACTTTACCTTCATTGTCTGGGATTAAAGGTGTGTGCTAAGGCTGAGCCACACCACAACTAGAAACAGGTTTTTCCAGTAAACAACACTATCTCAGAGTTCACAGTGTGATCAAATATCCTACAGCAGCCTAGTGTGGTTAAGATTGTAGATTGTAGAGGCTGGAGAGATGGCTCAGTGGTTAAGAACACTGGCTGTTCTTCCAAAGTTCCTGAGATCGATTCCCAGCAACCACATGGTGGCTCACAACCATCTATAATGAGATCTGGTGCCCTCTTCTGGTGTGTCTGAAGACATCAATCTTCAGGCACTAAAGCCAGGGATTCATGGGGCAGGTGCTAGTGAGGAGCCCAGAAGCTGTGGAGCTTCTGGCCTGCAGGCACCAAATCCTGGCCAAGTCACTCCTTTTGCTGCTCCCTTTATCTTGTAATGGAAATTCACCAACCCAAGAGAAAGTCAACCAGAACTCAGAGGCAAGGGGAGAAACTTTTTAAAGTGTGCATGCAGAGCCCTGCTAGCTAGGGGGTTTAGCCTCAAAAAGAAATATGTCACATTACATATAGAATGTTGTAATGTTGTAATCTTACATGCTTCCATCTGCAGGTGGTTTTTAAGTCCTGTGTCATGTGTCATCTTACACACACACACACACACAAGTTACATTTTTGAGAAATTAAGCAAGAGTTGCAGAAGCAGAAACTGAAGGCTTTTGGTTATCTCTAAGGGGTGTTTTGGGGGGCAATTATGCTGGTCCCAGAGGCTAGGGGACTAAACTAAACTAGACTAGAGCAGCTGTCAAGTCCTTCTGTGGGGCAGTGATCTGGCAGGTGTCTGGCACACTGGATGAGCACAGGCAAACTCTGGGAGACCCTGAGAAGTAATTTGCAAGGGACTGGAAATGTTTTGCCAAAGCTCCCAGGAAGCCTTTTGGCTCCAGTCACTGTCACATATCACACCCCAGGTAGAGGCATGGACACACAGCCCCAAGCCATCCCCATGTTAGTGAGACACCTAGAGGCTTAGCCACACCCCTCCCAGTTACTATATCTGCCCACCTCTCTGGGAGAGACAGGAGGTACAATTCCATCCATGCCACTTTCCACATGATTAAAATAAATTCTTAGAATTATGGACTGTCTCTTCATCTGGACCCTCCGTGGGAAGCGAGGGATCCGGCCCTTGATTATTGAGCCGCAGCTAATCTCTCGCTGTGGGAATCCCAGCACTCCTAGATGGTACCTATTCACCCAAGCTTAAGCAGTTAGCCCTGCACCCAAAGCAGCCAAGACCCAGTCCCAGCGGGAACCCCAGCTGCTCTCCGGCTAACCCATCTGCGGCACCCTGCGGCGGCTGTGGTGCCCCGTGCTAGAGAACCCACAGAGACCGCTGCAGTGTGCGTTCCCCAGGAATGGCCCCCTGCCCCACCCACAGGCAGGGCCTGCAGAGGCTTTCCATAGCCCCCAACCTGCCCGTCGACTGTGGTGGAAGATGCCTGTCCCACCCAGAGCAGCAGCACCACAGGACAGGCACGTGGGGCTTCGTTCCACAGCGCCAGGCATGTTCCCAACATCCTTCCTTTAAGGCAATTTGTCAAATGTTTGCTTTCCTCTAATAAGAGGGGAGGCTCATGGTGAGCACAGCTCCAACATACCTAACTTCCTACTAAATCAGAATGGTAACGATTTCTCCTTGCTGTGCATACTGAGTAGGAAGAACAGGTCCAGAGTTGCCTATCTTAGGCTATGTCCCAGTAACTCTGAGGCAGAGCCCTTCAGTTTATTTCTATATAATTTAGTGCTTCCTAAGCAAGCCTAGTAGTGAATCCCTTTTTTGTCATATTTAATTAATGTTAAGCTTTGTCTTAATCAGAGTTTCTATTCCTGCACAAAACATCATGACCAAGAAGCAAGTTGGGGAGGAAAGGGTTTATTGAGCTTACACTTCCATGCTGCTGTTCATCACCAAAGGAAGTCAGGACTGGAACTCACACAGGGCAGGAACTTGGAGGCAGGGGCTGATACAGAAGTCATGGAGGGTTGCTGCTTACTGGATTACTTGCTTCCCCTAGCTTGCTCAGCCTGCTTTCTTATAGAACCCAGGCCCACCAGCCCAGGGATGGCTCTACCCACCATGGGCTGGGCCCTTCTCCCTTGATCACTAATTGATAAAATGCCTTACAGCTGGATCTCATGGAGGCATTTCCTCACCTGAAGCTCCTTTCTCTGTGATAACTCCAGCTTGTGTCAAGTTGACACAAAACCAGCCAGTACAAGCATTCTCTGTGGAGGTGAGTTCTCACAGTTCCACATATCTCTAAATTCCCAGGCTACTCCAAACAACTCCATTAGTGGAATCACTGTGTGCCCACAAGATTAGATTGCTCATCCCTGATCCTGATTCTCAGTTCCTACCAGCAATAGACTGGGAGAAATGGGAGGCAGAAGTCTAAGGATTCAACAGCTCTGGGTCATGCACCAAGAATTCTCAGTCAACCTTGAGAGGAGGGCTACCCACCATTTCTATCTGTACTGGCTGGTTTTGTGTGTCAACTTGACACAAGCTGAACTTATCACAGAGAAAGGAGTTTCAGTTGAAAAAAATGCCTCCATGAGATCCAGCTGTAAGGCATTTTCTCAATTAGTGATCAAGGGGGGAGGGCCCCTGGTGGGTGGTACCATCCCTGGGCTGGTAGTCTTGGGCTCTATAAGAAAGCCAGCTGAGCAAGCCAGGAGAAGCAAGCCAGTAAGAAACATCCCTCTCTGACCTCTGCATCAGCTCCTGCTTCCTGACCTGCTTGAGTTCCAGTCCTGACTTCCTTTGGTGATAAACAGCAATGTGGAAGTGTAAGCTCAATAAACCCTTTCCTCCCCAACTTGCATCTTGGTCATGATGTTTGTGCAGGAATAGAGACCCTGACTAAGACATTATGCCCTGGTTATATTGACAGATAGCTTGTTTTAAAACCTGAAAACATCACAGTTCCTGACACATTTAACTCATTTATTCATAGGGAGCCAGTAAAGTGTTAATAACAGCAGCAACTGTTGTCAACAGGATTTAGGAACACAAACCAGTTTCTTTCTTTTCTTTCTTTTTCTTTTTCTTTTCTTTTTTCTTTTTTTGGGGGGAGTTTGTTTTTGTTTTTTGGCTTTTTTGTTTTAGTTGATTGGTTGGTTCTTTGAGACAGGGTTTCTCTGTGTAGCCCTGGCTGTCCTAGAACTCACTCTGTAAATCAAGCTGCCCTCAAACTCAGAGATCCATTTGCCTCTGCCTCCCTAGTGCTGAGATTAAAAGTTTTGCCATCACCGCCTAGCTTACAAACCAATGTCCTGAGGAATGCAAACCCCATCTACAGAATAATACATAAAGATCACTGGGAAATGCAGTTGTCCACCTTTGCAGATAAGAATCATCTGCATGGCTCTGGCTTTTCTGTAATTTATTGAGCCGGGAAGTGACTCGATAACAAGGATGGGTAGAACCCTTACAGGATTGGAGGACTGGGAAGGGTCCTCTGGATGTTCCCCTAGTGCACTTAAAAAGACCTGAGAATTGTCGGACACATTTCTCAGCATCTCAGTTCCTATGGCAACACAACATCCCAGATATTCACCTATGCTATGGTTGAAACCTTGTGTTTCCATTTGCTTTGGGGCTGGCGACCGATGAAGAGCCTCATGCATATTCAGCAAGTATCATATCTCTGAGCTCCATTCCAAAGGCCTACAGTTTAAATCACTGGAACGTGTTTTATCTCAGCCAGGTGTCAACACTTATAAGTGACATACCTCTTACATGCTTTAGATTATTTCTGTGTCTTTTCCTTTTTCTTTCATGTATGTGTGTGCGTATCTGTGAGGTAAGTCCCCTACACCCTGCTGTCAGGATCCAGTCCCCAGGCTCTGCCTCTCCCTGCCTCCCAACCCATTCATCCCTGAACAAAGCCTAGCAAGCTCCTCTCTACTGTCCTGCGCATTCTGCCACCCCACCTGTCACCAGGGGCACACCTCCTGTGTGGAGGATGGAGAGGTGGAGACACTTACAGGACAAGTGTCTGGTTCAGCAGTTAGTGACACAGAGGATTCAGAACTCAGCAGTTCCCCCTACAGGCAAGGAATCTCCAGGACAGTGAGCAACCTTTATTGCAGAATAGCGGGGCCTCTCCCTCAGACCCTGTACAGACTTTTGTAGGTTAGGGTTTGCAGGGCCAGTTGAGACAGAGATGTGGGAAAGGCTGGGAGCCATCCCATCTCCATAGTTCTGGAAGCTGCACCAGGCACAGAGCTTGAATCCTGTTCCCAAGCCTGGCACAGGCTTTTGTTTGCTCTGACCCACAGTCCCAGTGCCGGTAACTTCTTTCCCTGTTCGGTGACATATAGAAAGCACCAATCTCAGAGCTGTGGACAGGAAGACAAAATGAAACCGGGCAGGATCTGCCTGGGGACAGAAACACTGTTCTGTCCCTGTCTCAGCTCAGCACCCACAACAGCTGGATATAGTGAGCTCTGAAGAAATGGGTGGTGTTTGAACAAGCCCTAACAATGTGTACAAAGGCCTGTGCCGGCCCAGAGAAAGCATCTACCTTGTCTAGAGAGGAAATTGCTGAGACTTCACAGCTAGGGCCCTGAAGAACTAGTGAGCACTCGTCTACTGGGTGGAAGAAGGAACTGAGGCATAGGGAAGAGCCATTTAAATGCAAGTTGAGTTTGGACTTCTGCAGAGGCTTGAGCAGATCACAGGATAGTAGATCAAGGACAGGTCACAAAATCTTTCCTCTGGGGAGGTCACCAAGAGCCTGGACAAGTCCTCACCATGAGTCTGTTTTCCCCAGACCATACTCAACAAGGTCTATGAACAATGGGACCCCACCAGGTCCCTGGCAAGGACTTGGTATGTTCCCTGCACCAATGCCTGCAGCACCTTCAGTCTCTACCCTGGCATGGGAAGCATGGATGTCCTAGCAGCGATAGCCAGGTTGTTATGGATCCAGAAAGAAGACTCATACCCCAGGCTGGAAGTGGTGTATGTGGTCAATGAGAAGGTATAATCAGGCAGAAGGTAAGGGGGTCCTTGGCACTTTTCAAGTCCACAGGATTCATGTTTGATTTAGTCTTGGGGATATTCTTCCTTCCAAGGACGCTTCATCACCCAAATTCTTCCTGTTTTCCATTTCATAGAAATATTTCTGTCATGCTCCCTGAGCCCTCAACACTCCAGGGTCTCTCTGCCTCTGCTCCATTATCAAAAGGGCAGAGGCAAATCAATGTTCCTTAAAGCACACTTCAGAGAATGAAAAGGTCATGGGCCAAAAAGATATAGGAAGTTGAGGTGAGCAGCAAACTCCTCCAATGACTGGTCTCAGCCAATGGCTGCTGATAATTGTCAGCTAAGTTATGACCTGGGGCTAGGTTCATGGCCAGGTAGGGAGAGCAGCCTGTGTATTGTGGTCTGGGTACCAGGAACAGGGGCAGAGACAGGCATCAGTGGAAAGAGAGGAGAGCCAGGGCAGCTGAGATTGGGGCAACAGGGAGGACACAGGACCAGGGTTTCTGGCCCAGATGTCAATGTCTGGAAATGGAGGAAGGAAGGGAGTGGCCTGTAGGCATGAGTGTGAGGACCCCTGCACCTTGTGTGTTTAAGCATGCATGCTTGCATACTAGAGTGTTCATGGACACATGTGTGGCTGTGAGTACGCATTCCTAAGAGCCAGCACAGGTGTGAATGTGCAGGCTCTTGGACACCATGTACATGCATGTGTATACACAGGTAAGTGTGCACAACTCTGAATGTATATGTGTATCAGTAATCACAGGTGTGTAAGCGTACATACAAGCTCTTGACCACTGCATGGGTGCATGTGCATGGGTGCATGGGTGCATGTGTGCATGTGTAGGCCACTGAACACTGTGACTAGGTAGATTTGCCCATCGATGTGTACATACATGAATGGTCTGTCCCGGCACAGACACTAGGATCATATTTGGCATGGCTGTGTTGAAGGACAGAGTCTGCAGATCATCCAGGTAAAGATGCTCACTCAGAGCCTAGACTCACACATGTAGAGCTCAGGAGAAGGGTCTTTTAGAACCTGGGAAGCTGGGAAGCTTTGTTGAATACAAAGCAGGGAGAGAGAAAAAGAAAAAGGCAGAGACAGGCAGGCAGGAAGTCAGGAGACAAAACCCAGTAGTGGGCATCCTTCTCTGGGCCTGAGCACCAGGGACAGTTTCTGAGTTCAGGACTGAGAGGGTTGCAGAGGAGGTTGGGAGCAGGTGACAGGAATGCGGAGCCTGGCCAGGTTGGGAGTGGGAGGACTCTGGGGCTATCACAATCCTGTAGACTGTGTGTGAAGGAAGTGACTGACAGTGCCCGGCCCAGAAAGGCAGGAACACCTCCTCTTGAACGGAATAAAGAAAGATGGCTGACACTGCTATCTGGTGGGTTAAGATGTCCTCAAAGAGGGCAGCAAGAAATGGGGGCCAACCGTGGGTGCCAGCCTGTTAGAAAGAACCAGTTTGGGAACTTCAGAGGCAGCAGTAGCTAGGATTAGATGTTTTGGATGGACGAGAAACCACAGGGGGCTGTGGACCACTGGAGATCTGGACTGACAGCCACAGGGCTAAGTCTTTAAGGTCAGGAAACAGCACTGGAGCTGAGGCAGTACTCCCCAGGGGACAGCCTGAGACAAAAGCACTCTCCACAGGGCAGAAAGCTCCAGGGCATCTCTGTGGTTGTAACCCTGGAAAAGGCCACACCCTTCCCTGACAATGGGGATTCATCAGCCCCTTGACCCAGCACAAGACCTGATCCCCAAGACAGTAAGGTTTGGGTTTTGAGGCTATCTCCCCGGGCAGCCCTGTGGCATTTGCCTAGCTAACCTTCTCTCTGCAAACCCACCACCGCCGCCACCATTTTGCGCTCCTTTCAAGACTCAGTCAGTCATATATGAGAGATGACTTCCCTGACTGTCCCCAACCCTGGCAAAACCTATCCCTGAGTCTTGCCTTCCTCCACCTCTACCAAGGGACAGTGAACTTGAAAGGAAGGAAGATTTATCCTGGCTCGTGATTTCAGAGATCTCAGCTGTGATAGCTGGCTGTAATGGGCCTGCAGTGAGGCAGAGCATCAAGGCAGATATGTGGAGCCTCAAGCAGATTGGCAGAGAACAAGATAACAGCCCTAAGAACAGGCCCACAGTCCACTGCTTCAGCCGGACCTGCCCCTGATTTCTATCACCTCCCAAACGCTATTTTATTGGAAAGCCTTCTATGGATTTGCCTAATAATGAGGTCAGAGCCCTCAGGATGCATCCGATCACTTCCTCAAAGCCTCACCTCAAATTCTGCTCCAATCGGTTTCTGAGCCCCTGTCCTCGTCAAGTTGATTGATGTTTTCTGTGCTTTGATGCCTCCACACGTCTTCCAAGTATCATTCATTCTGTTTGTACCAGAGGACAAGCTGGGACCCGGATGCGGCAAACAACTGTCAGAGTTCCAGGGCTCTTTATTACTATGGACAAGTCTAGCATCTGAGTCCCTTGACTATTATCACATTGCCACTAGCCAGGAGACCATCATCTTCTGCTGCCAGGAGTTTCAAGTCCCTTAGGATCCTAAGAGTGGGAAATTCATTGCTCCGAGAAACCTGGAATCTTGAACTGGTGGTGGAAGAATGGTCACAGGATGGAAATGTTAGCAGAGCCCTGGAGAGCCCAGGAGGAAGGCGGAGGCAACAGTGGTGTGCACCTCTGGGCTCAAAGCACCTGAATGCAAAGGGTGCCACCTGGTGGTCAAATGAGGTGCTGTTACTTCCCCTGGACACAGGTTGCTGAGATGAATTCATGAATGAAAGCTGGTGAGTTTAGGAATTGTTGCCTGCCGAGGTCAGGACTTTCATTAGCTATCTGCCCAAATCCAGAGGACCTCGGCCTAGGCAGCCTATGAATGAAAATGGCACTGGTCATCTGAGGGAAGCAGGATAGGCAGGAGCCTTGGCATTGAGCCTGGGCATCCTGTGTGCTTTCCCTGAAGTTCTCCCTGGAAGATCGGCTGACTAGCATCATGATCTACTGGATGACAGAAACCATCATCTCTTCCTAGGGCTCCTACAAGGAGAACATGGGTCACTGTACTGGCTAGTTTTGTGTGTCAACTTGACACAAGCTGGAGTTATCGCAGAGAAAGGAGCTTCAGTTGAGAAAATGCCTCCAAGAGATCCAGTGGTAAAGCATTTTCTCAGTTAGTGATGGGGGGAGGGGGGCTTGTGGGTGGTACCATCTCTGGGCTGGTAGTCTTGGGCTTTATAAGAGAGCAAGCTGAGTAAGCCCAGGGGAAGCAAGCCAGTAAGAAACATACCTCCATGGCCTCTGCATCGGCTCCTGCTTCCTGACCTGCTTGAGTTCCAGTTTTTTGTTTTTTGGGGTTTTTTTGGGTTTTTTTGTTGTTTTGTTTGTTTGTTTGTTTTCGAGACAGGGTGAGTTCCTGTCCTGACTTCCTTTGGTGATGAACAGCAGCGTGGAAGTGTAAGCTCAATAAACCCTTTCCTCTCCAACTTGCCTCTTGGTCATGATGTTTGTGCAGGAATAGAAACCCTGACTAAGACAGCCATGGGGTCTCATACTCCATAGGCATGAGGAGTAAGCCTGGCTGAGCAGGGAGACAGGCCTCTGGGGCTGGAGCTGGTAACCTCTTGGTCTTTAATCTAAAGAAAGCATGATGGCAAGAAAGACAGTAGATGTCCTCAGGAGGATCCTGACCTGCTGGGACAGAGGCTTTGGGATTTGCAAGGTCTGTATGAAGACCCTCAGGTGACAGCTAGGAAACAGACTAGTAACATGGATATTTAGAGACTAACATAACCTGTTAGATGGTCTTCCCAGACATAGGGTCCTCCGTAAGTAGAATACAGGCCTTATGAAGTGGCTCACTGATTCCTGTGTCTGCTCTTGTCATTATAGTTCCACATGGCCTCCCTCAGCCCTGAGACCCTAGTCCCACTTTAGGAACATGGGAACAGGATCTCAGTGCTGATCCACAGCAACCCCATAGCCCCCAGAATGAAGGTCTTTGTACCCACCGGCTATTCAGCCTTCCCTTCTGAGCTACTGCATGCCCCAGAAAAGTGGGTGAAGGTCAAGTACCCCAAACTCATCTCCTATTCCTACATGGAACATGGGGGCCACTTTGCTGCCCAAGATTCTGGCCCAGGACATTCGAAAGTTTGTATCAGTGGCAGCCAGCCAGTGATGCCCTCAGAGATCAATGCAGTCTCAGCAGCCCTGCCTCCTCCTGGTCTCCCTGAAGTAAGATGCTGCACTTCTGCGGAGTGAGCTTAATTCTCTGTGCCCTTCGGGCTCTGGGAGCCTAGGTCCTCTCCTCTATCTCTACCTTATCCCCAAGTTATGTCTCAACTTTAAACCACGGGGCCACTTTAAGAACTTGGTGCCCCAGGTACTCCAGCTCCAGAAAGATCTAGCCATGCCTCCCCACAGAGGGAATAGTCTGGAGAAAATAGAACTAGCAATTGCCCTGTCCTCCACCTTGCAGGCATGGGCAAGCAACCCGGGGCTGCCAAGACCCAAGGCAACTCTGAATCACGATTTTACTCTTATCTAGTGCCTTCCTGCTTACCTGACTCCTAACACTTAAGCTAGATCTCCCGACTTGCCCCATACCCAGGAAGGATCTCTGGCTTGCTTCCTTCTTTTAAGAGCGCCCTGTAGGTCATTAAACTACTAATAAAGCTGTTCCAGGGCACAGTTTGCCCCAACACCTGTCTATGAAACCTACAGCATCCTTTCTAAAATTCACCTGACACACTATACACCAGTGTTAGGCAGTGCAGCCTTGGTGACAAATTATAAGCACAGCTGGACCAAACAATATGCTCTACTCCAAAACAAGCCACATGGGCTTTCCTCCCAAAAGTCAGCTCACACTTCTGCCCTTGTGCTTTGGTGCCCACTGGGTCCTCTAAATCAATCCAGACTGACAAACAGCCACTGGCCAGGGCCACCCTGTGTCAAGCAGCCCCCAGAGTAGTGATAGAACCTTCTGGATACCCACAAAGTTCAGGCCTGTAGGAGAAAAGGCAGTGTGGCTGGCTGGGTGGTTCAAGTGGCCAAGGGCCACCAGGCCTGTGAAAAGAGGAACTGGAGACCCTGCCTGGTCCATTGTCGTAAGGGGACTGTGATGGAGACAGGCCCAAATGCTTGGCTTGTGGTCTACCACAGCCCTGCCCTGGCCCACACAGTTACCCAACCATGGACTGCTAAGTCCCACCCATCCCCATATGTCTTGCCATCCTCCTCATCCACGTGGGCCCAACCCCAGATTCCACCATGGAAAAAGAAAGAGCTGCCCAAAGCAGAAGAAAATGGAGGGGCATCCTCTCTCTGTGCCCGACACTCTGACCACTCATAATTCCAGGGTGCCCTTGACACTGCCCTATCCTATCTTGAACAGAGCAGAGTTATCAGGTAGAGGCTGGAAGAACCATGATAGTGCCTCTCCTATCTCGGACAGAGCAGACATATCACGTTGAGGCTTCATCTGGATGAAGCCTGTGTGAACATGGAAAACCGTCTATTAACCTGGAGGAAGCATGAGAGGTGGGGTCTCACCACCAGCCCAGTGGGTACTTTATTAGGTTCTCAGTGTCCCTGCCTGCTTCGGGGTGACCTCAGTCACAGAGTCTCAGGCAACACGATACAAAAACCCAGAAGCACACCAGGAGCAGAGGCAACTACAAAGCCTGTGGGCAGGAGCCTGCTGCCCTGCTGCCAGCAACAAGAACAAGATATTCCCTGGACCCTACAGCTAATCCACGGATCCCTGAGAGGGACCCGTAGGCTGGGGAGCATTGTAGGCCCCCACATGGGCTTCATCTCAGACCCAACTGCTGTGCTATGCATCAGCTTGCAGAAGGCTTAGCAGAGTTCCAGGGCTCAGAGGGACCACGTCTTTCCTGGACGCACCTCCCCATCAACCAGAAGTCTCCAAATATGATCACTCTAAGTGCAAAATTCCAACAAGTGATCTTGGCTACAAACCACTAGGGACATCATGCTCACTACAGAGCATTCCCTAACAGTGGGCGTGGGAATAAAAGTACATATCCTCACATGACCACAAGAGGGAGCTACAAATGTTTCCCACACTGGGACCAGAAAAGAAACCTACAGATGGTTGTCAGGGACAGCAGCTCCACCTTATACCCTCAGCCAAGGACCCGAGCCCCAGGACCTGCTGGTTCCCTCTTCTCACAAGACAGGAGCTTTGAACAGCAAAACCCTCAAGAGCCTGTCTGGGGCACTAGCCCCTGTCCCTCGGTATTCTTTCAGCCAGCCAGACCAGCTTGCCCACTCTCAGGATTCCTGGTAGGCACAAGCCACAGTGTCACTAGGATCTTGAGCCACGAGCTGCCCAGGAAGAGTCCCACTGATGTTCCGGATGGCACCGTAGGTTGGCTGCTGTTGTGGGGACAGCGCTGTCCTCTCTGAGGCCAAACCGTTCAGAATCCGAGGCACATAGGGCTGTCGGCAAAGAGCAAGAGTTGAATCTTGGATGGTGGCAAGCCTGATATCCCACATCCTGGTCATGCCTCACTGCCCCTCTTTCTCCCAACTGGAGGACACATATCAAGAAATAACATTCACATGCGGCACCTGGACCCAAAACAAGTCAACTGCACACTGCTCAGAACCCAGGGCAAAATGGGAAGTCGTCTGCAACCCAGCTCACATGATCATACGAACAGTGACTTTCTCCAGTTCTCAGAGGAAATGCTCTTCCCTGTACTGTATTCTGGACGACTGTCTGTTTATTTGGGAACTGTCTGTCTGTCTGTAGCAACCTGTGTCGGTCAGCTATGCATCCACTGTGGAGAGCTTTGGGGGCCCCTTGGCAGGAACCTGACATTTGGCCAAAGACAAAGAAGTAGGCTTCAGGCATGAATAGGACTTTGGGCTAGGACTGGGAAGTAGGCTCAGATATCTTGGTCATCCTGAGAAGCCTTTAGAAACGGTGATCACGGGAGTGATCCAGGGACTTTGTTCACTGCCTTGTTTGTTCCTTGACTGTTTGTGTTTGTTGCATTGCTTGCTCCTCAACCTAGAACTGGCCTTATTGGTTGCCTGTAATTAAAATGATATAAAAAGCAGATTGGGGGAAAAAAATAAACCCGCCTTCAGTCTCAGAATTGACTGAGGCCATGCTGCAGTGTTGTCTAATTGTCTTTTTTCTTTTTAATACTCACTCCTGCGCTGGAGAACCTGTTGACTGACTGAGCAAGCTTGGTCAATCCTTCCAGGGCCAGGCTGGAAATGAAGGATATGAAGCTTTCACATGGCCTGCTCTCCTTGCTGGCTGGCAGGGCCTGGGCCATGGCTGCCTCTGGGTAGCTATGCTCCTAAATACCTACTTATCTGGGGGTTGAGTCTTTTTTGTTTGTTTATTTGTTTGTTTTTCAAGACATAGCCCTGGCTGTCCAGGAACTCAATCCTTAGACCAGGTTGGCCTCAAACTCAAGAGATCCACCTGCCTCTACCTCCTAAGCACTGGCATTGAAGGTGTGCTCCAGCACTCGCTGGCTTTGAAGAGTCTTCTCCCCCAGGGAGGTAGCTGCTGGAAGGCCTGAGGCCGAGGAAGCCAGCCAGAGTCCTACCCTTACCTCGGTTAGGATGACCAGAAGTTACCACTCTATCTGGGGATCAAGGGCCACACTCTACCCTAAGGGAGCACCCTGGATGATAGAGTCGGGGAAAGCCAGGAAGAAGAGGGGGCCTTTCCAGCCTGGCACCCCCTTCTGGAACAGGTGCCCTATGCATTTGCAAAGGGGCATACGTTTGTTGTCCCCCGTGGCTGTCAGAGGACCTCCTGCTACAGCTGTACTAAAGACCCAACTCTCAACAGAGGCAGAGAGAAGGCAGGAAACCAGGCACGTCTCAGTGACCAAAGTGGCTTCCAGTGAGCAGAAACAGCATCCCGACTGACTAGGGACTTCTCTCAACTGACATTAATTCAAAACTTAGCCTGACAACTGGACTGGGGTTTCTTTTTTAAGCTAGAATTGTTCCAGCACATTCTTGTGACTTCTCTGGATGGGACCTTGCAACCAGCATGACAAACGGTAGCCACCACGGGGACAGAAACACAGAGAGCTTACTGTGAATGGCGGTGGCACATGGGCCTCGGCTTCGCTTTCTTTGTCATTAGCTGATTCTTCTGTCTGTGAAACAACAGCAGAGACACAATGACAACAGAACTAACCTCTCTGGACTAAGGTCCTCCAAACAAACAGACTAGTAACCCAGCAGAACAATAGGAGCAGCAGGCACCAGGCTCCTAATGCAGCTCAACTGAGACACAGGAACAGGGGCCTGGAATAGGGGAGGGAGGGACAGACAAAGGGAGGGAGGAAGGGAAGGAGGGAAGTGGGGAGAGGGAAGCCACAACACACCCCACTCCAAAAGAAGAGCTGGGGAAGGCTGGTACCACATTCACATAGGAGGGGGTAAGAAGAGAGAACCGTCCAGCCTGAGGCATGGCAGACAGCCCTGTACCTTGTAGTTCCATGGACTGAGGTGCTTGAAGCATCCAAAGCAGGTGTAGAGCAGGCAGGCCAGGATGGTGAGCAGCACCACCAGGAAGGTGAAGAGAGTAGCAGGGGCCGTCAGACCTGGGGACACAGGTGCAGTCTTGAGACAGGAGCTTCCTATCATGCTTGCTCTGTTGAGGAAGGGGCCAGGCCTGGTGCCCCAACTGTGGGTAACTTCCCCCAAGCCCCCAGTCCTGCCCCTTACTCCAAGAGTCAGAATGGTATCCTCACAGCTGAGCGCACACAACACAGGGTATATGACCCACATGATGGCTAGACCCATCCCTGACCAGGTTTTAGTCACTAGGACACCAAGTAAGTAGTCATTGATGGTGAGCTTGCTAGGACACTCCCACCAGCCTCCAGAGCCTAGGGCTAGACAGGATGGGGGGGTTCCCAGGGCTGACTGTAGAGCTCCATATCCTCTGGCTCAGCCCCCCCAGAACTGATAGCAGCTGTCTTCTCCACGGGGATTTCTGGGGCACACCTGACCTAGCTCAGTAGCTGGGTTGTCAACGCCACACCAACCAGCTCTCACCCAAGAGCACCATGGTCTACCACCCTGATGCTGTGAGATCAGCTAGTGCTCTGATTGGCTGGGGGGCGGGGGGATATGAGACCTGGCACTGGGCACAAAGCAGAATACCCCTCACCCAGACGGAGGAAGGAGAAAAAGAAGAGCCAGAAGAGGCAGAGGATGGGAGCAGCCAAGGCCTGGTTCACGGCAGCAAAGTGGATCCTCTTCTCCAGCTTGGCCGGGAGGTAAGCGAAGTAGAGGTTGTGCCGGTCCACCATGTGCTTAAGCAGCATGTAGATGAGACCTGCAACAGATGGGCTGTGAGCCGGAGACCTTGCAGGGCCATGATCCCAGCACTGGGGAGCTAGAGGGAGGTGAGTCTCCAGAGTTAGAAGCCAGCATAGTCTATGTAGTGAGTTCCAGCACAGCCAGAGCTACATAGTGAGCCCCTGCCTCAAAAAATCAATTAATTGGCTGATAAATTAATGTTTTTTAAATTTCATTATCTATTTTTGTGAATGGTTATGTGTTTGTGCATGTGACCTAGGTGGTGAGGGTGGTATCAGTTCTCTGAAGCTAGAGTTTCAGGCAGACTGCCTGATGTAGGTGCTGGGCATCGAACTCAGGTCCTGAGCAAGAACAGTATGTGCTCTTAACCACTGAGCCATTTCTCTAGCCTTTAACTAATTATAAAATTAAATTACATTAAAAAGATCTAGTCATTGTAGCACACATAGCTACAAACCCAGTGTTTGGGAGGTTAAGGTAGAAGATCCCGTGTTTGAAGCTGGCCTGTGCTAAAACAGCCTTAGCCTTGTAAACTATATATGATCGTACATCATGATGATGATGATGATGATGATGATGAAAGTAATAATAAAATTTAGGACTGAGGTGACAGCTCAGTTCATGAGGTGCCTGCCTGAAGCATGAGGACCTGAGATCAGATCCAGCGCCCATGTAAATGTTGGGCATGGTGGGAGGAGGAAATAGAGGAAGGCAGAGCCTCAGAGCTAGCGAGTCTAGCCAGTCAGAGATCTCTGGGTTTATCCACACACAATCTCCAAAAAATATAGCGGACAAGCTGGACTTGGTAGCACAACTTTTAATCCCAGAACTTGGGAGGCAAAAGATCAGGCCAGAAGATCTTTGGGAGTTTGAGGCCAATCTAGTAGACATATACACGTAGTGAGTTCTAGGCCAACCAAGGCTACAAAGTGAGACCCTGTCTCAAAAAAAGAAAAGAGGGGGGAGGGGAGGGAAAGGGAAGAGGAGGGGAAGGGAAAGAAAGGAACTATCTGTCTCTGGTCTATACACCAAGTGCATGGGCACCCACACTCACCCATACACATACACTCACAAGCCAAACAAGATACCATGATGAGCCAACACGAAACCTCACACCAGACATGTTGAGCGAGGCCATAGTAGAAGCCAGCAGAAGCAACCGTTTAGAAAGAAAAGGAAATTTTGTATTTCAGTAACTACAACAGGGCACTCTGCTGGGAGTCCATGTGACCTGGTGGTGGCTATCTCCAGCAGGTGTGACAGAGTCAGCTGTCTACGAGCCCTGAGACGGACGCCAGGGCCACTTACCAAAGGGTACAATAATGGGGCAGGTGATGCTGTAAGCCATGATGACGGTGAAGACACACAACATCCATGCATACATGGCTCCAAACTCGTATTCAAAGGCCTGGTTCTAGAAAAAGAAAGGGTTAAGGAGCTCACAAGCTGGTTCTGTCCCCAGACATCCTCCTGTGTGCTCCAAGCATGGCAGGTGTGGGGTGTCCAACAGGGTTGGGGGGGACTAGGTAGTTAGGAATGCTTCTGAAAAGGCTTGGCTTTCTCTTCTCCAGCCAGCTCCAGATTCTCTCAGTTCACACCCAGATCTTCAAAGGCATGGTGGGGTGGGGTGTGCTCTCACTCACAGGGCCCCCCTCCTCTAAGTGTACCCACCACCAGGGCTATGAGCTGCTGGGGAAGATACAGCTGGAGGATACACCAGAGAGAGATTCCACACAGACTGGGCATCCTCCCTGCTGTCAGATTAACCCTAGTTTAGGTAACCTGGGCCAGCTCAGTTTGTACCTCTGTAAAACAAGGAGATTAGTGGCATCCATCACAAAATCCAGAGGACAGCTGGCCTCCTGCTTCCTCTCACAGAACTCACCAAGGCATAGTGACCCCATGCCACCCAATTTAGGAGGTCTGGAAAGAGTGCCATAGCCTGAAATAGCTTGGACATCAGAGGTACTCCTAAGAATAGGTCCAAACAGAGGCCCCCAGGAAAGGGGTCTACAGGTTGTATATCATCTCTCTTACTAAGCAGGGGCTTAAAACATTGAATGTGTAGATTTTAGCTATGAATTTTCTGTGTGATATTTAACCCTGATTCTCGACTTGACCGGAGTCACATTGGCCTCGGAGACACAGTTCTCTGCGTCTTTCTAGAGAGGTTTAACTGGGAGAGAAGACCACCACCCTTCCAATGTATGTGGCACCATTCTGCGGGCTAAAGCCACAAACTGAATGAGAGAAGGGAGAAAGAGCTGAATGAACACTGGCATCCGTGCATCTCCCCTGCTTTCCAATCGGATCCAGTGTAGCCAGCTGTCTCTCATGATGGACTGTACCTCAAACTGAAGCCCAAGACAAATCCTTCCTTTCTTAAGCTGTTTCTGTCAGGGACTCTGCACAGGCAATGAGAAGAGTGATACAGCGTGTGACCAGATGCATTAGACCACAAAACTCCCAAGCTCTTTTCTCTGGCCCAATGGTCAGCATAGAAACTAGAGAAAGACTGGCCATGATCCAAAGAGATTCCAGGCAGAGGCGAGCCTGAGCCCAGGTCTGAAAAGCTCTTACCACTATACCTAGGACTTATTCCAGAGAACTGAGAGGCCCACAGGCAGGGAGCACTGGCAGGATCCGAGGTGGTACCTGCTTAACATTCCTGCGGTCAGCAGCCGTCTTGGCCATGATCATGCGGAAGGTGTAAAGGATGAGGCCGGGCAGCCGCAGCAGCTCCATGCCGCTGCCAATGAAGGCCGAGGCAATGACGTAGTTCACAAAGAAGGCACCCTGGTCTGGCAGGAAGACACACCTAGGACGTGATACAGATCTGTTAGCTAGGGGACCCAGGACTTCCTCCCAGCTGGAAAAAAATAATGGGGGACCTCTGAGAGGGCTCTCCCCACATCCTTCATTCAGCACACATTTGTGGATACCATCTGTGTGTCAATTACTGTGCTGAAAGCTAAGCATAAAATCAAGCCATAACACGTGTAACCCCAGCATTGAGGCAACAGAGGCAGGAGGATCATGATTCTAGGCTACAGAGCAGGATCTTTTCTCAAAAATAAAATAAAAAAATAAGCCCCAGACTCTGCTCTTTCTGCACTTGCACACTCTCTGGGGACATAATCAGATATAGGCATATACAGTATTGCAGGCAGTGCTCCAGGGGCTGTCCAATGTCAATGGGCTTAGAAAGCTGATCAAAAGGCCACCGAGGAAGCAGATCACCTGGACACCAAGAGACCATGGATAATGACACTGATGAAGATCTGTGGGCCTGGCAATGTCAAGCAACAGTAGGAGGGCAGGTGGCCCTGGAAAGCAGTGGGCAATTGGGAGGCAGAATGGGAGGCTGAAAGACATGGTGGACACTGTCGCAGAGGTAGGGTGTGCTGGAGGAGGGTGGTGCTGGTAGAGGTGAAGAGGCAGGGTCTGAGTCTCTATCATCTGCTGGTACACTGGATAGAGGGAGGGCAGGAAAGGCAGGGTGCGCTCCAAGGCTTTTGGGGAGCCAACTTAAGAGAGTTATGATGAGAACTGGGGTGTAACAGATCTGGGATAGGGCAGGTAAAGTCTGCAGCACACAGCAGTGGCTCCATCTGAAGCTGAGGCAGGAGGCAGAAGACTCTAAAGTGGTTGTGTAGATACTGTGGATTTTTTTCTTTAACTTCTTGGCACTGGGGATGAAGTGCAGCACGGCATCCCCTTCGCCCCTTTGTGGACATATTTTAGTTCAGTAGCCAAAGAGCAATGAAGCCATGAGTCCAGAGGAGGAGAGACTAGGATGGAGCCCTTAGGTAGCCAACTCCTAGCTTTGCAGGAAGTCTCAAGGAGTTTGCAAAAGAGATGCTATGGGCAGGACGGCAAGAGCAGAGCTCGGTGCAGAATGAAAACATTGTATCAGGGAAGAGCCTCAGCCAGTATGTCAGGTGTGGCTGAGGATTCACAGAGAGTAGGAACCAAGAGCTGGCCATTGGATGGGGAGTCAGAAGCCATGTCTACCCAGGAAGGGTGAGTTGGGAAGGTGTTTTAGGTCTGTAGCCACTCGCTCCTGAGTCA
The DNA here is from genome assembly GCA_019843965.1 of Rhynchomys soricoides. Lineage (NCBI taxonomy): Eukaryota > Metazoa > Chordata > Mammalia > Rodentia > Muridae > Rhynchomys > Rhynchomys soricoides. The sequence goes on from JADRCH010000136.1 coordinate 19,296, forward strand.
CCAGCCAAGTCAGCAAGAGACAATGCTGCATTTTTACAGGCTAGCCTCTCCATAACCACTCCCAACCAGTCTGGAATCCTTGAGGCTGTTAAAATCCCTCGAGTATAGTGAAATAGGCTGAATAACTAGTTGGATAACCTTGGGTGATAACCTCAATATTTCACCCCATTATCTATAAAATAGAGACAGGAATAACGTCTATCTCACAGCTCTGTCTCTGTCTCTGTCTCTGTCTCTCTCTCTCTCTCTCTCTCTCTCTGTGTATGTGTGTGTGTGTGTGTGTGTACTAGATACCCTTTCTATGGCTTTCCACCTTATTTTTCGAGACCCTGTCTCTCTCTCCCACTGAGAGCCTACCCATTGCTAAAGCTTATCTGCAAGCCCCTGGGATCCTCCTGTTTGTCTCCTCAAGCCTAGAACACATGGCAAGCACTTTACCCACAGATCCATCTCCTCCCCACCCCACCCCCACCCCCAGGTTCTTGTAAGGGTCCAATAAGTAAAGGACCATTTTAAATAACAGCCGTCACAATTAGGGAAGGGTATCATAGGCTTTGAATACTGACAAGGAAACACACCAGCCCTAAACTGAACACCAATCTCCTGACAAAAACCACCCACAGGCTACAATGACACTGCATTTAATTATCATCCTTCTGTGACTGGGGCATCACTAAAACCCAAAAGTACCTCTCCCAACAGCTCTGTGGTCTGTAAGTAAGTCTCAAACAAGGAAAGTGGGGGCCACTAATTGAGTCTTGGGCTAAAAGACAACCACATGTCTGCAAGTAGACAGGAAGTAGGTCAGCTCCCACAGCATGCTCCAGGAATGTAGGAGGGGCTGGTGAATGCAAGGCCTGTTATTTCCGGGGGAGGATGCCTGTCCTGAAGCAGGGTGGGAGGAGGGTGAGGGGAGGGGAGTTGGGGGAGGACCACCTAGCTGCTGCCACAACCTTCCCCCACCCACCCTGGCCCAAGAGAGCTCTTCAGTCCCACACTCTGGATGTCAGCTGAGCTGGTACTTACTCTAGCCTGATTGAGGTTTCTGAGGAAGTTTTGTCAAAGAGCCACCGGAAGAAGAAATCCAAGCTGAAAAGCAGATGAATTCCATGTTTCTTATTCATTTGTTTGTTTGGTTTGTTTGTTTGTTTGTTTGTTTGTTTTTCCAGTACTGGAGATGAAACCCAAGGTCTTGCTCACACCAAGTTCTACCCTCCAGTTTTCTTCCTCACACTCATGCAGTGGGAGACACGTTGGTTTTTTCAGTCCACTCTAAAAGCAGCCCCAACCTTGAGACATTTGTCCCCTGAGGTCACACATGCTTTAACTGGCACTTCCCTCCACAAGATAAACACAGCTATAGCCCCTCCCTACCAGGGAAGTCAGCTGTAAGTTTTGTTCCCAAGCCTTTTGCTTTTAAAGACTATTCAACTTCCAGAATAGATGGCAAGAACTGGGTCCTGGGTGTGACTGGGCGAGGCAGGAGGTAGAAGGTACCTGGTGAGGCCCAGGGAGGGCAGGATCAGCACCATAAAGATCAAGAATATGTAGACCTTCGACACCATGATCCGGTTTTCCCCTGACCTTTGAGGAAACAGAGGTGAGTTTGTAAGTGGTCAAAGATCCGGCACTGCCTGCTGCCCTGGGTGGGCTAAGAGGTCCAGGCCATGCTCACCTCGTCCAGTGGGACTCCAGCAGCGTGGAGTAGTACACGATAGATGGCAGGAGCGCCGAGAAGGACCACAGCAGGAGTGTGGGGAAGAACTGGCTGATGATGGGGTTCTGGAAGACAAGGTCCACCATAGAGTCAAGATGGCCCTGGGGCTGCGGTCACTGGTGGCCTAGTGGCTCACAGTCATCCTCCAGAGCCAAAGCTGAGTTGGGAAAGGCTGGGCAGTCCTCAAACGTGGGCAAGGAAACTGTCATTACATTCTATGGATACACAGTCCTTCAAAGCAAAGGAGTTACAAGCAGTGAGACTCACTCATCTGATGGGTCAGATGAGGGAGGCTTCTCCATCTCCGGTACAAAGCTGACAGCTGCTATTTGGAGGCCTCTCCACATGGCCCGCCAGTCAGCTCCAGGGTGTCTGATGCCAATCCTGTTCACACTAGTTGGTACTAGTTATAGATGTTACAGAATTTATTTTCACTAATTGAAGGAACATGAAAACAGAAAGAAATTCTCTTTAAAAATAAATCTGGGCCATCTAGAGGTATGGGTCCATATAGAGTGCTTGCTGAGTAGGTGTGAGTCCCTGGTTTCCATCACCAGCACCTCAAAAATAAATATATAAAACTTTAAAAGATAAGGTTAAACATTTTGAAAAGAAATTTCTGGATTTTTTCTCCTGAAAAGAAAAATTTCTGAAAATATGTTGTTGGATTACATAAGACTAAACTGGAGGCTGGAGAGATGGCTTAGTGGTTAAAAGCACTGTCTGCTCTTCCAGAGGACATGTGTTCGATTCCCAGCACCCACATGGTGGCTCACAACCATCTGTAACTCTAGTTCTAGGGGATCCAACTCCCTCTTCTGGCTTCCTCCGGCACCAGGCATATGTATGGTGCACAGATATATCTGCAGACAAAACATCCAAGTACATAAAATAAAATATACTTTTTAAAGAGTGTATTGAGTATGAAAAACCAAGGAACATGAATTCTAGAAAGTTCTAGATTTTAAGTGTTTTTGACAGTATGCTTAAGCACTTGCTTTACTTTTTCATTTACTTGGGGTACATAGGGCAGAATGAAGGGTTTTGTGACGGCTTCTCGTTTTACTGCTGAGCAACATGCACAGTTCAAAACTCTCCCTTTACTTAAAGAAAGCCAAGATAGAATCAGAGGCAATTAAACAAGAATGTAGCTTATGCAAGACAGACTAAGGGAACTCTACCCAGAAGATCTCTCTTCCAAAAAACAGGCCTTGTCCTGCATCAATTGGCAAAAGCATGAAGTTGACCAGCTGTCACTGTAAAGAAAACTGTACCGTGTATACGTAGGTGGTTTTTCATGTATTTCTAGTCAGATAAAAGCTCCTTCTATATATCACAGGTGATCAGTTCCAGCTCATGAATGAAAAACCAAGGCTCAGAATTCACCAGCGATGGATGGGAAAGCCAGGACCACAGCATCTGGACCACAGTGCCAGGACCTTAGCATCAGGACCACAGTGCCAGGACCACAGCATCAGGACCACAGCACCAGAACCACAGCATCAGGACCACAGTGTCAGGACCACAGTGCCAAGACCATAGCACCAGGACCACAGCATCAGGACCACAGGGCCAGGACCATAGCACCAGGACCAC
>JADRCH010000136.1:22618-35616 GCA_019843965.1 Rhynchomys soricoides
ACCACAGCATCAGGACCACAGGGCCAGGACCATAGCACCAGGACCACAGTGCCAGGACCACAGCATGAGGACCACAGTGCCAGGACCATAGCATCAGGACCACAGCATCAGGACCATAGCACCAGGACCACAGTGCCAGGACCACAGCACCAGGACCACAGCATCAGGACCACAGTGCCAGGACCACAGCACCAGGACCACAGTGCCAGGACCACAGCATGAGGACCACAGTGCCAGGACCACAGCATCAGGACCATAGCATCAGGACCACAGCACTAGGACCACAGTGCCAGGGCCCCTCCCAAGCTCTGGACTACAGATGTGCACTATGACATCTGAATATCTATCATGCCTAACCGGCTAAGGCAGAGGTTCTCAGCCTTCCTAATGCTGCGACCCTTTAATATAGTTCCTCGTGTTGCGATGACCCAACCACAACATCATTTTCATTGCTTCTTTGTAATTTTGTTACTGTTATGAATTGTAATGCAAATACCTGGTATGCAGGATATTTGATATGCTACCTTTGTGAAAATGTTGTTTGACCCCAAAGGGGTATGACCCACAGGTTAAGAACCTCTGGTCTAAGGTGTCCTACCACCCCAGCCGACAAAGCTCCTTCCATGTGTCTTGTGCCTTACTTATGTCTCTTCTCTGTCTACATGTGTGTGTGTAATATATGTATATTATATATGTATATATGTATGTATATATGTGTGTATATAATGTATTTGCATGTATGTATGTGTGTATCATTGGAAGCACTGCTTAAAAGGAATTCTACATTGTGTGTGTGTATTGGGGATTTTGTTTGATTGGTTGGTTGTTGGGTTTTTTTTTTTTCTTTTTTAATGTGTATGTGCGTTTGCCTTTATGGGTCTATGCACACACATTCAGTCATGCGTGGAGAGCAGAGTGACATGTAATTGTAAGCTGTCTGACGAGGTGCTGGGAACAGAGCCCATGTCCCCTACAAATGCAGTAAGTGCTCTTAACCATGAGACATCTCTCTGGATCTGGCTGGTCTGTTTTTGAAAGAGGGTCTCACTCTGTCGCCCAGGCTGGCCTTGAACTTGCATTATTAATCCCCCGCCTCTACCTCACAAGTGCTGGGATTGAGGGTGTGAGCCATCACACCCCTGTGTGTTCCACTTTCATTAGAACCTTACCAAAATGACTATGCAACTTTTCATAAACTTTTCACATTTTTTTCCAGGCTCAATACACTTCATTTAACTCAAACGCACTTTCCTGTTGAACATTAGGACTGGCTCCCTATAATTGATTACCATAAAGGCACTACAGTAAGCATCTTCATGCCTGCTTTCAGCTTAGGGCAAACAGGCTAGGCGTGCTCCATTTGATAAGACTGCTTGCTGAGTTCAAATCCCCAGCCGCCCATGTAGAAAGTCAGGTTTACAGATGTCTATGCCCACAGCACTGTTAGTGGAGGCAGGAAGATCACGGGGAGGGGGCGGGGCTGGGGCTGAGGCGGGGCCAGGAAAGATGGGGATGGTTCTAGCCACCAGCCTATTGCCAGGTCCGAGACACTGTTTCAAAGTAATAGAGCAAGACAACCAATATCCTTCTCTATCCCCCCTCCTCCCCCCCACACACACGACAAAGCTGAGTGGTGGCCTGGCTCCTGCTTCAAACCCTCCACGCCCAGGTCTCACCGCTCCCCGACACCCACTTTCTGCAGGCTTGTCACTCACATTCAGTGCGTGGATGGGTTTGGTTACGTTGAATTTGTCCATGGTAGATATAATAATGGAGGGCGTGGTCAGGAAAAACAGCACCACAAACAGAGAGAAGTTGATGCCCAGCCACTGGAGCCACCAGCGCACACCCTGGATGGAGAGGTTCTTCCTGCAGAGGCAACACCAGCCGAGAGAGAGGCTTAATCCCTCTCAACATCTGCACCGAGAGAGGCTTAATCCCTCAGACACAGACCATCTACAACAACATCGGTGTGTGCCTGTGCCGGTGGCTGAGGCACGGGTCAACTTTAGGGAGGCCAGACTGGGGCTCTGGCTGAGGCTCCTCTGGACCCCAAGAGCAAAATTAAAATAATAAAACCAACGAAAAAAAGAACAGTATCTGGCATATCATAGATGTTTAAATATTTGTTAAAAAGCTGGGCATAGTGGTGGCACATGCCTTTATTAGCAGGAGGCAGAGGCAGGCAGATCACTGAGTTCAAAGACAGCCTGGTCTACATAGTTAAGTTCCAGGACAGCCAGAGCTACATACTGAGACTCTGTCTCAAAACAGCCAAAAAATAATAAATAAATAAATAAATAAATAAATAAATAAATATTTGTTCCTAAAAGTAAAAAAAAAAGGCCAGGGTTGGAGAGATGGCTCAGCAGTTAAGAGAACTGACTTTGAAGATCCTGAGTTCAAATCCCAGCAACCATATGGTTGCTCACAACCATCTGTAATGAGATCTGATGCCTTCTCCTTGGGGGGTTTGGGGGGGGGGTCTGAAGAGAGCTACAGTGTATTTATATATAATAAATAAATCTTTAAAAAAAATAGCTGGGCAGTGGTGGTGCATGCCTTCAATCCCAGCACTTGGGAGGCAGAGGCAAGCAGATTTCTGAGTTCGAGGCCAGCCTGGTCTACAGAGTGAGTTCCAGGACAGCCAGGGCTATACAGAGAAACCCTGTCTCAGAAAAAAAAAAAAAAAAGCCAGGCCACATCTATGCCCCAGGTAAGCAGGCATCCCCTGCAGGAAGCTGGGTCTCTCTCTCATTGTCTGGGAACTTACCAGCAGATGTCCTCAGGATAGGAGGCAAAGGTGACTGTCCACTTAGAGACACAGAGCTCTCTGCTATAGGAGGATGGCTGGGGCTCCCCTTTACACCTGAGGCCCTGGCACTTGCAGGCATTGAAGTCCTTCAGTATGCTGTCAAGAAATGCAAGGCTGTTACTGTATAATTAGAGCTAGGAAAGACTGGCTTGCTGAGGCAGGAGGATCATGAGTAGACAAGGCCAGCCTAGGCCACATAGTAAGGTCCAAGCCAGTCTTAGCTATTTAAGACCTTGTCTCAAATGATCAAAAAGAAATGCCATGCGTGCCACACCTCAGGTTGCGATTCATCCTCACCATGACTCAACAGGCAAAAGGTTGGTTGCTACCTCATTTTACAGGCAAGGAAGCAAAGGCCCAGGACATCAGGTTTAGCATCCCAGATACCTGGCCCAGCTTCCAGGCCACACTATAGCGTGCTCCAAGGGGCCACCCTCTATGTCTCCTTGTGATACTGAACCTTAAAACTGATTCTGTTCCAGCCAAGTGGCTCCACCTTCCCAGCCCTCACTTTGTCCCCAGGCCAGGGATAGCACCAGGTCACATTACACACTGCCTGTTCTTTTTTTTTTTTCCGAGACAGGGTTTCTCTGTATAGCCCTGGCTGTCCTGGAACTCATTCTGTAGACCAGGCTGGCCTCGAACTCAGAAATCCGCCTGCCTCTGCCTCCTGAGTGCTGGGATTAAAGGCGTGCGCCACCACAGCCCGGGCTACATTGCCCGTTCTTGAAGTTCCCTCCTAAGACTCCTGGCCTACCCCCACAATCTAAGGCTTCTGGCTGCTTTGGCTGCCCACAAAGAACCCCACAGAATCTTCACTGCTACCCCAAAGTGTCTCCTCTTCCTACTGCTACAGTCGGAGGCAAGAGCCCTTGGTAATGTTCCAGAGACCATCCCCAGAGGAACCATGCCTGAGGCACAGAAAGCACAAGAGGTTTGGTTTTCTCTCTCTACCCACAAACACATTCAATGCTCTAAGGTGAGATGACACAAGAGCCAAGGCCTGTTGAGCATCACACAAGCTTGCAACTCCAGGATCCTGTAGCTACGGACATCTAGAGTGCTCCAGGGTTTCCCTGTAGCTGTCCATTTGTCAACAGACAGAGGAGGTCCTTGGGTCCCGAGTATCAATCTACCTGACAGAATGCTACACACAGAAGCCACAGGGTGGACTGGGGCAGCTGGGGAGAGCACCTGGTAAGGATCAGCAAGAACCATGCTATGCCCAGCCCTACCAGCTGTCATTCAGACATAAACTGGACTTCCCCCAGAGCAATGTGCCTCTATACAAGCAACAAGAATCAGCTGGTAGGATCAGGGGTTCAGCCACACTTACTAGGTAGCCATGGACTTCTCACGGAAGGTGACAAAGGCCATTCCTAGGGGCTGGTCCTGGACCCGGCACTCCTCAGCTGCAATCCTCTCCAGCAGGCTGTCATTCATTCGAGTGTAGTAAGAAATAGCATCTTCCTGCCAGAAGACACAGCCCCTGGGTAATGTGACCATGGCTCTGTGTGTGTGTGTGTGTGTGTGTGTGTGTAAATGCTAAACATGTACGTTATCACTTGTTACATCCCTAGCCCCAGACCCCTGCCTGTCCCTTGCTCCAGGCAGAGAGGTGGCAATGCCTCACCGGCTCACAGCCCTGTACTTCACAGCAGCAGAACTGGCCACAAGGCTTGGGGTTGATGAGGATCCGTCGGCCTGTCTTCACCTGCAGGTTTGTGTAATAGGTAAGGCTCTTCTCGGTCTTCTTCCTGTAAGGTGGGGATGAGGCACAAACTCAGACCCTCCAACCCGGCACCACACCACAGCCAACAATCAGTCACCGGCAGGGTTAAGAGTCTCAGGGTTTAGCTCTGAGATCCAGAAAGAGGCACGACCACCCTCCCCAGTTGCCGGCTGAAGAGTCCCAACAAGGAAACAGTGGGCATCTCGGGGCAAGGGGTGGGGAAGCTGCAGGCCCACTGAACTCTGGCACCCACCTCCCTTACCTCTCTTTGCACAGGTATATCAACTTAGCCACGCTGTAGCACAGCCGGACATCCACCACTTCACATGTGGGATACGCATCCCTGTGGTCAGCAGGACAGGGGCAAAGAAAACCATTGAAAGAGACGACCCCTGCAGGAATGACCACCCCTACTCACTGGGAGTCATGACGCCTCTGGCTGATAATTGCCCCTAAGTTTCCAAGGAGGTGAAATTTAATATAAAGAGGGGTGGGTGTGTGTGCGAGTGTGTGTGTGTGTGCGCGCGTTGATTACTTATTACAGTTACGTACCTAGCCCCAGAGGCATTTTTTTTTTCAATAACATGAAAGTAATTGCCTTAAATTGACAAATTTATACTCTTTCAGCTTTTGGTTGGTGGGAATTTCTCATGGAAATATGAACATACCAGGACTGAGGTCTGGCTCACTGGTAGCGTGCTCAGCCACAGGTCCCATATACATATACGTTATCACTTGTTACCTCCCTAGCCCCAGACCCCTGCCTGTCCCCTGCTCCAGGCAGAGAGGTGGCAATGCTTACACCAAAAAGGAAGAGTGTGACATTATCCTCCCCAGTCACTCAAAGGAAGATTGGCCATTTGTTGTAGGAATGGGTCTACCTTCGGCTACCGCTGACAGCCTACTCAACTCACAACTTTCCTGGTAGCAATGAACCCATAGAGGGTCTAATAACAGTAGAAAACAGCAGGGAAATGTCTACACACACACACACACACACACACACACACACACACACACGCATGCACACACACACACACACACACGCACACACACACCAGTCAATAAAATACCTGCCTCACCAAGCATAAGGGGTTCTTGTGCTTAGGATCACACAGCCAGTGACTATTTGAGCCAGAAGCTAAATCCAGCAGCTTAGCTCCAAGGTCAGCCAAGAGCTACAACAAAATGCCCCTGTACCATACACAAAACACTGTCCACATGACTCCTGAGGACTCCAGGCCCGTATCAGGCACCACCGGCTGCTATTCTGGGTCCTGCAAACACAGCCTGCTTAAGCTTGGATTTTAGTGTGTGAGAAGGCAAGCCCATGGATGAGCCAACTAGTTTGTTGGTCAGTAGGACCAGTTCTGACCCCAACAATGGCTCAGAAGAGGGCTGGGGATGCGGTTCAGTGGTAGAGCCTCTGTCTGGTAAGATTCAATAATCAGAACCACAAAAAGATGAGGGGGAAAAAGACTTTGAGAAGGAGATTCACAGTGAAAGTGACCTACTGCAGAGCAAAGTCACAAGTCCATCGCTGTGCAAAGTCACAGCCTCCCCCAGGAAGCCTTCCTAAACAGGGAGTGTCTAAGTCACACACTGTTTGCATGGCATTGCAGACACACGTTGTTTTCCTACTTAAGTCTGAGCGCGAAGTGGGCACACTATTCTCAAATGTTGCCTAGCAGGCAACTTAGAAGAACTATTTTTCAAGGGATGGAAAAAAAAATCATTCCAGTATCAAGTGAATATGCAAATGTACTCACATACATATGCAAATATTCCCTAAACAGTTGTAGTTGCTGAAGGGGAAACCTGTCTGTAACTTTAAGCATTCTCTTACAGTTCGGCTTATGCTAATTATTCGCCTAGTGCTTTCTTCATAAGCTGCCCAAAGTTTATCTGCAGCTAACTCCTGGTATTTGCTGTGGTGGCAGAACTGACAAGGGATGAAGAGAGGCTGACTCCTCAGCCAGGGAGTGGCCTGGTGGGGGTCAGGCGGTTGCCTTAGAGCTGTGCTCTTTTTGCTGGGAATCGAAGCTGAGCCTTTTCCTGTGCTTGTGGCTTAAGCATTGCCTGCTCTACCTGCAGGGTCTGTAGCTGCAGAGGTTGTCCCAGAGCCCTTGACAGCCAATATCCATGGGCCTGGGAGACCAGCTCTGCATGAAAGCTCAGCTCTCAGCCAGCATGAACTTCAGTCTACATTCTGGATCCGGGGTTCCAGAGCCTTAACCATGATTGCTGTAGAGTACACACCAACCCAGCCAGGCTGCTGGCACAGCTCAGCAGGGCCACACCTAGAAGCCACTTGATACCTATGGCAGAGAGGGATCAACCCTGCATATTCAGATAGAAGACACCTATAGCACAGGCCTCAGGGGCCTCGGGCCTCCACAGCCCTGTTCACCATGAGTGGCTCACAGGGTCTCTCTCTTACCGGAAGTGGCTCTCCACAGCCTCCTTTCTGGCTTCTCTGGGGAGTCCTGTGATGAACAAGGTTTGTCTCACCTGCCAGGGAACATACCAGGAGAAAGTCACAGAGACAAGTCAAGAGGAGACTGGGGAGGTGGGGTGTCATTACAAGAAAGATGGTAGATACGAGGTTCACGGTTTCTCATCTTGGCCTTGAAGAGGCCCGGGGTGTTATACACTCCCCATTCCTTTCCAAAGCAACTCATAAGCCTCCTTTGCAGAGCGGGGGACTGAGAACGAGTCCAGAAAGGGACATGGTTCAAACGAGTCTCTCAACAAATCACAGAGGGGCACCTGTCTTTAGCCCAGGCTGTTTTGGCTTGAAGGAGGAGATGCTGGCTGGCTGGCTGGTTGGTTGGTTGGTTGGTTGGTTGAATTGGATATTTTCTTTATTTACATCCCAAATGTTGTTTGTTTATTTGTTTGTTTCTTAAAGGTTTATTTATTTATTTATTTAATGTATGTGAGTACACTGTCCCTGCCTTCGGATGTTGGAAGAGGGCATCAGATCCCATAACAGATGGCCATGAGCCACCATGTGGTTGCTGGGAATTGAACTCAGGACCACTGGAAGAGCAGTCAGTGCTCTTAACCACTGAGCCATCTTTCCAGCCCTGTTTTTGTTTGTTTGTTTGTTTGTTTGTCAATTTAACAAAACCTAGAGTCACCTGGGAAGAAGGAACCTCAGTTGAGGAATCACTCAGATCAGATTGGTCTGTGGCCATATCTGTGAGAGACTGTCATGAGAGATGATTGATGTCAGAGGGCCCAGCCCACTGTGGGTGGCACCATCCCTAGGCAAGCAGTCCTGGACTATATAGGAAAGCTAGAAGGCTGTGAGCCTAGTGGTGGGCCAGTAGGGAGAATTCTTCCTTTTTATTTCAATTCCTGCCAAGACTTCCCTCAATTTCTGGACATGTAAGCTGAAATAAACTCTTTCCTGCCCCTAAGTTGCTTTGGGTTGTGGTGTTTATCACAGTAACAGAAAGCAAACTAGAATGGAGGGTGTGTTGTTTTTGCAGGCTAGGTTATCCACCAGTGCCTGGCACACCAAGCAAGCGCTCTAGTGCTGGCTCACTGTCCTCCATGGACTTCTTCACAGCTGTAGCTACAAGCCCTGACCCCACAGATCAAGTAGCAACTGACGAAGGAAGGAAAATTTCCAAATTGCTGTTTACCAGTAAATTAAATAATAATGACACTACTCCTAAGCTGAATAAGTTGATGTATGCCTGCAATCCTAACCCTTGGGAGGTGGGGGCAAAATGAGCTTGTGTTCAAGGTCATCTTTGGCTGCCTAGTTACCTCAAATGACCCTGTCTTTAAAAAAAGTAGCAATAGATGATGTTGATGGTAGTGGTGATGGTGGTGGTGGTGGTGGAGGTGGAGGTGGTGGTGGTGGTGGAGGTGGAGGTGGTGGTGGTGGTGGTGGAGGTGGAGGTGGTGGTGGTGATGCCTGGTGAGTGCATAAAGACGTAAATTAGGTGCCAGCACTGCTCAAGTTCCCTACTGATGTAAATGGAGGCCATGGGGACTGTCCCCTCCATCTCTCATCTGAGACCCTCCTAGAACATTCCCCAGGCCCCAGCTTCACTCACCAGACTCTCCTCTTTGTATTGGATGGACCGTATGTGATGCCACATGAAGCCCACGGTGAGGAAGAGGTAGATGACGGCGAAGACAGTATGCAGCCAGAGGAGGTCATTGCTAAGGAAGAGATCACCTGTTATCACCCCTGGGTAGCCCAGCAGACGGGATTGGGGGCAAGGCTGGGGCTGAATCACCCTCAATGGGCACTTTGCCCCCAGCAGAGGCCGTAGTAGTTCAGAGAGATCCCTATTACGTGGGCACTAAGCCTCCTACAAAACTGAAGCTGCCTGAGACAAGGTCACACCACAGCCCAGCAGCTCAGCAGCTCTGAGGTATTTCCAGCCTATTCTCAGCTCCCAAACCAGCCGCCTTTGTGGTCAGCAGACTCCACCCATACTCACTCTGTCTGCAGGTTTGCTATTGTTGTCCTCCCGAAGCTGTAAGGGTCTTTATCTGCAGAGAAGCAGACACTTAGTGCCAGGGTCACCGTGAGAAACCAGGGAGGGGCCTAACTGACCTTGGCTTATAGAGGTCTGCAGCTCAGGGTCTAGGCACAGTACAAGATGCCTAGAGCAGAGAGAAGACAACGACATCAATCAACCTGTTCAAACCTCCACCGCTCAGGACCTCTGCTACAGCTCACCGTGCCGGCAAAGTCAGAATTTAAGTTTGCCTGGCATGGAGGTTTGCTTTAAAGATGTTCTGATGAGGACTAGGGTGTCCTTGGTTGTTACCAGCAAGAAGGGTGAGAACCTGGATGTCACAAGATCTGTGATGACATTTTGGAAGCTAAGGAGATATAAGTCTACAATGACTTTGACTGCATATCACAGGTATCTGGGTCCATGAATGGTGGCTCCAGGCTTGGATAAGGGTAGGAAATTGAAAGAAGCTGTCTAAAGTTGGGGGCGGTGACTCTACCTATAATTCCAGCACTCAGAAGGGTGAAAGAAGGTTAGCCTGGACTACATGGTAGAATCTTGTCTCAAAAAAAAACAAGCAAAAACACACTTGCTGAAACCTGCCCAATTATAGAAGCCTTGTGGTTGGTTGGTTTGCCAGTTTTTCCCTACTTAAATAGAGCCAAAAATCGCTATTTAAGGGGTCCCAGCTCACAGCCCAGATTTGGAGGGATTCTCTTTTAAATCTTTATTTGGATGGTAATTTTTCCAAAGTCACCTGGGGGATGTCTCACATCCCCCAGGGTCTACTCTACCAAACTGAGTCCCTTCCCTAGAGCCCTGCTCCATGCCAACATAGGCACTGGCGGCCCAGAAAGGTTCTTACCCAGCAAGTCTCCTGAGAGGTTGACAGGCAAGATGACACACAGGGACAAGAAGCTGATCACCACCAGCAGGAAGATGGCGTGCCTCTGGAAGGACAGGTAGTGGATGGCATCTTCCCCACACCACTCTAGGATCTGGTCCTCACTGGCCAAGAAACACACAGAGACACTCTTAACAGGCAGCGGTGGAGGCCAGGCCTCCACGGCCTCGCATGGAGGATCGCATGGAGTATTCATCCATCCGGTCCTCGTGAGAACTGTAGGAGACAGTATGTTATGCCACATCTTTTACTTAGATATATGTGGGTACAAAGGCCCAGAAAACCTAGGTAACGTTAAAGACCACACAACTTGTGAAGGCAAAGCTATTGACATGAGTTCCTGGGCCAGCTCCAGTCCCAGCATCATACGCTCACGAATGAACTACCACCTCCCGTGTTCTGTTGCTAGAAACGTCTGTGTTCCCGTCATAGGATGGATGGATGAGGGGTGTGCGTACATCCTTCCCACAATCCCTACTTGCTTCTACAGCAAGATGGCTGCTGAAAGCCACTTTAGGAAGGCCATACAGTTCACCTGGGCCTTCCTTCCCACTGTATCTCCCTTTCCCCAATCTCAGGATGACCTGGGAGAACGAGGTGAGACATGCTTTGAACATTCTCTGTCTCGTTCCACCTAACTGTATAATTCCTTCCCTCTGTCCCTGCCTTGGCCCCAGAAATGGGGGAGTAACTTGATCAGCCTTCCTACCCACAAAGAAATCCTGGCTCAGTTGGAAAGTTCCAGGCTCACAACAGCCAGATTTCCTCTTCATAGAGGGAAGAGGGTCAGGGGTTCCACCTACTCCTCCCCATTCTGCGCACAGAGAGGTTCCAAGGCTCCTGCTCCAGAGACCAGGCAAGCCTTGCGTGGTAAACACAGAGAAGCATGAAAAAAGTGAATTTGCACAGCCCAGCACTGGCATCTGGAGTCGTACTGTCGACTCACACAGTCACATCCAAATGGGCTCAGAACTGTCCATTTCCCACCTCACACACCCAACAGAACTCTGGGATACAATGAGTTAAAGCACATCCGACTCCCATGGGTGCTCACAGACATGGCAGAGGGCATCATGCTTGCTCAGTGCTTCATTTCGGGATGAGCTTCGCAGCTAACATTTTTCTGCTTCCAAGCACACCATGCACACGACCATCTGCTTCCTCTTGCTTCAGGAAGTTCACTGGCTTCTCCATGTGACCCTGACTCCTGACAGCAACCTCAGGAACAACTCCCACACAAATCAGGTAGGGAAACTGAGGCCCTGGGAGAGGAACTCAGAACTCCCAAGCCAATTTCACCAATTCTACAATGTCCTTTTCTTTTAAAATATTATGTAATCTAATAAAAGTTTTGTTGTTTTGTTTTGGAGAGGTGTTTGTTTTGTTTTGCTTTAGACAGGAATTATTCTACTTGATATCTCACCTTAAGATATGGGTAGGAACTCTGCTAGATGGGTTTATATGCATCAGAATGAGTAAGTGGGGAAATTAAATTCATTTAGCTATAGGGCTGTGACTCAGAAGTACAGCAATTGCCTACTACGCACAAAGCCCTGGGTTCAATTCCATACTCAGACAGCCACCTCATTTGGTTCAAAAGTTTGTCACTAGATTTGAGAACTTTTGAAATCCAACTGCAGTTTGGGGATGTCTGAGCCCCAGTAGGACTGTGTATGCAGGAGGCCTCCTTCCCTGTGCCCTGACTACAGGGACTTCCCAAGCACCTTTGTTCTAGGCCTTATACACTGTTTGGGTCCTCAACTGGAAAAGTAAGAGAGACACCACTTCAGATTCAAACATCTCAGCTACTTCCTCCTGAATGGCCAAGCAGTCACACGAAGTCACAGGCCTCAACAGACACCCCTATCTTACTCACTGCAGACGGAAGATGGCCGTCAGCCAAGGGCAGCATCCCTGGAGACAGAGAACAGGTATTAGCATCCAACACCCACGTCTTTGGGAGGCAGATACAATCACATCTCTGAGATCAAATCCCCATTCCACTTCAAGCTGTGAAGAACAGGATTTTCCTTCGCACATTTGGTGAGTTGCCCCTGACTCTTATTCTTCGCAGGCACAACCCCATGAAAAGACACAACAGGAGCCAGTCTAATGAGTTGGAAAGTACCCCAGCACAGGCCTTAGAGAGGGAAAGAAAAATATATATACGCTCCATGGATCTCGCGGGTCTTACTGCTCCATAAAGCCAGCCTGTTACCAGCTGGGAAAGACAAATATTTACTCACCACTCAGTCAACAGTGACTAAGTACCTACCAGATATCTAGTGCTGGGGACAAGGCTGTATGAGGCAGGATTCCTGCCCACATTTGGCTCAAAATCGAGCAGACACGTCAATAATTAACTCTTCTACAAGAACCACAAAGGTAAGAGACAAGTTGCTGGCAAAGTCCAGGAGATCCACAGCCTGTTCTATCTGGAAAGTCAATGGAGCCTTGCAGTGAGGGATCATTTAACCACTATCTCCTTCCAGATACTTCCAAGTCCTCATGTTTCTGTTCATACGGAGAGAAGCTTTCCCCAGAGCTGACCGCTCACAGACCACAGTGCGGTTAGTCACTAAACCAGGAGTGCAACCGCCCAGACCTCAATCAGTCATTACTACCAGGCCGTACCCTCTGCCCTTAGAGCCACAAAACAACCATCCATTGGATACCAACCAGCTCATTTTCAAAGTCTTGTTGCCCTGAGGAAGAAGATGACAGTCTCTGGAATCTGGCCTCACTGTAGACACACAAGGGGGAAAAAAAGACAAATATTTCTGAAATTAAAAAAGGTTGAATATGCATGTCCAGTATTTTGCTTTCTAATCAGGATCAAAGCTATTGACCCTGAGTGGCGGCAGCAAATGTAAACTACTCCAAAAAGCATACAGACGCAATGCCCATAAACCGATATGGCATAAAACTCTGTTGTATGGGCTGTGCACAGGGCCAGGGTATCAAGGGACCATAGCTATGTGAGCATCCCAGGGCCAGGGTACCAAGGGACCATAGCTATGTGAGCATCCCAGGGCCAGAGTATCAAGGGACCATAGCTAT
>JADRCH010000136.1:35626-47404 GCA_019843965.1 Rhynchomys soricoides
TGAGCATCCCAGGGCCAGAGTATCAAGGGACCATAGCTATGTGCACACCCCAGGACCAGGGTACCAAGGGACCATAGCTATGTGCCTACCTTCCAACCTCAGCACTGAACTGCCCACCTACAGGAACTTCAGGGTGTTCTCTGTTTACTGTACATTTCCCAACACATCCAAATCAATTTGTAATGCTGCATTTTATCCTACCACAGTGACTGATATGACAGGTAGTAGGGGCTTCATTACAGAGAAACCGCCTGAGAAAGTGGACACAGGGACACGAGGGAGCAGGGAAACAAGTTACCCCTGCACCCAGAAAGTTGTTAAGGAAAACTAACAATACTTGCAAAACCTCATCATTGGAATGGGCCCCCTTCAAATCACATACATATGGGGCTGGAGAGTTGGCTTTGTGGTTAAGAGCACTGGCTGCTCTTCTAGAGTACCTGGGTTCAATTCCCAGCACCCACTTGGTGGCTCACAACCATCTGTAACTCCAGTTCCAGAGGACCCAACACCCTCTTGTGGACACACTCTTTGGTCTCTGCCAGCACCAAGCACACATGTAGTACACAGACATGTATGAATGTATTCATGCAAAACACCCATACATATAAAATAAAAATTGTAAAATGGGGGGAGGAGTTGGGGAGGGCTGAAAGGAGGCTGATATTAGGGTGTGGAATGAATAAATAAATTAATGAAAAAATGAAGGTGAGATATTGTCTTTTAAAAAATTAAAAATAAGGGGCTGGAAAGATGGCTCAACGGTTAAGAGCACTGACTGCTCTTCCAAAGGTCCTGAGTTCAAATCCCAGCAACCACATGATGGCTCACAACCATCCATAATGAGAGCTGATGCCTTCTTCTGATGTGTCTGAAGACAACTACAGTGTGCTTACATATAATAATAAATAAATCTTTAAAAATATTAAAAATAAAAACAAGGGGCTGGAGAGATGGCTCAATGGTTAAGAGCACTGACTGCTCTGCCAGAGGTCCTGAGTTCAATTCCCAACAATAGTGGCTCACAACCATCTGTAATGGGACTTGATGCTTTCTTCTGGTGTGTCTGAGACAGTGAAAGTGTACTCACATACATAAAATAAATAAAATGTTTTAACCAAAAAGAAAAAGAAAAAATCCTATGACAAGTGAAGAATCTTCTTGGAAAAATAAAATTTGCATTCTACAAAAGAAAAAAATTGTAAAAAAGAACACATGTACATGCATGCACACTGTATTTTATCTGATTTAAGATACTAGTGGTAATCAGATGCATAATCTTTTAATGAATCATTAAGAGAGACACAAGGTTGCCAATTAAGCTACAATTGATAATACTCCCGTGCTGGGCATGGTGGTACCCCTGTTATCATCCCAGGACTCAATTTAAGGCTGAGGCAGGAGTTCAAAGAAGGCCCCCAGGAGGCCTGGACATAGGAGACATCCCGATAGATGGATAGAAAGATAGATGGATGGATGGATGGACGGATGGACGGACAGACAGACAGATAAAAAGAGACATTCCCATTCTAATGGTGCAAAAATGCTTAAGTGTGCATCTCAGAGTGAATGAACCAACATGTTAAATAATGGTGCTGTGTGTGTGTGTGTGTGTGTGTGTGTGTGAGAGCACTCAAGTGCAGATGTACATGCACACACATGTGGTAACCAGGGACCAACACTTGGCATCTTCCTCAGTGTCTCTTCATCTCATGTTTTGAGAGAGTCTCTCACTGAACCTGGAGCACAGTGCTGTGACCAAGGTGTGTAAAATATTACGTTAGTAAACTGTCAGGTGCTGAGCTCCCTGAGAGGCTGGCTCTGGGGTTACTCATCTCAGCCCTCACTGCATCTCAGAACCAGACAGATCTGTCTCAACATGTCCTCCAAGACACTTGTCAGGGAATGAGATGCCCCTCCTCAGTTCTGTGACATGGAGGGAAGAAGAGAACAGAATAGCCCCAAGTATGAATGGTTGTATCCTTCACAGTTAGGAAGTAAGCCACTCCCACTGAAGTTACATCTTACAGCCTCGCCTACGTTCAGGGGTAGGACTCTTGCTCAGGCCCATGCTGACTAGGAACTGTTGAGGGGATCTTCTGGGGATAGAGAAGCATCTCCCTAAATGTACCATCTTTCCTCATCCCACCACTGCAACATTTCAGAAGCTGAAGCAGTGACCATGAGCCCCCAGGAACAGACCTGGAGAGGGCATCTGACGTCTCCCACTCATCTCATGCTGCCTCATCTGACACAAGTTCCAGAGGTTCACAGCAACCAGACAGAACAGGAAAGTCTGGTTCTAGGACTCATCTTCACCTATAGTAAAGTGCACAGAACTGTCCCCACCCAGTGCGGAAGCGGAAGGGCCTGAGGTCTGGCCAGAGAGCCCATGCTTTGTTAACAGGCTTGTCCAACTTGAGCCCTGACCAGGAAGGAAGGCAGGCAGCTTCCCCACACTTGCCTTTCTTCTTAATCATTGAGCCATCCCTGGCACAAGTTAATTAACTTCAAATGTGATGTTTTAAGGGAGGCATGTCCAAAGGTGAGCAAGAAAATGGCATCCTCCTTCCCTGGTGACAAAACCCTAAAAGCAATGCTGATATTCCACAGCCTGAAACCAGAGCCCAAGGAGACAGAGGAGCACAGCTCTAAGCAGTGAGGCCCCACAGGGCTCTTTGGTAAGCAACAGAAAGAAAGATACAGCTCCTGGAATAGGCCTGGTTCCAGTCCATCCCAGAAACACACCTATATAAACAAACATACATACATACATACACATGCTCATACATGTTAGCATACATGCATCAACATACGCACATATATTCGCAATGCTCACATATCCATAAACAGTATGCACACTCAGAAGGATGCACAGACATGCTCACATTCTAGGTAAAATGTTCTATTGTTTTATTTACCTGCTAGATTCTGATACCAGGGCTATGCGGCCATAATCCCAGAATCTTCTCCTTATGATGGAAAACACCAGGATTAAAAACTGAAAGCAAAAGGAAACCAAATCAGAGTAGACTGTCTGGGTCTGGAGGTAGCCAGACTCAGAGGGTAGAAGAGTCCATCCAGCCCAGAAAGAGCACACAGCTCGGCAGCCTGGCACCTTCCTTTACTGTTCCCGCATCACCAACCTTGTCACACTACTTCAGGCCTGGATGGAGTCTTTCTAGTCAAGCATATCAGCCACAGGAGACCCCAAACCAGAAGGTGAGGTCTGACCTCACCAGAGTGGAAAAGCTGCTTCCTCTTTACCTCATACCAAAACCTTGTTTTTAGAGACAAGCCCTCACTAGGTTGCCCAGGCTTGCCTCCAACTCCTGAGCTCAAGTGACCCTCCAGCCTTAGCCCTTGGTAGCTGAGACTACGGGTGTGCACCTGGCTTGATTTTTTTAAATTACATTTCATTCATTTTGTGTCCCATTCTTCACATTTACTTCCCCTAAAGGCAAGCTTGTGGACCCCACACAGCAAGAGCATCCAGTGAACCCCATTACACCCTGGCACTCTAGGCTAGCCCAACCCAGAGAGCTGGGGCAGAACAGGCCTGTGTGACAGCAACAACCTCACATGCAGAGTGAGACCCATTTCTGCCTATTAGGTCCAGACGTCTGAGATACTCACCTACCTCCTCAGACCCTTTACCTCTGCATTGGCCAGCTCTCTAGTGTGTTTTTGCCTCTCTCCCAACTTACGTGGGGAGAGAGGGGGAAAGACATCTCAAATAGCACAGGCTTGCCTGCTTTGGTCATGTGTTTATTTAGTGCTGGGGGTGTAACCTGGCACCTTAGATGTACTAAGTTTTGAGGGTAGACGCGATTTTTCCAAGGGAAATCCATAAGCCCTGAATTTCTGTGGGATCCTCTTAAGGTGAGGCAGGAAGTAGGTGAAGTGTTCCCAAAGACAGATGAGTCCCACTGTGGAACAAACACAAGCCCCTCGGGATGCAGTCACCCTCTGTCATTTCTTGCCTCTCTGCACATAGTGTGGACATCTCCCCCACACCTAGGTCTTCTCTAGTTCAAACATAGCCCCCCCCCCTATAAATTCCTGTGATAAAAATGCAAACTCATGGGGGGCTGGAGAGATGGCTCAGTGGTTAAGAGCACCAACCGTTCTTCCAGAGGTCCTGAGTTCAATACCCAGCAACCACACAGTGGCTCACAATCATCTGTAATAGGGTCAGATGCCCTCTTCTGGTGTGTCTGAAGACAGCTACAGTGTACCCACATACATAAAACAAGTAAATAATTCTTTTTTAAAAAATGCAAACTCAGAGGGCTTGGGGTGGCACAGAATGGTACAGTATGAGAAGACTTGGATTCACTCTCCAGTGCCAATAACAATAATCTTTCCATATCCTTCCTGGTTGTATAAGCCTGTCATCCTACCTATTTGGGTAGCTGAGACAGGAGGATTGCTTGAGGTCAGGAGCTCAGAGATCATCTTCAGCAACATAGTGAGACCCTGTCCTTCATGGGGAAAAAAAATCACTTCTACCCCACAATCTAGATGAAAGTGATTTTCTCCCTAAGCTGCTCCCCAACCCACCTGGGCCCCACTTAGTCCTGTCCAGACCCCTCCCTCACCTTAGTCAATTCTCCCCATCGGCCACACCCTGCCTACTCCCCCCTCTTGGGCCCACAAGCATGAATAACTGTTTTCCTGCTGGAAGAAGTGTGCTAGGAATGCTTGTTGGTAGTAGGGATTCCATGTTTCCTGAAAGCCAAGGTGGAAACAAGCAGTTTCCTGTATTAGCCTGGATGAGCAACCATGTAGCAAACCTCAAGGGCAACAATGTAGACTTTGGTCCTAGGACCAAAATTAGGAAGAAGCGCCCTTTCTGTGGTCAAGTTTAGGGTCAGGAGATGTGGGCATGGGAACCTCTGCTCCTGCCTGACAGGAACTGGGGTCCTCTGACTATCTTCCCTTCCATCTCTACCCAACCTAGCCACCCTGCTCCAGGCAGACGTTGGATGTAAACTCCACACTCCCATCTACCCCATGGTCTCTGCTCTTAGAAGCTAGGGTCAAGGGAGCAACTGTTCTGGGAGCGTTTGTGAAAAGACAGTACATGTTAACCCCAATAAACATAAACTAGTCAGGCTGGGGTGTGGTTCAGTAGGAAATGTGGAGTGTGGAGTATGCACAAGGCCCTGGGTTCTATCCCTAACACAAAACACACACGCACACGCGCACATCTCAACCGTTCTTGAGTCACACTGCAAAGATAATAACACCTGTTTCAAATGGGAAGAATCCTTGTGAACAGGTCAACATTAAGGAAAGAGACACATGTCCCCTAAGGTCAGCTCAAAGAATCTATTTCTGCTTCTCGAAAGCCCCAGGCATCCCAGGGCAAAAGGAAGCACCACTCACACACTAGATGTTGCACCTGCTCTAACCCTGGTCCATATCCCCCATTTGCATCCCTCATGCCACCCACACTGACAGCCAGTGAGACAAGATAGGACTGGCTAGTGGCTGTGTAATCTGGATCGCACTGACACACAAGGCCCTACTCAATCCCCAAACCCTTTGAGGAAGGAACCATGACAATGGTTCCAGGCTCAAGATCTATCCACCCCATGTCCGGGGTCACAGAGCACGCACAGGCATAGGTACCTACCCCAGGTGAGTTTCCTAAAGGGTCCTAGAGAACAAGGGGTTAAACACATACCTGAGAGGGGATCTTACCAGAAAGCAACTGACATCTAGGAGCAGGACAGTGGGGATGCCCCCAAAGGTGACCCCCTGGAGCACAGTGCTGTTTTTGGCTGAGTTGTAGCAATAGGAGTCATTGGGACGGTCCCCAAGACCAAGGCGCTCACGGGTAGACACAGCCTGGGACAGCCAGGGATCCAGGAATGGGGAGCTGGTCATTGTGCCTTCTCTCCCTAGGGAACAAGAAGTATAAGATCAGAGTGCGAAGGTGCGGTTTCCCCAGACAGTGCTTCCACAGTCAAAGGCAAGGACTTCCCATCTACCCACCCCCACGTAGGTGGAGCAGAGTCAGGAGAGAGCCGTGAGCACAGAATCGGGAGAGCCAGACATCGTACCTCTGTGCCCGGTATAGTCCACAAAGACTAGCTCCATCTACAGAACGGCCCAGATGGTCAGATTAGACAACGGGTTCAGGGATGCAAAGAGCAGATGCCCCAAACAGGAGTAAATGAGATAAAGGGGTGGGGATGGTCAGAGGTAGCCACTCCTGTGGCTGAAGAGGACCTGAAGTTCTTCTAGCCTCAAGTACTGCTGGGAAAATAACTCCCAAAAGAGTCCTCAGAGCAGCCAGAGACAGACAGGAGAGAGGACCACAAAGGCTGGGAAGAGGAAGAAGCCTCAGCCACCAGCTGAGGAACAGCCAGGAACACTGTTGGTCCATCAGGGGAAAGAACAGGAGCCCACATCAACTATCCACAGAATGTCAGAGCCTGAGTCTCCAAGGTTGACTTGTTCTTGGAATCCAAGTTCCAGAAACTGAATAGCCACCCATGTCCAAGACTAAGAAGCTGGGTGCTGCAGGATTGAATCTCCAACCATGACTCCCAGAGCCTGGGTCTTCACTCTGTAACTGCCATCACCCAGGGCTTTCCAGAGAGAGGCAAAAGTGGGAGGGGCAGCCAGAGCGAGAGGCTTAGACCCTCTCCTGGGCAAGGCTCAGGGCAAAGCTGTGCTCAGCTCCAACCTCTTCCATTCACTCCTCCCCTCTAACAAAAAGTTCAGTGTTTCAAACAGGCACAGCTGCAGGCTGACTCCTGAAGGTTCCCAGAACCCCTGGCAAATTTTATGGAAATCTACAGTCTGCCCCCTGGCACTGAAGCCTGAGGACTTGGTGCCCAGGTTCTGGCTTGCTTTCATCATTTATGAGGGGGAAGTCCTAAGGAAGTATCTCCCTCCTCAGGTTCCCACCTCCCCAAGTCTGTTTAAACTGTAATTCTCAGAGGACTTCCTTCCTCAGCGTCTATCTCTTCTGCCTCCGAGAGAGGCGAGGTGTTAGGGACAAGAAAAGGGTGTGTAAAGAACTGGAAGCAGATGTCTGAACTACAGACAGTGCTAGGAAGGTGTTCTGGGTTGGGTGGGGTAGGGTCCCAGTTCTGACTCCTGACACTGCTGGGCAGACACACACACACACACACACACACACACACACACACGTGCGCGCCAGTAAAGACGTACATATGCAATACACACACATACACAAGCCCAAGCACAGACTCACACTTGCAATGTGCCTTGATAGAAAGTGAAGGAAGAGTGGGGGAAGCACTGGGATTAAGAGAATTGACACTTTCTCCAGTCTATGAGGAACTTGCAGTGGCTGTAGGTAGACATGTGTTTGGTGCCATAGGGTTAGTGGCTTCGAGCAGTCATAAGTGCCACTTGCACCTGGAGCTGAAGCTCCTCCTGCTTCTCTCTTTAAACCTCATCCAGAGGACCAAGGAATGGTCTCAGAACACCTGCCATCCCAGCACTCAAGAAGTAGGAGGATCAGGATTTTAAGGACAGCCTTGGCTATGCAGAAAGCTTGAGGCCAACAGATATGGCTCCGGCCTCAGTGCTGACACCTCCTGAGGTTTCAGGCACCCCAGGCATTAATGGAAATCTCCACATAAGGCTGTTACAAAGGGAGAAAAAAATCACCAGGACACGAGTACTTGAGTACTTCGAAACATCCCTGCCTAGTGATGCAAGGCTGTCCTGTTGCCACACTTAGGGAGGAAGGACTGTGAGCTTCTGCTGGGGAAATCCTCAGTTGGATCAGCTCCTCCCACCCCCCCACCCTAGACAGTTCCAAGTTTTACTGAGTCAGGCCTCTGGCTGCTCCTCATTTCCTGCTAGGCTGCCCACTTTGACCCGCTCCTGCAGCACCAACATTCACCTGATGCCATTAGTGTCACTTAAGTCACAGGGGAGCCACCTTCTTCCAGTATAGGATTTCAGAACAGACACCCTCTACACTCTGCTCTTACTCTGAGACCTGCCCAAATGTCTCTCATCCCACATGCCCAGTTTCTGGTCTTGCCCAGTGAGTTTCTTCCTACCTGGCTTCTCACCTAAATTCCTAGAACAAAATCTTTACCACCTCCCAGAGCTCCTCTGTGCCGCCCTGTTCCTCTCTCTTCACCCAGCAGGACCTGCAGCTCCAGCTTCATGTCTCTTGTCCAATGGAATGAGGGAGGCCCTGTCAAGGTCAGGAGGACCTCTCCCCTCAGAAGCACTGTGGCACTGGGCTTGAGGTGGCATGCCAAGCCAAGGCCTCATATAGACACCCGGAGGGCTGCTGTAGCACCCAAGGGATCCTTAAAGCTAGAATTAGGGGAAATGGGCCACCACAGAGCAAATAAGGAAGGCTTGGGAAGAGAAAAGGAAAAACATCCTCATAAATGCTCACAGAGGGAGTGCTGTCCCAAGGAAGGGAAGGGCAGGGGTGGTGCTGGGGGTTGGAAGGATGACTCACCAAAGTTGCTCTTTCAGGGGCCTGGAGAAACAGAGAAGCCTTGACCCCCAGAGGTACCTGTGGCTCCCTTTCCCTAATGGCGGGTCACACTCCTAAGTCATTTTTCTCTTGCCAAGCAGATTTCCCAGGAGAATCTACAAAGTTTGCTAAAAACTAAGGGAGGGAGGGTGTGGTGGCACACACCCATTTACCCCAACATTCAGGAGGCAGAGGCAGGTGGATCCCTGTGAGTTCTAGGCCATCTGGGCATACAGAGTAAGACCCTGACTCAAAAACAAAACAGAAGAACTAAGGGAGGTCAGCCAGCAGAGAAGACAGCCTGGGCACAGGCAGGTTCAGTCTCGGGCCTCCTCAGCCAGGTAGCCTGTTCTGCCTCATGCAGACAACAAAGGCAGCTGCTCTGCCTCAACATCCCCTGTGGGCTAGAATCAGAGAAATCAAGTACAGCAGAGCAAACAAAGGAAGGTTTGGAAAGTGAGAATCAGAAGTCACAGTCCCAGACCCTCAGCTCTTCCTGTTGGAGCAACCTGTCCCACTCAGCAGCTGCATGAAAAGTCACAGGCAAAAAGAAACATTCCCTAGGCTCTCAGTAAGTCAGCCCTTTCTTGCCTTTCCAAAGGAACATGCTCTGGGAGGGCAGATGGGAGCACACCCACCAAGGGGCAGCCAGGCCAGACAGAGAAGGCACTGGGTGTAAGGAAGAAATCAAACAAGTCCCTAAGGGATGGGAATGCTGCTCAAAGCCAAGTGCATGCCTAGAATGTGCAAGGCAAAAGGCTGTATTCCAACTGCAACTGCATCACTACGTGGGGTGAGGGGCCTTTTTAAAAAAGTAATTAGACACTGTGGTCTCAGGAGCCCTGCCTACACACACACACACACACACACTTAACAATAGTCACCACCTCACATCCAACGAATATTTGTACACACAAATACTCAGCACTCCATTTGCACCCAAAACTCTCAACAGGGCAGGCCCTGGGACCCAACCAGAGCTTCCGGACAGAAAATATGTTCCCAGGCCTTTTGCAAAAGTCTCTACAGCTGTTGTCCCCTGTTTGGGGCTGAAAGACAGCAACTCCACCTCACCCGAGGTGTCAAGTAGCCAGGCTTATCAGGTCTGGGTAAGTTGTTGTCGGATGTTGTTTCTTAACCGTCGCAGCTCTTCCCTCCCCCTCCCGCCCTTCCCCAAGTCCCCAGTTTTCCTCCACCCGGTGCTACCAGGGCAGGAGGGAATGGTCACCCGGACCCTCTCAAGCTGGATCTAGCCTCGTAAATTAAAGAAGAGAGAGCTCCAAAGTTGCCCTTCGGGTTAGGCAGGGAGAGCGGAGCCCACAGACAAACTCCAAAGCCCGCAGAGGAGGTGGGGGGAAGGATCTGCCACGCAGCCAAGGGCTGTCAGGAAGTCCCAGCGGCGCGGGGTTTGATTGACACTCTCTAGCCACCTACCCGGCGACTGTCACCAGTCGGCAGACAGTCGCCAGGGAAGGCGACCCGAGGCGCCCCGCCCCGCGAGGACCCCAGCCGGCGCGTCCTGGGAGGGGCCGGCCGCGACCTCCCCGTCTCTGCTCCCCTTCCCACTTTACCTGCGGCGGCGGGCGGCGCGCGCGCCCGGGGGAGTGGTCAGTCGGTACCTGGCGGGGCGGGGCGGCGTCCCCACCACTTAAAAGTTACAAAGTGAAACTCTGGCGCCTCTTGCACATGCGCAGAGCCGTGTCCACGCGTTACCTAATTTGGACTCTTCACTCGCGCTGGCCCCAGCCGGGCCTCGAGGACTGTGCGCCGGGCAGTGAGCCCCTCTGTAGTTCTTTAACGCTGGTCCACGCGTGGCTGTCCTCACGGAGGTCTAGGGGCGGGACCAGACCAGCTAACGCCCACTAAGCTGGGAGAGGACGTCTCTCAACTGTCTTTCCTTTGAGCCCTAGCACATCCCCACTTAGAGGACACTGGGCCGTGCCTAGGATAGTTGCGACGTTGGAGAGCATCTGCAAATGTTCGTGATTGAATGTCCCCAGGAACTTCTAAGCTGGCCCAGTTGGGTTGTAGGGCGGGGGGAGCACCAGGGCACAGTAGACCTACCCTGCTCCCAGCCATCTGTAGCCAAGAGAGCCCCGTGGCGTAAGGGGACCGAGACCTTGAAAGTCCCAAAGCTCTGTCCTGCCCCATTTCCAGCGTTCCCTAGGACCACACGTTACTGCTCCGCCCCGGGACACCAGCGTTGCCAACTGGGGCTAAACACGCTGAGTATCTGGTGTGTTCTGGCTGGCACTTGGAGGTTTCCAGCTAACCAGCTGCCTCTGCACCTGCTCTGCGCCCTCACCCAGGGTAAGACCGGCGCTGGATGTGTTAGGGGAATAGAGTAAGGACCCTGGCAGGGTTGCTGTCGCAAACCACCCCTTGCAGGCCTCAGTTTCCACAAGGAAAAGAGTGGGACCAAAGCTTGCTGTGGAGTTCTTGCCAGCACTAACACGGCCATGCCTGAGCAGCTCCGCATTCCCCAAGGCACAGTCTTGCTGTTTCTCTGACCTCACTTCCGAGTCTGAGCTTTCATCTTCTACTGTAAAGATAAAAATACTCTCACAGCCTCCCTGGTCCTGATTCTAGCCCAGCCTGCGGCTATCTGAAACAGGGTGTCTCTTTCCTCTCTGCCCCTTCTGACTTCCATCCCCTACCCCCTAAGCACCTAGCTAACAGTTAATTTCCCAGAGCCGTCCTCTGTCCTTGTCCTTTGTTTAGGACCCCACAACTGGCTTCTTTAGGTCCCTGGTTGCAGGCCCCTGGTCATTCCCTTGGCTCAGATTGGCTCTGCCTGATCTTCTCCTGATTCCTCCCATTCCACACATCTTTGGTCCTCATTTCTGCCTTTGTTGATGATGCTGACACCTGCCTGGCCTGTGCCCTGAAGTCTAGCCTCAGTCATATTAGGATATTGGCACAACTACCAAAGAAAAGGCTAGGACCTTTGATAAGGGAAGGGAAGGCTTTACATGTCCGGTCTTCAGTAGGTTACAGTTGTCTCAAAGTCCAGAGAAGTCTGTGAAGGGTCAGAGTGTGAGTTGACAAAACCTGGGCTAGAAATGTAGTTCACAGCTGGGCAGTGGTGGCTCACACCTTTAATCCCAGCACTTGGGAGGCAGAGGCAGGCGGATTTCTGGATTTCTGAGTTCGAGGCCAGCCTGGTCTTCAGAGTGAGTTCTAGGACAGCCAGGGCTACACACAGAGAAACCCTGTCTCAAAAAAAAAAAAAAAAAACAGAAGAAGAAGAAGAAGAAGAAGAAGAAGAAGAAGAAGAAGAAGAAGAA
>JADRCH010000136.1:56048-89065 GCA_019843965.1 Rhynchomys soricoides
CACACACACACACTCACAGGTATATGTAAATGTTGACCCTGCTTTTGTTGTGTTATTTGTGTGTACGGTTTGAGGGTGACCGCTCTGCAGTGGTCATCCACTAAGGGGACTCATCCGTGGCAAAGGCTAACTCTCCCCATCCCAGCAGTCATTAGTCATATGTAGCTCTTTGTCTAGGGATGAAGCCAAAGGAAATTTTCACCTTTCCATGTTCACATGCCCCAGGTTTTATATTTTAAGCAGTCCAGTGAAAAGTCTCTGCTACCCAGGGTCCCCTCCCGGGGAGGTAGCCAGACTTAGTTTTTCTGGAGGTCCTGGAGGCCCACTTGTTTACTCTGACACCTAGCTTGCCTCTTTGCAATTAGACCTTATCGCTGCTCTGAGTCGGGTGGCAATTGAGACACATTCATAGCTGATTTGGCTATTTGTTTGTTTCAGTGCTGGGGATAGGCCTAAGGCCTCCTGCAGGGTAGACATCTCTCTCTTTTCTGACATTAGCAAGCATGATCAGACAGGAAGTGCTATCGTGACAACACACTACAATGTGGATTTATTTTATTTTTAATCAGATGTATGTGTCAAGGTGTAACCTGTCCAGTAAATCCCTGGGCCCTTTGTAATTCTTGCTGCTATTGAAAAGGAGTCTTTCGTTCACAGGCCGGCTTAACTGTTGCTTGTATTAAATTGTTTATTTTTCCTTCTGACTTCCAACACAGCTTTCCTTCTGGATTCCCTTTATCGTTTATAACAGTGCTTAGGTGATGCCCATTTCTAAATCCATTGCTTTTCATTAGGTACAAACGGAATACCTATCAACCATATTATACTTTCTGTTTCTCTCTCTCTCTCTCTCTCTCTCTCTCTCTGTGTGTGTGTGTGTGTCTGTCTGTCTGTCCTTTGTCTCTCCACCCTGGCTCTGGGTCTGCCACTGGCACTCCCCCCGCCCCCACCATCCCCTATGTATTACAGGCTGGGTTCATACTCACTGCGTAGCCAAGGATGACTTTGAACGTCTCATCTTACTGCCTCTTCCCCTCCATACACGCAGGTATTATGTGGTGCTGGGAATTGAGCTTACAGCCTCAAGCACGCTAGGCAAGTATTCTACCAGCTAAACTCCTTCCCAGCCCCTTGCTAGTGACATGTATGTTTAAGTTGTGATCATGGGGCATGGGGATGTACTCATAAGTGCAGGTGCCCTTGGAGGCCCTGGAGCTGGCATTACAGGCTGCTGTGTCTAACCCAATGTGGGTGCTGGGAACTAAACTCGAGTCCTCTGAGAGATCTGTAGGTGCTCTTAACCACAGAGCCATTTCTCCACACCTGCTGCCGGATTCCTCTTTTTCAAAACTTATTTCTCTGGTTCC
Organism: Rhynchomys soricoides; assembly: GCA_019843965.1. NCBI lineage: Eukaryota > Metazoa > Chordata > Mammalia > Rodentia > Muridae > Rhynchomys > Rhynchomys soricoides. The sequence continues at coordinate 57,416 of JADRCH010000136.1, forward strand.
CCCCTTCCTTTCTTCCTTAGTGTTATTTGTCAGAGTGGAGAGAAACCCAGTGCCTTGTGCATGTTAGGCAAAAGCTCTGCAGCTGAGGTGCTTTCTATTGTCTGATTTTTTTTGGCTACTATCTGGAGATTAATGCTAAGAAATGAGAGTAGATATTACTGTCTTGCTCCTGATTTTAATGGACTCCTTCACTGTTTTCCCCACTAAGTATGACCTTTATAATTGAGATAAATGTGTTCTTTTGTTAAGGAAATAGCTATAGTGATTTTTTAAAGATTTATTTATTTATTATATGTAAGTACACTGTATACACTGTAGCTGTCTTCATACACCCCAGAAGAGGGCATTAGATCTCATTACGGATGGTTGTGAGCCACCATGTGGTTGATGTGATTTGAACTCAGGACCCTCAGAAGAGCAGTCAGTGCTCTTAACCGCTGAGCCATCTCTCCAGCCTGCCATAGTGATTTTTAAAGTGTGTGTGTGTGTGTGTGTGTGTGTGTGTGTGTGCTGTTTTTATTATTTATTAGTTGGAGTTTGGGGGATCAAACCCAGGGCATTAGGCATGCTAAGGATGTACTCTATCACTGAGATACAGTCTCAGTGCAATAAGAATCTCTCTTTTTTAAAAAAAAAAAATCAGGGGAAAAAAAAAAAGCCAGGCAGTGGTGGCGCACGCCTTTAATCTCAGCACTTGGGAGGCAGAGGCAGGCAGATTTCTGAGTTCAAGGCCAACGTGGTCTACAGAGTGAGTTCCAGGACAGCCAGGGCTTCGCAGAGAACCCCTGTCTCAAATAAATAAATAAATAAATAAATAAATAAATAAATAAATAAATAAAATAAAATAAAATCAAGAATGGATACAGAATTCTACCAATTTACTAAGTATCTGTACCGATGAGAACTCTCATAATAAAAATAGAGAGACAGCTGAGAACACTTTGGCAGATCATTCTAGAGTTGAAGGAACTACATTATTCCAAGACCCAGCAATTCCACTCAGTCTGACATAAATACATTTATGACAGTGGTGTTCCCAGTGGTGTCAGAGTCTAGTCAGGCTAGCTGTGTCTCAGAGGGCTTTCCAAGCATACAGAGAGCCCAGGTTCCATTCAAACACCAAAAAAAAAAAAGTGTACAAACCAGAGCCACCTACCAGAAGTATCTTGCTGCAGTTAAGTTTTTGCATGGGATATCCTGTGCCAGGGAAGACAAGTCAAAGCTGTGCAACATTGGCCCCTACAAGAGCAGAACAGGGGACAGAGCCTAGACACAGTCTGTTCAATCACCTGTCCCTCAAAACCAGGCAGAAGTAGGCTGCACTATTTAGAGATGCACTCCTTTGCAGGAGGTCTAGAAGTCCATTGCTAATAACCATCATTTTGGTTATGATGAATTGTCTCTCTCTGATATTTAAGCTGCTGGGTTTTTTTCTACATTTCCTCACTTTGGGGATCTGCAGTCATTGAGCACAACTCTGAAGAGGCTGTAGATGCTCTCAGTCCTGCAGTGTCCAGTACTCAGCCACAGTTTGTTCTCGAAGACACAGCGGTTTTACTTTTTCTCTCTTTTGTTCTTCTCCTCTTTACAGAGTCAGGGAGCAACTTGTCCCCAGACAAGGTGCTGGAGTCTGGGACTGGAGAGTCCCTCACAGCACATGCCAGCTTACCGATCTGATGCACATGATGTGGGTATATCAATGAATTTTTTAAAAATAACTGTCCTTATAATTGCTATCAGCAAATGTTTGCTTTATCGCTTATTTTACTCGCATATACCTGAGGTCTCATAAAAACGTCTTAGGCCTAAGGGGTCACAAGTGGAAAAAGTGTAAGAAGCCTCTGTTCTAGCAAAGCAGAGGGGTGCTCCTGGCTCTCAAACCCCTGGATTCACGCCTAGCAGTGTTGGGGAGCTTCCCACAGCACCCAGGCCCACAAGTGTGCCGAGACCTCCAGTGCCAAGGTCCACGCCCCAAGCCACACAAGGTGTGGAGACCCACTTCAGATTGAGAACACTCATGGACACAGGACACGAGGATGCAGTAAGCAGCCACCACATGCTCTCCAGAGCCCCGTGCCCTCCATTAAGACTACAGAGTCTGACAAGCAGCAGAGAGGCTGTGCCACAGGACATCAGGCCGGAACACCAGTAGCTCCTCCTTAGCTTGGGTTTTTCCAGTTCACCTTATGGCCACGCCATGGGTTTTGCTGTTTTGAAGTCGTTTTTTGTTTGTTTGTTTTGTTTTTTGTTTGTTATTTTGGAGGGGGTGGTATTTGTTTCATCATCTTATGTTTGAGACAGGGTCTGACACTGTAGTTCACACAGGCCGGGAACTCGCTGGGTAGACCAGGCTGGTCTCCAGCATACACTTAGCTTTCTGCCTCAGTTTCTCCAGTGCTGAGATTATAGAAATGCACTACCATGCTTGACTTTTTCTGTTTTAAAGGTACACTTTAAGAGTTTAACCCTCCTCCTCCTTTTCCTCCTCCTCTTCTTCCTCCTTTTCCTCCTCCTCTACCTTCTATCTTCTTTTTTTTTTGTTTGTTTTTTCGAGATAGGGTTTCTCTGTGTAGCCATGGCTGGCCTGGAACTCACTCTGTAGACTAGGCTGGCCTTGAACCCAGAAATCTACCTGCCTCTGCCTCCCAGGTGCTGGGATTAAAGGCGTGCACCACCACTGCCTGGCTTACCTTCTATCTTCTACAGTTGGCCTTGTGCTTGCTATGTAGCTAAAGTAGCCTTGAATTCAATTCGATCCTTTTGTCTCAGCCTTCCAAGGACTGGCATTATGAGCATGTACCACTGTGTGTGGCCCTTCTCTCAGCTTTTCATTGTGGTCAACTTCCCTTCTCTTAGCCCAGAACAAACTCAGGAAACTCAGGTTTAGAAGCTGTTAAACACATACAAAAGTAACCTAAACATATTATTTTAAGTCTTTTTTTTTTTTTAATCTAGATGAAAAGGAGATTACCCATCCCCTCACCCCAACCCTATTACATGGGCAAAAAGATGAAACCTCAGGGCTGGGAATAGACTGAGACAAAATGAAATAAACACAGCTCAATGCCATAGTCACCCTCAAGATGGATACTGTTGAAGAATGATCAATATGAGGCCCTGGGTTCTATTCTCCAGCATGGCATAAAAACTGGGCATGGCACTCTCAGGACTCTGGGAGTCCTCTACAACAAACAAGTTCAAGGCCAGCCTGAAGACACAGCCTGAAACCTTACACAGGTCATTGAGAAGTGGTTTCATTTTAGGTATTTACCAAACACCCAGGGGAGGGAGGCTAAAGACAGGAATCAAGCACACAGGCAGATTTGGTTTCATTATGATTTGTTTGTTCTCCTTGGGGCTTTAGCCACACCTCAGATGCACCTGCAGGCAAACCACTTCCCATCAGAACAAACCCTCAAGGGGTAAAGGGGAGTAAGAATGTACACTGTGCTCTCTGCTCCTGGCTGGGTCACAGCCACCAAAGTCTCCGCAGGAGTCAACAGGATCCTCTGAGGGACAGACCCCTTCCCTCCTTCAGCTATGCAAACTAGAGAACCCATCTTCTCGGGAGTCCACACAGGAGAGCATTTCTTCTAAGATGCTGACGTTTAAACTCCACATGTTTTCACAGAGGACTTGGGGAGGGGGTCAGGAAATTACAGGGACTGGGGTATAGCTCTGTGGTGAAGAGAATTTGCCCAGAATGCCCAAGGTGCTGGTTCCATCCCCTGTATACTATCTGTCTGTCATCTGTTTGTCTGTCTGTCAGTCGTATTACTGCCTCCCTACCCTACTCTACACAATGAAAAGATATTGAGGGAGAAAGACCTCTTAAGGTGGTGTACTGGCTAGATTTGTGTGTCAACTTGACACAAGCTGGAGTTATCACAGAGAAAGGAGCTTCAGTTGAGAAAATGCCTCCATGAGATCCAGCTGTAAGGCATTTTCTCAATTAGTGATCAAGGGGGGAGGGCCTCTTGTGGGTGGTACCATCTGTGGGCTGGTGTCTTGGGTTCTATAAGAAAGCAGGCTGAGGAAGCCAAGAGAAGCAAGCCAGTAAGTTACAACCCTCCATGGCCTCTGCATCAGCTCATGCTCCTTGACCTGCTTAAGTTCCAGTCCTGACTTCCTTTAGTGATGAATGACGATGTGGATGTGGAAGAGTAAGCTGAATAAACCCTTTCCTCCCCAAATTGCTTCTTGGTCATGATGTTTGTGCAGGAATAGAAACCCTGACTAAGACAGGTGATTTCTTTATCTGCAGAAAAACCTAGAAGCCCGGTCTTTACAAGCTTCTCTTCCTGCCTCTTTTTCTCTTCAATCAATTAAGCAAATGTTTCTTGATTGTGACCCTGTGGAGGCCACTGCCACTACAAGGAAGCAGGTCCATGGGGTGGATGAGGTGACTCTGCAGTGTCCCTGCCTCAATACCTCACCCTCCCAGTGACATTTCACTGAGGGCCAGTTCTACCTCCAGGGCCACAGATGTGTTAACCAGCACTCTGTGCCTCGATTTCCTTATCTGTGAGACAAGGACCCTAATGGCATCACTAAGCTTCCTTCCAGTCCTGTTTGCAGAATCATGCCTCTTGTTGCCTCACCTGAGAAGAGAGAGGCCCCAAGGCTCCTCCCAGGACACACATCTAGAACTAAACCCAGTCAGAAAGGGGACAGGGCTCCATGGCTTGAAACTTGTTCCTTGTTCCCACCTAGTCACCTCCCTCCTTAGCCCAGTGAGGCCCAAATAAGCCTAGGCTGCTCTGAGAGAATAGTGAGGCCACCCAGGGTGGGTCTGCAGACCCCACAGCGCTCTGGGCTAGGATCAGGAGCTGAGTGGTGTGGGGCTAGGGCTGGGGCTTCCCAAGGCACCTGGGATGGCATTGGTGCATTTGTCCAACAAGAACAAAGTGTCTGCCCCTGCCAGGAAGGGAACCTCAGTTGCTGGCTCTTGCCTGGAATGAGTTCACTCCTGGGTCTTAGCTTGCCTGGCCTCAGAACCTCCTATCCATCTGAATATTGTCTAGCTGACACCCACCCCTGGAGGCCACCCCAGTGAACCCTGACCCCATATTGTCACTTGACCTATAATCCGGGTGAAACCCCTTACCCTGCACCCACCTCAAGCCCAGCCCAGGGCTGCACTAGTCGGTGTCCTCTTACATCCAGTTCTCCCACCCTCTCCTGCAGAGTGACAAACTTGGTTCAGGGTAAGTCCCTCTGCCAGTCTGACCCCAAGACCACCAACGTTCTACCTACCCTCATCCCCAAGGCCAGCAGGCCAAGCTTCTTCTACATGACAAAGGACAGTCTCCCTCCCACCTGACACCTAATCAAGCCCATTGTGAAAAATCCCCAATCCACATTCACTTCCTTCTGGCTGATTGGTCAATTACTGTATTCCCCAAAGACAATCCAGAATCCACATTCAGAAAAGAGATCTGTTTGCCAAGGGATATTTGCCCTGTCTGCTGACTGCACCTTCTTTAACAAGGTGTTTCACCACCTCCTCAGCCCGAGGCTATACAACCCTAGTCTGAACTGCAATTGCCAACAGCTGGAGGTCATGGCAAGAGCCCTGTCTGTGACTCTCTTCTCTATGCTGAGCCTGGCTTCTTCTCTGGGCCCCAGAACCAAATGTTCAAATGTTCTCTGCCCCTACCTCCTTGTTTCCAACTTCTATACTCAGCTAGACCTCCAAACCTAGAGCCCTTTGGGATCCTTCCTACCTCATGTCCCCCACAAGGCCCTCTGATCTCACTTGGTCCTTATGTCTTTCCGTTTGAGATCCTCCATTCCTGCTGGGCGACTACCCATCTACTCTACTCTCACCTCCAATATAGTGATAATCTTTGAAAAACTTCTATTATAAAATGAGCTGCATTAGTCAAAACCCTCCAAAAATAAAGTCTGTAAAGTGAATTATAGAAATCAGGGAATGGTGATACGGGCTTGCAATTCTAGCTCTTGGAAGGCAGAGGCAAGAGAACCAGAGGTTCAAGGCCATCCTTAGCTACATAGTGAACTGGAGAGGCCAGCCTTGGCTAGCTACAGTGAGATCCTGTATCAAAATTTAAAATAAAGATGAGCATAGTAGTGCACAACCTTTAACCCAGTACTTGGGAGGCAAAGGCAGGTGAATTTCTGTGAGTTTCAAGCCAATCTGGTTTACACGGGAACTTCCAAGCCAGCCAGGGCTATATGGTAAGATCTTATCTTTTTTTTAAAAAATATATTTTATGTGCTTTGATATTTTGCATGCATGTATATCTGTGTGAGGGCATCAGATCTCCTGGAACCAGAGTTACAAACAGTTGTGAGCTGCCATGTGGGTGCTAGGAGTGATACCTGGGTCTTCTGGAAGAGCAGCCAGTGCTCTTAACCACTGAGTCATCTCTCCAGCTCCTGTATGATCTTATCTTTTTTTTTAAAAAAAAAAAATCATAGACCTGGCTGGAGAGATGGCTCAGCAGTTAAGAGCACTGACTGCTCTTCCAGAGGTCCTGAGTTCAATTTCCAGCAACCAAACGGTGGCTCACAACCATCTGGAATAGGACCTGATTCCCTCTTCTGGTGTATCTGAAGACAATGACAGTGTACTCACATACATAAAATAAATAAATAATTTTTAAAATCATTGACCTAAATATTTGCACATATGTGTACCACTATGTCTCTAGCAGCTATGGAGGTCAGAAGGGGGAGTTGGGTCCCCTGGAACTGACATTAAGGACAGTTTTAAGCCACCATGTGGGTGCTGGGAACTGCATCTCTGCAAGGCCAGTATGTGCTCTTAACTGCTGAGCTAAAAAAAAAAAAAACTTTTTAAAATAATCAGATGTAGCCGGGCAGTGGTGGCGCACGCCTTTAATCCCAGCACTTGGGAGACAGAGGCAGGCAGATTTCTGAGTTTGAGGCCAGCCTGGTCTACAGAGTGAGTTCCAGGACAGCCAGAGCTAAACAGAGAAACCCTGTCTCAAAAAAACAAAAATAAAAATAAAATAAAATAATAATCATAATCATATGTAGAAGCACACTCCTTTAATCCCGACACTCGAGACACAGAGGTGGGCAGACTTGTCACACATGAGTTCTAGGTCAGCCAGGGCTACAGAAGGAGACTGTCACAAAACAAAATAAAGAGATGGAAATAGAAAATAACACAGAAGAAAATCTAGCTGATTTGGGGTCTGATATCGAACTTTTCAGATACCACACCACAATGAGAAACAACGGCAATGTGTCCCAGCAAGGAGGCAGATGGCTGCTGCAGAGAAGCCAGGAAGATGCTCCTGGATTAAGCTCTTTCTCCTGGCCCAACTCACAGCTATAGACCTCTCAATCCAGGGCAGGTAAGAAGGGGTACCATCCATAGAGGCAAGATAAGGTTATGCAGAAAACGGATAGGAGTGAGAAGACCAGCCTGTCCAGAGGACCACACCCAAGGACCTGGGGAGGTCAGCTGAACAGAGGGGAGAGGGGTAGTTTTGGCTACATCAGTAGCAAAACCGGATGAGACAGGTCAGGGCTGATGATCAGGACAGAGGAAGCCTCTAGAAAAATAGATCCTTGAGGAAGAGAAGACCAAAGCCCAAAGGGACAAAGAACCAAGAGAAGACAGAAAGAGACACTCACTTTAGATAGCCGCAGGCTGGGCTAGAATCAAGACCAGGGAGGCTGTGAGGGTACTTTTATCTTTACAGTAGAAGATGAAAGCTCAGACACAGACGTGAGGTCAGAGAAGCAGCTGTGCCTTGGGGAACTCGGAGCTGCTGAGGTGGTGGTAGTGCCTTCGAGAACCCAGCAGCAAGCCTTAGTCCACAGTCTAGAAGGGGGAAGATAAGGCCTGCAAAGCTCATCCCACTGTTGACAGCAGGACTGGGCAGGAGGCAAGCATGGAGGTCTCATAATCTACCTTAGTCTCCAAGTCCTGGGCCCTGGCACCTGCCTCTGAAGCTCTCCTTCAGAAGAACAAAGAGCTAATTGACAAGCTCACTGCAGTAGCACTCTCCTGGGAGCTCAGCTCTGAGGAGGCAGAAGCGGGAGGATCAGAGAAGTTCCAGGACTGACTACCCAGAGGTCTTAGTGGGTAAAGGTCCTTGCCACCAAGCTTGACAATCTGCCTTCAGTCCCCAGACCCACGAGGTGAAGAGAGAACAGATTCCCAAAAACCTGTCCCCTGACTTCCGCAAGCACACCATAGCTCACCCTCCTACTGTTTTTTTTTTTTTTTTTTTTAATTAATAATGAAATAACTTGTCTACTGATAAAGGAACTCATTGGCCTGGGACCTACCCAGCCAGCATCTCATCTTTACTTGGTACATTGATCTTCAGCTTTCTATCTAGGAAAGTGAATGGGACTCTAGTCACAGGGGCATGGAAAGCCCCACCTTGGATCAAGCACCAGGCCTCATTTCTGGTCAAGGGATGGTTACTATGAGAACCTCTTTGTAGATCCACATTGACAAGAGGCCCAGGTACCTTGTGAGTTGCCCATAACTAAGAAAGTCTTAGAGGGCTGGACACAGCCTGAGGCATCAAGATGATATGTGTAATCCTGGGCAGCCAAGGAGGTCCTCTAGAGAGTAAAGACTTTTGCCTTGGACCGTGTGTGCCTCCCTCTTGTATCCCTGGCTCTGAACCACAGCTGTCTCTGAAATCACCAACCATTCCAATGGGCCTTGGCAGTTTCTCCTTCCCATCTCTCATCAGCTGCAATGGAATAAAAGAGAAGCATCCTCAGAGGGGGTGCACATGCATGAGTGTGGCCTGTGAGTGTGAGCACCAGTTACTACGTGCGCATGAGCCTATGACCTGTGTGTGCATGCGCTGGTAGGTATGCACATGAAAATGTGATTCTGTATGCATGTGAGAGCATGACTCTGAGTGTGTGCTTGTATGAGAATTCATGATGCTGTGTATGTGTGCACTAGATAGTGTGTGTGCATGAGTTAACTCGTGATTCTGTAGGTGCGTGTGTATATGCTGGTAGGCATGCAGAGGTGCATGTGATTTTGCACGAGTGCATGCAAGGGGTGGGTAAGTGTACCTGAGTGATGTGTGTGGATTTGTGTGCTGTGTGGGTGGTATGTGTGTATGCTTGAGTGTGTCTGAGTCCTTCCCTGGCCAGCCTTGACTAAGGGCAACAAGGATAAGCTCTGGGATTGGGTCATGTTTACACAGCAGGCTCATGGTCCCAAGACAACATGTTTTTACTAAAGTTAGTAGAAGGGCAGTGATCCCTGGACTGGTTAGGTCCGCTTACCTAGTAGCTTGGGACTTTCTGCACCCAGATCTTTTCCATCTCACACAGTCCAAGGTAATTTGGCAACCAGATAGGAGCAGCCAAAGGCAAATTCTACAGGGCAACATGGAGAAAGAAAACATGGAGACAAGATGAGCCAAGCTGGTGTCCCAAACTGAACAGGCCGAAGCTTTAGGTCATTTATTGGTGCTCACAAATTCCTTGGTCCCATATGTGGCCTGGTTCCAGCAGGACCAAGTGCCCGCCCATGGGGAAGGACTCAGCTGCAGGAAGGTGACTGCCTCCCCCAGCCAGCATTCCAGCTAGCCAGCTCAGAGATGCGATTGGTGCAGCAGCGCCCCCTGCAGTTCAGGGAAAGCCTATACATCCACTGAGTCACACCGCGGAAGTTGGTAAAGACCAGATGGGCAGTCTTGCGCTGTATCTGAAACAGGTCTGAGCCACAGTGGTGGCTGCGCTAGCCACATCCTCCCATTTCTCTGAGAACACGTGCTCATTTTCCCCTGTCGCCTGCAGGGCTAGGCCCTGGCCTTAGCCAACCTCAGAGCCTCTGTACCACTCTCAGCCAGCCAGCTCCCCTCTGTTTCCAGCCCTCTCTGTGCTCCCTTCATCCCTGAGTCCTTGTGGTCCTCAGAGAATGCTTTGTCTGACTGACTCTGGTCCACCTGGAACCCTATTGATGCAGTACCCAGTACCTCAAGAGATAAGGCATTTAAAAAGGCAGCTACACTTGTCGGGGCATTGAGGGTGGTCCCTCACCCAAGATGGATGGTGTTACATTAATGAGAAGTCAAGAGAGACACAGAGAGGGGGGACCGTGAGAGAAACAAGACATCTGCAAGCCCAGGGGACTCCAATGCCACTGACACACAAATGTCAGGCTTCCAGACTGCAGGAGGGCAGGCAAACATGTGTCTGCTAAGCAGGCTGCTCATCTGAGGTACATTATGCAGGACTAGAGCCCTAAGAAGTCACCTCGCACAAATGTCACTGGGCACCAGTTCTACTGCCATGGTGCTGGCTTACAACCTTACCTACTAGCTGGGGCCTCTTCCAAGACCCTGCCTCCATTCCCACCTAATCCGAGTCGAATTCATTCTTAAAAGCAAAGAGCAAATTATCCCCTTGGCAGACAAAGGGCTCCGCCCTGGGCTGATAGGTCTGCCATTCAGGGTAGCTGTCCGCTGTTGCTGTTAATATTCTTCTCAAATGTCTTTTAGTGTTCCACAGGTTAGTTTATTAGTTTGTGGTGTCACAGAAAGGCTGGGAAAGGGGCTCAGTGGTGGATAGACTTAGTGTCCTTGTATGGATATGCACGCATGCACATGCACACATATATATATACACACAGGGTGGGAGAGGGTCAGAGGAAGAAGGAGAAAGGGAAGGGAGAAGGAAGGAATAGAAAAGGGGGGGGAAGAACCCAAGTAATAAACCCAAGTAATGGCGCTTGGTTTGACAGGCCTTCACCTCTACTTCTCTCTCACCTTGCCGCCTCTCTCTCTCTCAAGAATCAACAATCCCCACTAAGCACCTGCTAAGTGTCAGGCATTGTGCTCTAGCTGAGCACACAATAGGGACACGTATCCATTGTGTAGCACACAGATGGGCTTTTAAACAATCAGTTGATATGGGCTCTACAGGGAGAAGCCAAGGACCCTTAGGCTTTGTTGATTACACTTCCCCTGGCCCTGGCCTTTCTCACCAGGTGTCTGGTTACTGTTTCCCAAAAGAGTTTCTGTCACCCTCCTCCCACTTAAAATGTGTTTGTTTATTTATATTTTATTGCCTTTTTGAGACAGAGTTTCACTATGCAGCTCTGGCTGACCTGGAACTCACAGCAATCCATCTGCCTCCACTTCCCAAGTGCTGGGATTAAAGGTGTGCACCACCATGCCCAGTGAAAGGGTGACACAAACCCCCTTTGTCTCCATTTGAGGACCAGGCTTGATTTCAAAAAGAAGTCCATAAGGCACCAGTTCCAGGAACAGACCATAAAATCCAGAAACAAGGCCATAAAACCCTCTCCCAAAGAGCAGCCTGGGCATAACCACAAAAATGGGGAAAACCACAAAAATGGGGAAATATCTTATCTCAGGATGTGCCAGCTGTGCTGGGCAGCCCCGTCTCATCCTATGGTTAAAAGTTCATGACATAGGAATGCAGACCACTGACCACCTGTGACCCCCTAGCACCCACCAATGAAATTTTAGATTAACCTAATCCTTCTAGAGAGTTCACCCCCCACCCCCCTACCCTTCGAGAAGACCTGTGAACCTTCGTCTAGGGTCACCATTTTAGAGAATGGTTGACCCCCCAAGAATGCTGGTTGTTTCTGCAGAAGAACATTCCTTGTCTACTATCATACTATCTGAGTCTAGAGTCTTCCTTCAGTGATTTTCGGACCCTTACACCCAGCACTAAAAATTTCTTAAGTTAATGTACAAAGCAGTGGGTTTCATTATGGCATTTTTATACATGTATATCATTATGTTTTGTTTTTCTTTCTTTCATACATATGTTTATGTGTCTGCACACGCTTGTGTGGGTGCGCATGTTGGGGGGCTGAAGTCAAAGTCATGTGAAGTAGGGTTTCTTTGGAAAGTAGTTATTTCAAAGATATTTTGCTGGGGCACAGAGGTGAAAGGAGTTTAGCTGAAGCAGACACAGGTGAAAGGAGTTTAGCTGAAGCAGACACAGGTGAACGGACTCGTAACGTTGGAAGGAGGATAAATACAACCACAAACAGTGGGAGCTGAAGCATTCATTGCTTTACTTTGCTCAGCCGAGATATTCTTCACTAACGCATCCATGTATTGACTCAATGTACATTGCATTCCTGAGCGCCACTTGAGATGATGCTGTAGAGAAAAACTCACCAAAGAACTTCTCAGGAGGTTCCTAGGGCTTCTTGCCACTTCGGTGGACTCGGGTGGTTGGTGAGCCTTTCAGTTTCTTCTGTATTGAACTGCCCTTGCTGGTTCCTGTGTGGTGACTGCCGACTGGACTGGACTACAGCTGCTGGTTTGTATTTGATGTTTGCTACCAGACTGTACTGCTGATATCCTGGTAACGAAGATTGGGCTCGACCTCGAAGAACTATTTCTAAACAGGTCCTCTTCCCCCATGTCCTGGTTACTTTTCTTTCCCACTCCCTCTGGTGGGTGGTGGGCTAGAGGGGAGCTTGAACCCTTATTAAAGTAGGTTGAGAAAAATGTATGCAACTGTCACGTGTCGTCATTGTTTTGATTTACTTTGTATATATGATGTGTGTTTGAGCATGTGTGTGTGTGTGTGTGTGTGTGACTCTGTGTATGTGTGTGTGTGTGTGTGTGTGCAGGTACACTCGTGGAGGTCAAAGGGCAGTCTCATGTTTGTCCTTGCCTTCCACCTTGTCTGAGGCAGGTTCTCCTTGTATGCACTGCCAAGCTAGTGGCCCATGAGCTGCTGAGATTCTCCTATCTTGGTCGGTCTCCCATCTCAGCACAGAAGCATGAGGATTAACATGAATTCTGGGGTTTCAAACACAGCCCCCATTTGCATAGCAACCACTTTACCCTATGAGCATCTCCCAGCCCCAGCAAATTATTTTTTGAGACAGGGTCTCTGGATGAACCTACAGATTCAGCTAGCCATACTGGCCAGCAAGCCCAGGGATGCTCCTGTCTCTGCCTCCTCCCCAGCAGGGAGATGAAAAGCTCACACTGCCATGCCCAGGTTCTGCACATGAGTGCTAGGCATGGAGCTCAGGCCCCTACGTTTGCGCGTTGACTATACCAATTTGTTTTCTTTTTTAGCAAAGATTAGGGAGGCTTCCTCCCTGTTTAATCTCCCTGTGAATGCACATGTCTTCCAAATGCAGCCTCTGACTACTGGTCACCTCCTTATCTAGCTCACTTCTCACTCCACCTACTTTACTCACGAGGGGCATGGCTCTGAGATCAGGCCTTGGCCACCTTGCTCTGAGCCACCTTTTCTATAGCTGAAAAGATCCCCTTATCTTTCCAGACCTACATCTGACCACAATCCCTGTGTCACATGGGTCTCTCTTCCCTGGCTTGGTATACAAATACCCACCATGTTCATCAAACACTGAACCACAATGGTTTTTTCTGTATCTCCTTTTTTACCCTGCCCCTCACAAATTGGGTTTCATTAGAGGAAACCATCAGGTCTGGGTGGGTTTGTAACTCCAGGTTGGGTGCACAGCAAGTTGTGAGTGAGGGATGAATAAAGGCATGCTAGCTGAACTGCAGCTGAACAGAGACTCTCATGTACTGTATGGAAGCATCACCTGTCAATAAAAAGCTGATGGCCTATTAGCTGAGGCAGGAAATAGAGGGTGGGCATTCCCATAGGGAGAGAAGGACTCTGAAATAGAGTCAAGCCTGGGAAGAGATTTGCCCCCAACTCTGACGAGAGAGACGCACGAAACTAAGAAGTTACCAGCCATGCAGCACTCATAGAATAGAATAAATTGTTAATTAAGTTACAAGCTAGTCAAGAACCAAGCCCTAGCTTATGGCCTATGCATTTATTCATAAATAATAAGTCCCAGAGTTGTTATTTTAGGAACTGGGACATGGGTGGCAAAGCCCAAGGTTGCATGCAACAGGTGCTATTTGCATTTAACCCTCTGTGGTGATTTGTATATGCTTGGCCCGGGGAGTGGCACTATTAGGAGGTGTGGCTTTGTCGGAGTAGGTGTGTCACTGTGAGCTTAAGACCCTTACCCTAGCTGCTTGAAAGTCAGTCTTCCACTAGCAACCTCCAGATGAAGATGTAGAACTCTCAGCTCTGCCTGCACCAGGCCTGCCTGGATGCTGTCATGTTCCCGCCTTGAGGATAATGGACTCAACCTCTGAATCTGTAAGCCAGCCCCAATTCAATGTTGTCCTTATAAGACTTGCCTTGGTCATGGTGTCTGCTCACAGCAGTAAAACCCTAACTAAGACACCCTCCCAACTCAAAAGGAATGTCAGTTACAGGAAGGCCTGCTTTGTCTCTGGGCCCACCTCCACCCCCACACTCCTCCCCACCCTCACCATGTTCCTTACTTCCTCTCCCCCCTCCCCCATCCCCTCAGTCATCTGGATCTTCTCTTTACTAGCCACTAGTTCCTTTGGCTGGTCATGGAAGTCTCAGGATGCTGACACTGTAAAGCCAGGGGGATCTGGCACATGAGTAAGCTGCACTGAATATGCACTGTTTACTTAGAAGGGATTTCTCCCCAGCCTTAGCCAGCTTTCTGAGAATGTTGGCTACCATCCACAGTCAGCTCGGATTCAAGTTAATAAGAACTCGTCAGGTTCCTGAGAGCTGTGCCTGGCAGTGGCTCCCACAGCTGCCTGAGGGCTGGGCATTCCTATAGGGCCCTTGGGGACTCTGAATCCAAGGTTTGCTATAGAGTCTGCTGGACTGAAAGAGGCAGAGACCATAAATGAGAAACATCTGTGAGGAAGGGACAAAGATGATCAAAAACTGGGTACCTTCAGGAGCAATGAGTTTGGGAGCACACTGGAGGGAGGAGATAGAACTGTTTGCTCTAAGCCCCTTCATTTCCCATCATCCAAAAGGGAGGATGTTAAGGTTGATTGGCAACATAGGCCTACAATTCCAGCAGCTCCAGAGGCAAAAGAATGGAGAAGTTCAAGGCCTGCCTGGGCAGCTCATTGAAACCCTGTCCCTGAAAGGAGACATGAATGAGGCTCTGGGTTCCAACCAAACACTGCATAATAAAATAAAATAAAATAAAATAAAATAAAATAAAATAAAATAAAATAAAATAAAATAAAATAAAATGGCAGATGCCACTGCAGGGAATAAGGCTGTGAATCCAGGCAGCCCAAACCTTTGGCCCTGGCTGTATCACCTGCTTGCCAGGCTTCCTGTGCTTCTGACTTCTGGCAGATTGTAACAAACACCTTCAGGTTCTTAAGGCTCATGCCTGCCACACACCAGGCTCTTTGTCTCCTTTAGATCCCAGCACACAGACAGGAGAGCCTGTTCTCACTCCCAGCTTACAGGTGAGGACATGCAGACTTGGCAAGGTGACCTGGTAAGATGTGGTCTGACTCTCTAGACCTCTTCCTTCATGAGACCTGTGTGTGCTGGCTTCGGGTGACTTGGAGAGGCTAGGTTCAGGGAGCAATTTTGACGACATAGGACACTCTGTCCAGGAGCCTAAAGGGATGCTGGTTTGTGGGTCCACAAGGGAGCAGCTGCCTAGCTTTACAGTGGCTGCTAGGGCAAAGGCTAGAAGGAAGCAGAGAATAAGCCCAGGCTTTCCCCTCTGCAGAACACTGAACCTCTTAGCAGAAACAGGAAGTCACCAGCTGTTCTCTGATCCCGACACCCCACCTCAGAGCTCAGAGGTAGGTGTCCTCTAGTGGGCAGAGCCTCTTTGCTGCCCTGCACCATGGGAACCCAATAGGCTCAAGCACCTTGAAACATTTTTTTTCCTCTGACTTAGGACATCTTTAGGAGTCACCAGTGAGTCCTGGGAAAAGGACTCAGATCCAGGAGATGAAATGTTGCTGCTAGCAACTCCAGCTGCCTGAGACGGAGTACCCATCCTTGACAACTGACCTTGCTAATTAAAAGGTGTTGCTACGGAGCAGTGCTGTTTTCAAGAAAATAAGATGCCAAGAGCAACAACTGACACGGGCAAAGGGGTGGGGCCAAGGAGGGGGTGCCTTTCAGTTTCTCCTCCACTCTGAATTAGGATGTCTTAGGCATATCTCTACAGATGATCAATGGTGAACTGTTTCTTCTCACCAGGTTAGTTCATGAACTGCTAGAAGCGAAAAAGTCTGGGTTCTAATCTTTCCTGGCTAGGTGGCTGTGAGCAAGTCTCATTTCTACTTCAGTTTCTGGTTATTTCATTAAAATAGAAAATAGAGGAAAGTGTGGTTCTCTATGCTATAATCCCTGCACTCAGTGGGCTAAGGTGGAAGGTCAGCTCACAACAAACTTAAGACCAGCCTGGGCTCTGTGGTAAGGTTGTGATGGTTTGAATTAAGAATGGTCCCCACAGTCCTAAAGGCGTGGCTTTGTGGGAGGAAGTGTGTTACTGGGGTAGGCTTTGGAGTCTCAAAAGCCCATGGCAGTCTCAGCTCTCTCACGGGCTCGGGCTCTCTCTCTCCTCCCTTCCTCTCTCCCTCCCCCCTGCCTGCAGATCAAAAGTGTAGCTCCCAGCTACTTTTCCAACGCCTGACATCATGCACACTGTCGTGGTAATAATGGGCTACACCTCTGAGACTGTAAGCAAGCCCCAATTAAATGCTTTCTTTTATAAGAGTTGCCTTGGTGGGCTGGAGAGATGGCTCAGCAATCAGAGCACTCACTGCTCTTCCAGAGGTCCTGAGTTCAATTCCCTGCAACCACATGGTGGCTCACAACCATCTGTTATGGGATTCGATGCCCTCTTCTAGTGTGTGTCTGAAGACAGCTGCAGTGTACGCATAGAAATAAAAAGTAATAAATGTTTAAAAAAAAAAAAAAAGAGTTACCTTGGTCATGGTGTCTCTTCACAGTGACAGAACAGTAACTAAGACAAAATCCCAGGCCAGTATTGGCTAAAGACCATCTTATCTCAAAAATCTTTAATGAAAAATCAAATTGGGGCGTGGTTCTTCCTACTTCCTATACTGGGAGCCCTGGGTTCCCAGAACCACACACACAAGTTCATAATTGCCAGGGCTTCTGTGGGGCCTTTGCGTACCTGGATCACTATGCACCTTGTGGGGACCTGCGTGGCAACCATGTGACTTGGAGCCACCCCTCCCCTCTATAACCCCCCCCCCCAAGTTCTCCTCTCCCCTATGAGGAAGTATAGCCTGGCTCTGGTGAAGGAACTACTTTTATGTTAACTCCAAATGTAGGGGTTTCCTTAATAAATGCTCCCGTATCACATGCCATCTCCTTTCATCTTCTAATTGTGGTGCTCCTAATCTCTGAGCCATCTCTCCAACCCAGATTTTTTTTTTTTAAATCTACACAGTGATACCTAAAGTATTTAATGAGCCTATAACCCCAGCATTAAAGATGCTGAAGCAGGATTGCTGTGAGTTCAAGACCAAGCAATATGGCATCTCAAATCTAAAACTGCGTCTTGACCCGTCTGGCTCCTGCCCTGCCCCCATCTAGCTACCCCTCTTACTAGCTTATATATTCTTCTGACTTTTCTTTTAAATTGAATTTTTATATGCTGTGTATGTTGGGGGAGGGAGATGTACTCCCATATCACACGCCGCATGTGGTGTCAGTTCGCCCCCCCGCCCTTATGTGAGCTCCAAGGACCAACACTCATGACATCAAGCTTTCTGGTGCTGCTGACTGGGCCCAGGGCCTTATGCCCACTAGACACACTGTCCCAGGCAGCCACTTCCCCAGCCACCACCATGCCCTCTTCCATATTCCACCTGCCTTCCGGGTGATGGCAGAGCACAGGAGAGGCTGTGGAGGGTTTGCTTTAAATGCTGCGGAAAAGCCAGTCAAGCCAGGCCATTGGGCACCCGGTAACTCTCCAGTCTCTCTGGGGCGTTGCTTAGCAACAGTCACATAGGACTGTATGGGATGGAAGGAGTGTACTTGTATTTCTGCACACTTTAAAAGAAACAGGGGGGGAGGCTGTCATGTCTTTCTGTTTTCTCCCTCACTACTGGGGACAGAAGCCAGGGCTTCCGCGTGCTAGGCTACACTTCCAGCCCCAAAGTGTTCAGTCTTTCAACTATCAAAATCATGCCTGCCAACTTCGACCAACCAAAGTAGAATAAACCACGTGAGAGGACAAGTCAACCTCAACCTTACTGCCCCAGGGATCTGTTAGCAGCCAGGTAGAACTGCTTCAGAAAAGCAAAACAGAGGCATAAATAGGTAAACATTTTTCTGGGGCCCTCAGAAAAACTCTGTTTAGTGGGAGTTGAGGGCTGTTCAGGTTGGCTGGAGAGTCCTGTAGGGACACAAGGAACAGGCCACGGGCAGTCTGTGGGGGCAGCACGCTGGTCTTGGCTTCTGATAAGTTGGAGAGTCATAGCTAAAGACGGATGGCCCCACCAGGTCTTGCCATCTTATAAAGCGAGGACAGGGACACATGCTTCCACCTGGCAACAGGAGGGCTCCTGGCATGCTGACACTGGGTCTTTGGTGGCACATCTAACTCGGGGATGGGCTAGTTACTTTGGCTCTCAGGGCCTGGCTCCTTACCCCTCATCCTTCCTTCCCACCCTTGTACAGTGCTGCCTCACAGGGAGACCCAGAACATGACTATGGTGGTTTGAGAGAGATTTCTACCTAAGTCTTGAAAATTTGGTACTTGGTCGCCACTTGGTGGCTATATGGATAAGATCAGGAGGTGTGGCCTCGCTTGAGGAAGCTGGCACCAGGGGCAATCTTTGAGGCTCAGGGTTAGTCCTTTCTTCTTCCCAAGCTCTCAGTTGCTCCTGCTGCCATGCCTCTGCTCTGTCAGTGTGGACTCAAACCATCGAAACTGCCCCAAGACAATTGTTCCTTCTCCAAGTTGCCTTGGTCATGGTGTCTTATGACAGCAATAGAAAAGTAACTATGACAGTGACTTAGAGGTAGAGAAAAAGCACATGACAGGGGTGGGGGTGGGGAACACACCTCTGTTTCCAGCACTTGAGAGACAGAGGCAGTCAGATCTCTGTGAGTTCAAGGTTCAAGGCCAGCCTCATCTACAGAGTGAATTCCAGGACAGTCAGGGCTACACAGAGAAACCCTGTCTTAAGAAAAGAAAGAGAGCAGGGCAGTGGTGGCGCACGCCTTTAATCCCAGCACTCGGGAGGCAGAGGCAGGTGGATTTCTGAGTTCGAGGCCAGTCTGGTCTACAGAGTGAGTTCCAGGACAGCCAGGGCTACAGAGAAGCCCTGTCTAGGAAAAAAAAAGAAAGAAAGAAAAGAAAAGAAAGAGAAGGGGGAGGAGGAAGAGGGGAAGAAGGGGAGAGAGAGGGAGAGAAGAGGCAGAGGTCAGCCTGGGCTACACAGTGAGACTAGAACTCAAAAATAAATAAGATCTTTATTAAAGCAGCTAAGCCAGCCCCGAACGCCACCTTCTGATGGGACACCGGTACAGAAGAGTTAAGCAAAGGTCATGGGACTCCCCACACTTCCACGTGCAACACCAGGCCCCATACTTCTTCTGCATGTTTTTAATTCAAAGGATTCCCATTTCTTCTCACCTCACCTGGAGGTCAAACTGAACCACCCTTGGATCTAACTAAAGTTCTCTACAGACTTCTGTTGGGGGACGCTAACTCAAGGCCTCCACCTCTCTCAGAGAGGCATGCTAGGCTGAATGGCTTCTGCCATCAGCTGCCTCTTCAGAGCACCTTTTGCCACGGGAGGGACAAGAGAAGGACTTGGTGGCACCAGTTAAACGGATCTAAGCAGCTTCACCCCCAGACCTGAGTCTGCCCCTCTCTGTACTACAGGGGACAGGGACACCCCACAGAGTTCTCCTCACTCCTTCTTGCTTCCCTGGGCGGGGCTTCTTGTAAGGAGTTTCCCGGAACTGGGTGGGGCCAGCGTGGATACTGTGGGTGACTCCAGCTTCACTCTGTCCAGGAGGGTCTTCTTAAGGGCGGCAGGAGACACCTTTTCTTGGTCAGCCATGGACTGCAGCTCTCTGTAGACAAAGCCACACCAGGAAGATGATAAACCTTGGAGCCAGAGCTCTGAGCCTTCCCCAGCTAAACAGCCCCAGCTAGACTCTCAACTTGACACCACCAAGACTCAGAATCCCAAACTAGAGAAGCTCTAAGCTTAAGAGCCCTACCGGGGGTATCACAGTCATCTCTTGCGATCCAAGCTAGGTAGAGTGTTCCAGTGCTGTCTGTGACCACACAAGAAAAAAAACTATGGGAAGTTATAGGGTTTGAAGCCTGTCAGGAGTTGAAGCCCGCCTCCATCATTTAACTAGTTGATCTTCAATGTCCTCATCTACAAATCAAAGTTAATCACAGCTATCAGAAGTGCACTAAGAACCAAGAAAAGAAAGGCTAGCAAACCCCTGGCTAAAGAAAGCTTAAAACCGTGGCTACCGCCAGGCAGTGGTACTGCATGCCTTTAATCCCAGCACTCGGGAGGCAGAGGCAGGCAGATTTCTGAGTTCGAGGCCAGCCCGGTGAGTTCCAGGACAGCCAGGGCTATACAGAGAAACCCTGTCTTTGAAAAACCACCAAAAAAACCCAAAAAAACAAACAAAAAAACCATGGCTACCAACAGAGCACAGACTCAGACACCAATCGTGAAATCTTCAGGAGCAACACCAGCCCACCCCAGGGTAGGCTGCAAATGAAAGAACTCAGGCTGGGAAGAGCGGGTCACACGCACCGTGTTCGGATACAGGAGGCCTCAACTGCATTGATGAGCAGAGAGCGGAAGCCCCCACTCTCCAGGAAGTGCAGGGCATGGATAGTGGCTCCTCCAGGGGAGCAGACGTTATCCTTGAGCTGGCCTGGATGGTCCTCTGAATCCAGCAACATTTTAGCTGCTCCCTGAGGCACAAAGCAGCATTAGACTCAGCCTATGCCCAGCTCAGTAACCTCCCAAAATACAACCCTAGAGCCAGACATGCAAAGACACTAACCAGCAATGCCTGAGCTCCTAGTCGGACAGCCAGGCGCCGAGGCACGCCCATCTTCACCCCGCCATCTGCCAGGGCATCCAGGGCCATAAACGCCTGTGGAGATACTCTCTGAACCCAGGAAACCAGCATCCATGCACCCACATGCCAGAGGCTGCTTTCTCCAGTGACTGGAACTAACCCTAAAGGTCAGCACCTTCTACTAGCCAGCCGTGTCCTCTCTTCTGCCAATCCCTCCCGCTGCCTAGGATTCATGCTAGCCTGTGGGCAAGTGAGGACCACTCACATAGGCAGGCCCGCTGCCACTGAGCCCGGTGATAGCATCAATAAGGTCTTCCTCCACCTCTGTGCAGAAGCCCACACTGCTCATTAGCTGCTCCAAAAGCTTCCCATCTTCCACCAGAGCATGGGTGCCAGTGGCATACACAGTGGCCCCCTCTCGGACCACCACAGGCGTGTTGGTCATGCAGCGGATCACTTTGGGGGCTGGCTGGAAAGCCATCAGCTTCTAGAGGAGGACAGCAAGCCAACTGAGTGTCCAGGGCATAGCTCCCCAGGACTGACCCATCAGCAGCCACTCCCAGGCCACCCCCCTCCTCTCACACAATGGGCACCCGGGCATCAGCACCTTCTCCACAGAACTGATGGTGACGCCGGCTGCACAGGAGACCACAATGTGCCTCTCCTGCACATCGGCCCCAATCTCATCCAGGATGAAGGGAATGATGTGGGGCTTCACAGCCAGGAACAGGACATCACTGTGCCGCACAGTGTCCTTATTACTTCGGGTCAGATTCACACCCATCTTCTGCAGGAGAAGGGGCCCCTGTCAGTAATGCCTAGGTAATATAGCTAAGCCCCATGCCACCCATGGAACAGGCGACCCTCTCCGACAGCTGCAGCCAACACTCTATTCTGTGCCTTCAGGGTTCTGTGACTATCCCCAAATGACAGCTTTCCTTTCCTGACACCGGGCAAGTAAGTACAGATGCAAGCTTCTCCACAATCACCAAAAAAGTGGCCGTTCCCTCAACCCCGGCAATCACTGGTGGAAAGAGCTCAGGGAGACGGGTGAGCACCCAGAGTCTGGAGCAGAGCTGCAAAGCCCACTCCCAACCTAGCAGCTGTTTACCAGAGTAACAAGCCTCCACAGGGCCACCTCTAGGACTCTGAGGTGAGTATCAGGGCCCTACAGTGTTGGGGACATAAGCCTATACTAGGCACAAACACTTCTACCAACTGCTTCATCTGCTGACCTGTCCCACATTGTCCAGATGTTATAAGACTTAGGACACTAAGCTTTATTGAGAGAAACTTAAGTAACTCACCAAATCCTTTCCCACTGCTGTCATTTACAACAGCAAAGGGCTACAGTAAATGAGAAAAAGTCTCAGTAAGCAGAATTTTCCAGACTTAGAAGTCAACACAGACTATGCAGTGAAATGCAAAGAAAAGCAGACTAACAAACAAAAAGAATCTTTTTTATATGCCTACTTTCACCCCAGTGTCTGGATCTGACACTAACTGTGCCTGGGGGTTCTCACCACACAAGGCTGCCTCTGAGAAGGTGCAGGGCTTATAATGATGACTTCCCTAGCGGAGGGTCAGAGCCAGCCAGATTCAAGACATCTCACATCACTCTTTTCCTGGGCCTCCACCTCTTGCCCACTCCCCTCCATCCCTCCTACCCTGAGCGCAGACACCGTGGGCAGGTCCATTTCCGGGGAGCTGGCTATTATCTTGTGAGCCGACAGGACGCCTACAAAGAACAAAGTTTTTCAACTGCGGATCATGGCCCAATCATGCAGTCCATCAATGGAAGCCCACATCAGCTCTAACAGTACCGGCCTCCGACGCTATGCTCCCAGCAGATGGATGCAAATCTACCATCCATTCACATTTACTCACTCGCCCGCCCACTCACCCACTCACTCACTCACTCACTCATTATGGAGAGACTGGAAGGCTGACCACGCGCTCACCCGCGGCCGTGAAGCCACGCGCCAGAGCACAGGCCAATTGGCCCGCGCCGATGAAACCCACGCTCATGGCCGCAGGATCCCAGCGAGCACCGACCCGCAGACTCTGGGAATCCCGGGTCAGTGTCCGCGCGTGGTGGAAAAAGACGGATACGAATTGCTCGGAACAGCTTTCAAACCGGGATGCACTTGATGAACTGCTAGGCAGGCCCCAAGTATCCCTCAGCATCCACCGCCAAATACGCAGTCTCCGGTTGGCCACGTGTCCCAGGCAACCAATCCGAGGCTGGGATCTCGGTGCAGACCAATCGGCAGCGCCGTCATGCCATGCGCCCGCCTCCCGGTCGCGCTGCGGGTGGAACCTGTAGCTCCGCTGGAGCTTGTCTGCGTGGACCTGCCTGGGGCGCTGGGAATTCCTGGTTTGAAGAGTTGGTTTCTAACTCTGATCCAGGAGTAAGATCAGTAATACGCCTATTAGAGATGATCCCCACATGGGCACCAGGCTACAGCATGCTCCTTCCGAAGTAGAATTAGGAAGTAGAATTAGGTAGAAAGGACGAATTATTAGATCATGGTTTGTTGACTTATTTAGTGATTTCCTTAAAGCACTGTTTGCCAAGCATGACTTCTCTTGCTACCCGGAACAGAATGACCTGGAGAAATAGCTGAGACAATATGAAATGAGTGCCACTTTGGTTTCTGTAACGTCTTGCTTGTTTGCCCACCCCACCTTGTGATTTTAGAGTGTATAAAGAGTGACCCAGCATCGAAGCCCTTCAGGAGCTGTCCTGACTTCGGCTCACCAGTGACATTTCGCTTCCATTAGTATTATAGTGTTTATTCCAGAAAGATTCATTCTCTCTCTGTGTCTCTGTCTCTCGCTCTCTCTTTGTTTGTATTGTTTTTTCGAGACAGGGTTTCTGTGTAGCCCTGGCTGTCCTGGAACTCACTCTGTAGACCTGGCTGGCCTCAAACTCAGAAATCCACCTGCCTCTGCCTCCCGAGTGCTGGGATTAAAGGCGTGCGCCACCACTGCCCGGCTCCAGAAAGATTCTCGAAACATGTCCAGTCGCACCTGAGGGCGCCGGAACAGCCACAAGTTGGGTTTGACTTTTGGAGAGTTTATCACTATATAGCCCAGGCTGGTCTCGAACTGGTGACCTTCCTGCCTCATCCTCTTGAGTGATAGGATTATAGGTGTGAAGAACATAAATTTCTATAGTATACAAATCATAAGCATTTTCCCAACGTCACTGAAACATTATTTTACACAAGATTTTAACGTGTGTTTCGTGTATTTATTCCATTAATGGACGTACCTATTGAGCCAGGTTCTGAGGATACTGTGGTGTACAAGCTGTTAAAGTGGAACAATTTTATTTATTATTATTGTTGTTGTTGTTGTTGTTGTTGTTGTTATTTTGCCACACTGTTGCTTTGTTGTTCAGGCTGGGCTTAAGTTCCTGACCTCAATGGACCTTCCTACCAGTCTTCTAAGAAGCAGAAACTACTTGCAAACTATCTGCCTTCTTATAGTCGGCTATGGTGAGGTGGATGAATGCCTACTATCCCGCCCAGACATTTGGGACACACCCTCCAAGAGGGCCCCACCCTGACCCTGCTGTCAAGCCTTGGAACGTCCTCCTATCTGGCGTCTGTCTCAAAAGTGTTCCTCCCCTTCCCTTGCCTTCCGGACCTCCCAGCCAATTGTAAAACCAGTTCAGCCTCCTCCCTCCCCTCTCCCCTGTGCTCTCTGCCTACACGATCATTTTTATCAGTGCCTCAGGGCCTTCCTCCTGTCGTATCCTTAAGTAACAGGCTTGCCCCTTCTGAGAACTAGGAAGAACCAGGCAATGGGACAGATTACTGAGGTGCCCCCAGCTAGGCAGGTGGCCGGTCTCTAGCAGCCAGCCCCCCCTCACCTCCCTTTATTACAGGGGAATCCATGTCTATCACCCAAAAATTAGATTCAGCACAACGCTGTTCTCTCTCTCTCTCTCTCTCTCTCTCTCTCTCTCTCTCTCTGTACTTCAGGTGGAACCCAGGCCTTTACACATCAGACATTGGCTCACCATTGATTTCAGCACCCATTTCAGTCTCACCACCTAAAGGAGAACCAATTTGACTTTTTTTGGAGAATAGCTCTATATTTCCTTTTCCTACACCATGAGGACATCTTAAACTAGATTTTAATCTTGATGCTTTTGTTAGAACAATTCAGTGACAATAAGCCAGGACAGGTTATGCAGGTCTTGTAATGGCAGCAGTCTAGAGGCCGAGGCAGAAAATTTGAGAGCTCCAGACCAGTCTGGGATATATGATAGAAGAAACCCTGCCTTGAAAAAATGAATTAAAACTCCAGTTTATGGTTGGAAGGCTGGGAATAGAGCTCAGTCTGTAGCGTGCATGAAGGACCGAGCTCCTTCTTCTCCGCTGCATAACCCAGTGAGATGGTGATATCTCAGCGTTTGAGAGGCTAGTTATAAGTTCAAGGTTGCCCTTGGCTATACAGCCTGCCCTGGGACCCTGTCTTAAACAAATCAAAAAAAGATTAGACAAGGCCGGGCAGAGGTGGCGCACGCCTTTAATCCCAGCACTTGGGAGGCAGAGACAGGTGGATTTCTGAGTTCGAGGCCAGCCTGGTCTACAGAGTAAGTTCCAGGACAGCCAGAGCTACACAGAGAAACCCTGTCTCAAAAAAACAACAAAAAAAAGATTAGACAACACACTATTTCATGCATATAACAGACTAAAATAAACAATAATTTTATAGACAAAACTGATGGAACTTTTTATCTTTGGATTTTGTAACCATCTCGTGCAAACCATTTATATGTAGTGTGGCACAGGCCTTTAGACCCAGCCCTCGGGAGTCAGAGGCAGATAGATCTCTAAGTTCGAGGCCAGCCTGGTCTACAAAGTGAGTTCCATGACAGCCAGGGTTAAAAAAGACATAGGACCCTATTTTAAAAAACAAAACAAAACGTACACAAACAAATACAAAATTGAAAAATTAAAAGTCCCACTTCTAATGGGGTTTGGCTTACTGCCTGTGTTTGTTTCCTTCTCTTAAGAAGGAAATAGAATTTTCCTTCTTAAGAGAAACTATTTCCTACAGGAAATAGTTTTTCCTGTAGAGGTGTAAAAGAAATATTTGTTCATACCAACTAAGGAAATGCAGACAGACCAAAGAAAGACTCTGACAAGTTTGGGTTTCCCACGAAAAAGGTTCTCGCCTCTGAACTGGCTCCTGGAGCGATAGCAGAGATCATTTGCAAACTCGGGTTCAGAGCGCCACCTAGCGTTAAGTAACTAGAAATGGCTGTAGACTCCAGCAACGAAAGGCACCAACAAAACCAGCCAGTCCAACCGTTGGAAGAATTGCTTTAAAAAATGTTTTTATTGGTGTGCGTGGGTAATTTGTGTGCATGTATATCTGTGTATCACATGCATGCCTGATACCCACAGAGGCCAGAAGACAATGTTGGATCCTGTGGAAATTGAGTTATGCACAATTGTGAGTTGCATCTGTGTGTTAGGAATTGAACCTGGATCCCCTGGAAGGGTAGCCAGTGCTTAGCCATCTCTCCATCCCCAAGGATGGCTTTTTTTTTTTTAACAGTCTAGCACATAAATAAGTTGCTCTCATCAAGACTCAAAAGACTAGTCTCTGTGCATCAGTTACAAGAATTTTTTATTTTTATTTTAAGATTTATTTATTTATTTATTGTATGTGAGTTGTTGTATGTGAGTATTGTTGCTGTCTTCAGACACACCAGAAGAGAGCATTAGATCCCACTACAGATGGTTGTAAGCCACCATGTGGTTGCTGGGAATTGAACTCAGGACCTCTGGAAGAGCACTCAGTGCCCTTAACAGCTGAAACATCTCTCCAGCCCCTTATTCTTTATTTTTAAGACTTTTGATAGAGTTTCTCTTTATAACAGCCCTGGCTGACCTGTAATTTGCTTTGTAGATGAGGCTGGCCTCAAACTCACCTGGCAGAAATCCACCTGCCTCTACTCCTCAGTGTGGATATTAAAGGTGTGTACCACCGCACCTGGCTTTAGTTAGAAAATTTTAAGCGATGATACTCGTGATAGACACACACTATTGCCTGGCCTGGCTCCACAAATGCTTGCTTACCACACAACCAAAGCCTTCTCTCCATGGCAAGTGTCAAAATACTTTCTAAAGGGGAAGTTTACATAACTATTCAAAATAATATTTTTGAATGAGAGCTGCATGAGGAATTTAAACTTAGTTACTGTGATCTTCAAGCTTCCAAACTTGAGAGATGGAATATCCCCGTATCGTCCGATCATGTTGCCGTCATTAACTATCATTCCCTTCTGCTGAGAGTCCTAGAAATGACGTAAAGCACTGTGTAAAGCACCCCTTTAAGTCTTTTTCTTCAGATTATCTATGTTTCGTTGGCTTTTGCTAAATATGATAAAAGCATCATATCAATGCATATTCTTTCTGAAGATAGTTCTCTAGGGGGAACATTAAACATACCCAGTTCATGCTGACTCTGGAGTAGCATGGAATGCTAGCAGCTTTCTGTTCCCTGAGGCAATGAAGCCTCAGAGCTGAAGCCCACTGCTGAGCCTTTTAAGCCAAATGAGTAATTCATGGGCTTCTGCATTGCCTTGAAATGCCTGCTTGTGGTCAGTTCTGGAAGCTAAATAGTTGCCTTCCTGAGCAGTGTCCCAGCCTGTAGCCCTTCGTCTTTCCTACTTCTTAGTGTTTTTAGAACATGGCCTCAGAGTATTTGGGAAAGTCTATATATAGTGGGCCGATCATGGTAGTGAATGCCTTTAACTCGGCACTTGGGAAACAGAGGCAGGAGTATTTTTGAGTTTGAGACCATCCTGGGCTACATATTGAGACCTTGTCTTAAGAGAAAAAAAAAATGTCTGGAATGGGTCAGTACCTGGTGGGCTCTTTCCAGATATCCTTCTACCTAGGGCTTGTTGGAGTTCTTCTGTTTGGTTTGGTTTGTGTAAATTAGTGTAAATTAATTTAAATATCACTTGTCGGGGGTCCAGCTTCGACATAGGATTGGAGTTTTCCACTGGAAGCAGGGATATCTGGAAGGTGCATAATAAACAGACGCAGACAACGTTTCTGGTACAAACTGGCAGGCAATTTTTCAAGGATTAAAGTTGTGCTCTCTCTCCCTCTCCCTCTCACAGCTCGAGGCTGCATGCACTCTGCATTCTCCTGCACATTCTGCTTTTCTCCTGTGTTTTTCTTTTCTCGAGTTCCCACACTCCTACACATCTCTGTGTTCCCCGTTCACTCACACACACACCTATCACACGCACACCTCACACACATCACACACACTCTCCGTTCACACACACACACACTCTCTCCATTCACACACACACACGCACACTCTCCGTTCACACACACGCACACTCTCCGTTCACACACACACTCTCTCCGTTCACACACACACACACGCACACTCTCCGTTCACACACATGCGCACCCTCCGTTCACACACACGCACACTCTCCGTTTACACACACGCACTCTCCGTTCACACACACGCACTCTCCATTCACACACACGCACTCTCCGTTCACACACACGCACTCTCCGTTCACACACACACTCTCCATTCACACACACACACACTCTCCGTTCACACACACTCTCCGTTCACACACACACTTTCCGTTTACACACACGCACACGCACACTCTCCGTTCACACACACACTCTCCATTCACACGCGCACACACTCTCCGTTCACACACGCACACTCTCCGTTCACACACACACACACTCTCCGTTCACACACATACACTCTCTCTCCTCACTCGCCTCATGC
Source organism: Rhynchomys soricoides (assembly GCA_019843965.1). Lineage (NCBI taxonomy): Eukaryota > Metazoa > Chordata > Mammalia > Rodentia > Muridae > Rhynchomys > Rhynchomys soricoides. Next base: position 86,108 of record JADRCH010000136.1, read on the forward strand.
ACACCGCACGCGCACCTCTCTCTCTCTCTACTCGATGACTCCCTCTCTCTTTTCTTTCTCTTGCCCCAGTCTTTTATTGTTACTCCAAAAGCAGGTGGGAAAGAAGACATCACATAACCATTGCCAAATCCAATGCAAAAGAATAACCACATCCCACAAAGAATCAAGAATTCCAATTGTTCCCCGAAGTTTCAAGCTTCCCCTATTCCCAGTCCTGTGGCCAAAATAATAATAATGGCAAACGTATCATTACTTAAGCTTTAACTTCTGACTTATCATACTTCCGAGCTCAGAGCTCCGAGGTCAGCTACATGCATTTTCCTGTGCATTTTCCTGGGAAGCTCTAATGATAAATGACATGGGCAAAGCTGCCAGGCAGTGGCCAGAAAGAGTCAAGTTAACCCGCTAGCTTCTGCTCCTGCGCATTGCACACAACGGCTCTCCTAAGAGTCCCAGTGTTTTGACTTAGTTTTACTAGTTTATAATTTTATGTATTCTAATCTTTCTTATCCAGGATCCACTCTCAAATGTTGTGCAAAATTTATTTCATAACTTCAATAGCTTTTTCCTTTCTCGGGGACCCAATGTTAGCTCTATTTCGTTTTCTAATTTCTTCAAACTTTCTTTGCAAGTCGAACGTTAATCCGAGACTACCATTGTGCAGTTATTGCATTGTTTCCAAGATGAGAACACACAGCATGCACCTGGGCCATTAGGACTGTGCTGTGCTGTGCCCTATGCCTCAATTTTGAATTGTTTAAGAATCATTACATCAAGGAACATCTAGTTTCACAGAATTCACCAGAGCAGATGGAGAAGAAATAGGAAAGTCAGATATAATAAAATAATTATGCACACCAAGGCCAACTGAAAAGCAGTCACGCACAAATGAAATCTATACAGCTGTTGTCCAGGGCTAAGGTTAGGAGAAATGGGAACTGTTTTTTACAAGGAGCTGACACAGGCTTCTGAGATGTCTCCCTCCCAGCCTGCTGTGGGCAGTCCCTGTCATGGTATGCTGTCCCCAGCAATCACTGTGTGAGAGTAAATTAGCTTTTGATTCCCCTGTTCTCACCATAGGGTTTTGTTACACACTTAGCTGAGAATTGGCCAGAAAACAGACTGAGGAGCTGTGAACCTGTTCACTGCATAGCCGTGTCCTCTGCTAAGTGGGGCTGGGGTGTCCTACTGGAATGACATGATTTACTCATGTAAGTGCTTAAGCTGGCTGATGGACAAGCAAACCAAGGAAAGACTATAGGGCAAAGGTAAATTGTGGGCACTAAATTATAACAAAGTAGCTAGCTCACCAAGAATAAAACTGTGCACACCACACAGAGACTACAGATCTATCCCCCTGGGTATGAGCGCCCCATCTGAGGCACAGCTACACGTCTGCACCCTCATGTTGGGCAGGCTGACCACCTGAGGCCTGGTCCTGCCTCCTTCCTTCACGCTGACAATCATGGGCAGGGAGGTCATCTCTGAAGCAACACACTGCCGAGGCCCCAGAAATGGCCACCCGATGGTCAGGGACTCCGGTAGCTGCAGGCAGCTGCCCACACATTCGTAAGTCAGGAACCCTGGTGGTTCCAAAACCCAGTTCTCGGCCCACTTCATCCCCTGCAGGTCCAAGTACATCTCCTGGCGACAGCATCGGGTGCCTTCAGTCACTGGTGCCTCAGGGTCACAATTGCCTTGAGCTCTATCGGGGTGAGAGATCAAAGGTCACCTGACAGGGCAGGGATCAGGAGCATCTGGAAGTGAGTCCTACCAACCATTTCCTTAGGTATTCAAAGAGAAAACTGTGAAGGTTAAAGAACAAATAAATGTCAAGAATATAAGGTAAGCTACTGCTTATTAAGGGTCTTGGTCTGCCAGGACTAAGTATGGCCTATGTGTTATCTCGGGTGATACTTGTACTTCATCCTCTGAGGAATCCTGAAGGAAATTCTAGTCTTAACCTTGTTATACCTGAGGACACTGAGACTCAATGGTGCTCAGTGATGTGACAGAGGACCAGTGAGAACCAGAGCAATATAGAACCTAACTTCACGACAAAGACCTGGTCTTAAGCAATCCCCACTTGTCCTCAGTGACCAATGTCCATGGGAGATGGCCTCCAGAAAGCCCATGGATACCAAAACCGTATAGCCTGTACATATGACCCATGCATACCCTCCTATAAGCTTTAAACCGTACTTGGTTACCTAGAATACCTAATAAAGTCGAGCATGGTGAGGCCTGACTTTAATCTCCCTGGCACTTGGCAAACAAAGACAGATTGATCTGTAAATTTGAGGCCAGACTGATCTACACAGTTCCAGGACAGCTACATAGTAAGACCCTGTCTCAAAAAAAAAAAAAAAAAAAAAAAACTAAACAGGAAGACTGAAAAGGTTTTTTAAAAGTCGTGCTGCTGGACCTGGTGATGCATGCCTGAAATCCCAGCAGTAGGGAGCTGAAGGTAGGAAGATCAGTAGATCATGGTCATCCTGAGCTATGGAGAGCATTCGAGAGCAGCCTGAGCTGTAGGAGACCCTTGCTTCAAAAGACAAAACTAGAGCTGGGCAGATTGCCCAGTGAGGGAAGAGCACAAATATGACAGCAGCCTCAGTTCAAATCCTCAGTGCCCACAGAAGACTAACAGTGTAATGTGCCTCGGTAATCTCTGTGTCCCTAAAGCAAAATAAAAGGTGGGGACAGGAGAACCCCCAGAAGCTTGCAGCCAAACTTCATGCCTAGTAACAAGGAGCCCCTCTTGTTACAAACCTCAGGTAGTCACTGACATTCAAGGTCATTCTTTGACCACCACATGTCTGCTGTGGAAAAAGCACACCACACGCACACACCACACGCATACACACCACACATATGCACACACACACACATACACACAGACACCACACATACCACACATATACACACCCATGCACACCACACATATATGTACACCAC
>JADRCH010000136.1:89075-173744 GCA_019843965.1 Rhynchomys soricoides
CCACATATAAATACCACACATACCATACCCCACACATGCACACACACTATACACACCACACACACACACCACACACCCCACGCACATGCACGCACACGCACACACTATACACACCACACACACATACACCACACACCCCACGCACACACACACACACCACACATACCACACACCCCACGCACAGGCACGCACACACACACACACACACACACACACTATACACACCACACACACATACACCACACACCCCACGCACGTGCGCACACACACACACGCACGCACACACACCACATCCCACGCGCACACACGCCCCACGCACACGCACACGCACACACCACACACGCACACACACGCACACCCCATGCACACGCACACGCAAACGTGCACACACACACACCCCACACACACGCACACGCACACACTATGATGGTTATCAGGAGGAGCAAGATGAGGAGTTGAGACTGCTATGATAAAGACACATTGTATAAAATTCCCAAAAAATAAGGATTTTTTTAACAACAAAAAGAATAAGTCTACGCAGGGGAGGCCAAATAGCTTAGCAGGTAAAGAGCTTTCCATGCAAGACTGATGGCCTGGGTTGGTTTGGATCCCTGGAACCCACATAAAGATGACAGAGTAGCACACAGTGCACAGAGCTGTCTGCTGATCTCCACGTGCACACAGGTCCACACGACACACATGCGCAATAGCAGCAAAACCAAATGTTTAAAGTGTGTGCCTAATAAGATGGTGTTTGTTGTCTGTTCTGTTTTTAGTGTTTGGTTGGTTGGTTTGGTTGGTTTGATTTGGTTTGGTATGGTTTCGGTTTTTTTGAAACAGGATTTCTCTGTGTAGCTTTAGCTATAGCCTCTGTAGACCAGACTGGCCCTGAACTCAGAAATCCGCCTGCCTCTCCCTTCCAAGTGTGGGATTAAAAGCATGCGCCACCCATGTCTCTCTTGAAGCTAAAAATCTTTAAATACTATATATATATATGGCGGAAAGAGAGGAAATAGAATGTTATAATTCAGTATTATAATACCATTTCTAAATGCACTACTGGAAAATATTATAGATAGGAATGGTTCTTCTCCTGAGGCAGCCTACACAGTCCACACCTGAGTGGCTACAAAAACTACGCGGAGCGGGGGGGTGGGGGTGGGGGGGTGGGCGGAGAGGGAAGAGGGTCGGTCTATTGCATCTCTAGCCACCCAACCTCCAGCCTACCCGTAGTCCTTGAGGTCCAGCGTGTGCAGCTCCAGCTGTGGCTCGCCCCGCCCCTTGTCGCCAGGTGTCCCCTGCGCCGCGAACCGGACCAACTTGTGTGCGCTCCAGGTCCCCGAACCCAGATGCTCCCTCTGCACCGACACCTGGAGCAGCAGCGGCTGCCTCGGCCGGCTCAGCTGCTGCCAGAAGTTCACGGCCTCGGTCACGTCGAAGGCCTTCCAGCCGCTCTCGTGGATGGACACGAGCCTGAGACACAGCAGGCGAGGGGATTGGCAGGCTGTTAGGGAGGCCCTGGAGGAGTCTATCCTATCCTGTCCCCACCCCTATCATCTTCTGCTCCCCTCCCCCTGCAGGGCCGAGCCCTGCACTTCCCAACTCTCCCAACACACACACACACAGACACACACAGACACACACACACCACCACCACCACCACCATCATCATCATCATCCCCTACCTGGAGTCGATAAGTGCAGTGCGGTTGGAGCCATCTTCACGGACTCTCAGCCACTCGATGGTGACCCGAACCCGGGCACTGTGTGGGGACAGTCTCTCATACCTCCGGAGAGCTGTTCTGGGGATGGGCTCCTGGAACAGCCGCAGCACGGCCTGCACCAGCTCGCTGTTAGGCGGCAGCCGCTGCTCCATGCCGAACACTAGCAGGTGAGTGGAGGTCTCTGACATCAGGAACCTGCCTGCCACCTCTGTGGACAAGGACAGAGTCAGCTGGACCTCTACAGGTACCACAAGACCTCTAGGATGGCAGAACCACCATGCTTGGAGTAGGCTAGGACAGAGTCTTTCCAGTTCTGTGCCTTTAAAAAAATCTCCAGGAAGAGCGGTCACTAAACCAACCCAACCAAGCACAAAGAGCTCTGGGACCCAGAAGTAATGATGCTGAAGAGCCAGGTCCTTACAGGAGCTTGGCCTTAGGCCTGGCTTTCTTTAGGCCTAACAGGGAGAGGATCTATCTAGGCTCCTGCATCTCACCAGAGGGCTATACTGTTCTCAGGATGCTGGTGGTTTTGTTTGCTTTTTTAATCCAAAGTGGCTTCAACCAATAATTCACTAGTGTTCGTAGCGCAGGACACAGTTGGCCACTGTCCCAGATGGTCCTAGATGGTGATCCCAGAAGTCACACTACTGCCTGAAGAAGAACTGGGCCCTTGTTACACCTTATCCATACCCTAGGATCCTGCTTTTCCCTGCTCTCCTTCTCTGAGTCTGGGTCTTGTCAGTTACTCCAGCCTGATGTACCTCCTCTCAGCCTTGAGAGTCCTCAGTACATGGTCGCACCCCTCAACACACACAAAGAAAGGGTCCACATCACCAGAGTGGGCATAATCAGTCTGCCCTGTCCAGAGATCAGGGTCAGCAGGAAGAGCTCACCTCGAAAGTTCTGGCTGAACCTCTTGCCTCGGGAGCGGTCAGCGTGACTTCCCTGCAGCAGGGCCACATACTGGGACCTCACATGGGTGGGGATGACCATCTCTTCCACATCCACTCTGTCCAGGGTGGGGGCCTGGCTGAGCTGCAGCTGCTGCAGTAGACTGCTCAGGACCCATTCCTCAGACACCGCTGCCCCAGGGCCAGCCAGGGGCAGTACCCAGAGTGCCCAGCAAAGCCACAGGGACTGCATGGTGTTGCCCAGGAGGAACGTTGATATATGAGTCCCTAAAGTGCCCTGAAAAGCTCTTGGGACCTAGATGGTCTGCTGAGGGCGGTTACTGACCTTCTTTATAGTTGGCCCCGGGGTGGGGGGCAGGGAGGAAGGACAAGAAAGGTCACACCCCTGGGACCTCCTGGGAACTCAGCAGGAGACAAGCCCCTGAGCCCTGAGGAGGGGCTGTCTAGAAAGGGTATGGAGAGCTGTCTGGAAGACACACAGACTGGGATTTCTGTCTGTGGGGTCACTGCCTCTCAACAATACTGTTTACCCCTGTTGGAGTTATCTGACATTGTCGCAGTTCTTTTTTGTGGGACAGAGAATTCCCCCGAGGATGGGGGAGGGAAGAGCCTCTTTCACCAGCTGTTGAAGTACCTGCATAGCCATGGCTGGGCTGAAAATTTCAGAAACAAGTCTAGGTCAGGCGGCCCCCAAACTTGTGACAATTCTCCTCCCTTCATCCCCTGCATGCTAGAACTGCAGCTGTGTATCGCTATGCCAGACCTGTTTAAGACTCCTGAGGGCCGGGGCCAGGCAGTGGTGGCGCACGCCTTTAATCCCAGCACTTGGGAGGCAGAGACAGGTGGATTTCTGAGTTCGAGGCCAGCCTGGTCTACAGAGTGAGTTCCAGGACAGCCAGGGCTTTACAGAGAAACCCTGTCTCAAAAAACCAAAACAAAACAAAAGACTCCTGAGGACTTTTGCATAGGCCGGTGTAGGTCTAGGTTTGTCTGTGGAGAAGGAAAGAGGGAGCAGAGTCCTGCATTCCCACTGGCTCTGATCTCTTTCACAGACTGTATGTGCATCCTTCAGCATCCCTATGACCTGCTGAAGTTCATCACGCTCCTCACCTCACCCTACCCTCCCAATCCCAGAGGAAGACAGATGCTGCTAACTAGAGATTCTGGTAGCACTGTCTTAGGAAACATGAAGCCTATCCACATCTCTCTGCTCTCAGAGTGCCACAGAAAGTGCCTCTTGAGACAGCAATTCCTTCTGGGAGGGCTTGCCCACTAGGTTCATACCATGAATGTTCAGACTTGTGTCTGGCTCATGCCACAGAATTAGGGATAGAAAACTTCCAAACAGAGGCCAGATGTGTCCAGAAGCATGTCCAGTCCAAAGCTGCAGGCACCTATTTCCTCCAGCTCCCGTTTTAGAACAGCTAGGTCTCGATGCTTGGTCAATCTTACAAATTCTTGCTGCCTTGTTTTTATCATCTAAAGAAGCAGATGACAATGTCAGAAGACCTTGTCTCAAAATACATAACATATATACATGCATGCTACAGCAGCAGCAGACCTTGTATGTGTGCCAAGCCCCATTCCAAGCTGGGAGTTTGGATCCACACAGCCTTAGGAGGCAGGTTTTAGCCTACAGTGCATCTTTCAGATACTGGCCAGATCACTACAGGACAAAGTCACCTGTCACAGTATTCAGTTAGAGGAGACCTTAGGATACGGATATGTGCATCTGTCTCCCAAGGCCTCTTCTGGCTCAGAGATCTAAGTGTGTGCAAAGGGAACCTTTCCTGTAGCCTAGGTACTCGTGGGAGGTGAGCAATGGCCACGGAGGAGCTAAGGGCCAAAGGGCCTAGTGGACAGGGTTCACCTCTCTGCCTTCCCAGTGGAGGACACTGGCCCTTGGGTATGCCCTATGTTCTATCTTTCTCAGACAACCCTGATAGAAGAGAAAACCTTCTCAGTCTCAAGGACTCTGGGTAACAGCCCCAACACACACACACAGAGACAGAGAGAGAGACAGAGAGAGAGGGGAGAGAGAGAGAGAGAGAGAGAAGAGAGGAGCACACACATGTGCACATGCACACGTACTTACATACATGCACACACACGAGTGTACGCACAAACACACACATGTGCACATTCTCATGTACATATTCAAATACATAGAAGGTTTATAGCAGTAAGTGGATGGGCTTAGAACTTAGAAGAGGAGCAGAGATAACTCTGGTAGGGCTGATGGTATTTGTCTCTAGTAAAGCATTTGCCTAGCGTTTGCAAGTCCTTGGTTTTGATCTCTACCACTTCAAAGAAAAGAAAAAAAAAATCTATCCCTAATCTTAATAGCTAGTAATTTATGCATGCAGGGTGTGTGTGTGTGTGTGTGTGTGTGTGTGTATTGGCTTTGTTTTGTTTTGAGACAGGATCTCATTAAGTAGCCCAGGCTAGCCTTGAGCACAAAGTCCTCCTACCTCTGCCTCCCTGGTGCCAAGATCGCAGGCATGCACTGCCGTGCTGGCATTGTTAACTCTTTATCCTTACAGGGAGGTTTGCATTATTGTTTTCACCTTAGAGATGAAGACATGGAGGCATAAAACTGTTACATGACCTGTCAAAGGGCAGACAATGGATGCCAAAGTTAAGGATTATTTGAATATATATGACATAGAGTTGGGGGTCAAATGACAGGCAGGCTGAAATAAGAGGAGATATAGAAATCCTGGCAGCTGGCCCCAGAGAGGGAAGCCCCAGAGTCACAGACTAATGACCTGAGCTGCTTCTCAGTCACTTTTCTCTTCTGTCCCACCTCTGTTTCCAAGGAAACTAGGTAATGCCCCAGGACTTCAAACGTCTCACTTTGGAGGTGGGGGTAGCTCAGTGGCTGGGTGCTCACCTAGCATATGCCAGGTCCTGGGTTCCATCCCCCAACAAAGCAAAACAAAAACTAATCCCATCCTGGAGCTCACATCTCCTAAGGAGGATCCCCTGAAATATAAGACGCCCACTCTGCATCCGGCCCAAACCGGCCCTCAGTGGTTGACAAATACCGCTTTCTTCAAAAGGAATGCAGGTTGCCTTCCTTTGCAAGTGATTAACAGGGAAGGGACTTTATAGGATGCTAACATTTGGGGCTTTAGTCAGGCCAAACGGCACAGAGGTGTCACATTTACAGTCGATCAGAACCTGTGGTCCTTTGTAGCTCTTCTGGGCTGATGTGCTATAAATATGCAAGAGTCCACCACTCTTGCAATGGGTGAGCGGAAACCCTGTGGCTTATCGTAGTCGGTTTCTTGTCAAAATGTAACACCCAAGGACCTGCGGAGTGGTTCAGTAAGTCCTTCTGTCCCAGAGCCAAAGGAGCAGCAACTGTTGCTGTTGCCTTCCTGACTTGCAGATGCACACAGGGCCTCTCTACCGCCACCTCATGGACACCTTGGGTCTGAAGCCCTCTGGGTGGGGCTGGGGGGGGGGGCACCCAGAGCGATCAACAATAGAACAGCTAAGCCTTGGAAAGGTTAATTTCCAGAGAAGATAGTAGAAGGTGGGAACCTTTTCTTTCCTACATTCCTGCTTCCCCAGAGGTCTTCTGGGTGCTTCTGCCCTGGGACAGAGCCAAGTTCGGAATTGGGCCCTGGGTGGAACAGGAACTTCGTAGTCATTACTTGGCCTCTCTAAGGACCTGGAATAGGAAATCTCAGCTTTCTGAGTCAGTCCTCTGCTTTGCAGAGGGTCTTTTTCTTTGTGTGTCTACTACATAAGTGTGTTTCCTCATCCCCAATAAAAACACCCTTCTTCAAGTTAAAAAAAAAAAAAAAAATCCCGGAATACCTGGGAGTTGCTTTAGGGACTTAGAGTCCCTGGGAACTGAGGCTGAACTGAATCCTTGCCCGGGGTACTCTTAGGGTGACCTCTAGGGTCATGCATAAGTGATCCACATTGGGAAACTGAGCTCCCTTCCCAATTAACGGAATGCTCCCTGAAATACAGGAGCCTGAAGATGTTCATTAGCAACGAAGGACCGGTCTAGGCAAGGCCATCCTCTTTCCCTGCCAGTTTGTAGAACCAGACATCCCAGAGCAGAAACTGACTATCCAGACAATGTAAATGGTACAGAGAACACAGTCTCAGAGGGGCCCAGGGTCACACAGGACTGAGACACAGACACTCCAATTCAAAGGTCACAGCTCTTCCCGAACCTCAAACTATATCTGCTGCTGGCTTTAGTGCCAGATGCCATCCATCAGCCCAGGCAGACAAAGATCTCAGACAGCTCAGAGTCCAGTCCGGATGGGGGCAGGGCAGTGTAAGAAGCAGACAGAAAAACAGAGGACCAATCTCCCAGACTCCAGGTTTCCCAAGACTCCTGGATGTGGATTCCCAGCATACCTCAGAGTTCTGTGGGGGAAATACAGTAATTGGGCAATTAGCCACTGCCCAAAGAACGTTGTAGATGTGGATTAGGAAACTTTTACAATGGGCAGATTGCTTCAGTAGGGGGAGGGTGGCCACTTTTGTTATGCAAAAGCTAGGCCTGTCCTTCATATTGTGGATCTGAGTGGGACAGAGGGTCTGAGGTGGAGTCTGGTCAGGCCTGCAAGGTCTGGTCATACAGCACCTCCGGTCCTAGAGAGCGGAGAGCACAGCTCAGAACGCTGTGTAAATCGGACCTCTCTCCCACAGGCAGACACAGTCCAGACTCTTTCTGAGCCACAGTTCTTCGGGAAGTTGCGGATGTGCCCCCTCCCCCACCAAAGCCCTGCCCTTCGGAGCTTCTATGCTGTGAATGTTCTGAGTAGTCGCAGAAGTAAGAAAAATACAAATACTTGAGGCTACCACCTGCACGTCCGTTCCGTAGGGCTGGTGCGAAAGCACCAATCTCCCACAGCCCAGGTTGCTCCATCCTCTGGGGCCCATAGTCCAGGGCAAGTCATTCCACACAGTCCATGTAAGCCACCTCTGAGCGTTGGCCCTGTGCCTTCCCTTTCCACAGCCTACTGTTCTGTCACTCTCTACCAGGCAGGTATGTTCCAGGAGTTGATATTTGAGTCACCTGTGAGACTTGTGGGCTCCTGCACCCCAGCCTGGCCTGAGGCCTGGATTTCACTAGAGACAGGGTCCAGGAATCAGAAGGTAAAGATTCTTCTGTTGGAGACATAGGGCAGAGGGGACTGGGGTGTGTCAAAGCGGTCAGTCCAGTGAGACAAATGTCTAAGTCAGCTTAGAGGGTTGGTTCCATTCATAGACAACCCAGCCCTTCCAGAGGAGGATACCTCAGCTTCCTGACTACTTACGATAGGAAGAAAGGGATGGGGGAGGGGAGAAGGAGGTACCACACACAGGACAACCATAACCTTGACCTGAATGTGTTTTGGGTTTTCTCTGTTCTATCTGGAGATTTTAGAGTGGGAACAGACAAGTAGTTCTTTCACTTTCTTACTACTATGAACAGCATCATGTTACACACACACACAAAAAGCATAATACTTAATGCTCCGAAGTGAACAGGGAACCTATTGAGTTAGAATTATCTAGGGACTGAGGTATGGCTCAATGGTAGAGTCCTTGCCTACATATGCAAAGCTCTGGGTTCAATCCCTAGCAAAGAAAGACAGAGAGAGAGAGAGAGAGAGAGAGAGAGAGAGAGAGAGAGAGAGAGAGGAGGAAAGAGAATAAAAATTAAGGGCTGGCAAGATGGTTCAGCATGTGAAGATGTTTACCACCAGGCTAAACAGTCCGAGTTCAATCCCCAGAATGGTAGAGAAAACTGACTCCTATAAATTGTCCTCTGATCTCTGCAGGAGTGTCCTGACTTGTGTGTGCATGCACTCAACAAATAAATTAGAAAGAGACAGACAGAGAGACAGAGAGGTTCAGAACCCCAGGAACACACTGTTGAGCTGAGTCAGCAGTGTCTGCTGCTCTTATGGAGGACTCCAGTTTGGTTCCCAGGTTCCATATCAGGTGGAATAACCTCCGATGACTCCAACTCCAGGGAATTCAAGTCTCTCCTGGCCTTCTTGGGCACCTGCATGCAAGACAGCCATACAGATATACACACATACACTTAAATAAGAATTAAAAAGAATACACAAATCACGTGGTTAATTTTTTCTGGGCTGTAACTCAGCTTGCCTAACTTCTGGTCCTGGGTTTAGTCACAGCACTGCGGATAAAGAAGGAAGGAGAAGGAAGGCCCCAGAATTTCCTCCATCTTCCTCCTAAATTCCTGTCCCCTCACCTACCTCCTCCTCCCAAACCCCTCTCCATATTACCTGAGGAACTTCCCACTTCTAAGACTGGGAGTCCAGGGGCTACTTCGGGACCATCTTTTCTTCCTTCCATTTCTACACGGTGCACAAGGGTCTCCACCATACCCTTGGCCAGGTGTGCACGCATGTGTGTGCTTGTGCATGTACGCGTGTGTGGTGTGGGGGGTGTACCATGAGAGTATGTGTGTGTGTGTGTGTGTGTGTGTGTGTGTTTGTGTGTGTGAGATGTGGTCAGTGTGTGGGGTGTATGGTGAATGAGTGTTTTTGTGTATAGGTGTTGTGAGTATGTAGTGTGTGTGTGTGTGTGTGTGAGAGAGAGAGAGAGAGAGAGAGAGAGAGAGAGAGAGAGAGAGAGAATATATCTGTAAGTTCAAAGCCAGCCTGAGTTTTGGGACAACCAGACCTGTATAGAAAGAGACCCTGTCTCAAACAAAACAAAATAAAATATAGTTCTCATTTGACAAGTTTTAGTATCATTTCCTCTGGAGTGTGAGGGATAAAACCCGGGACACAGCACATACTAGGGGAGGACACTACTACTGAGCCAGGCCTCAGCTCTCAGCATAAGTCATGAAGGGAGCTTCATGAAAACTCTTTCCTAGTGTTGGCATCTCTCCTCATCCTTCCCTGTGACAGCTGGGTGGTGTTCCCTCCCTCCTGGCAGCAGAGACGGGCATGCCAGTCTCTGGCATAGAGAAGCAGTACCGTGTGGTCCTGAGGTCACAGGAAGAACAAACAATGTCAAAGAGGTCATCTCACACAGCCTTCTTGAGAGGGGAGATGATACAAGAGTGAGGAGAAGAGACAAGGGAGGGGAGAAAATCACGGAGCAGTAAGAAGTGAGAAACTGGACACATGCGATAGCAGTCCAGGTGAAGTCAGTCTTTGTCAGAAGTCAACAGGCAACAGTTCTCTTTCTCAGTGCTAGGGGGGAACCAGAGGCTGCACAGAAGCTAAAGCAAGTGCTGAGATGCAATGTTAAAGCAGAGAAAGAGAAAACAAACCAAGTATGCTGGTGTATGTAAGGACAGACAGTAAGAAGAGTCCCACCTACACAGACGTGGGAATCCTGGCCAGAGCAGTGCTGTCTAACAGTGCAAGGCCAGGTAGGTGGACGGGTTGTCTATGTGATAACCTGCACTGAGCTCTGGTTTCACTTGGCAGTAAATACTAGCCTGATCCCCTTCCTCCCTTGGGGATCACTTTTCCCTGTCCTCACATGAGCTCTTGGCTCCTCTCCTCTCCTCTCCTCTCCTCTCCTCTCTCTCTTTTCTGTGTAGCCCTGACCATCCTGGAATTCACTATGTAGCCCAGGCTGGACTTGAACTCAGAGATCTTCCTGCTTCTACCTCCTAAGGTGAATACCACCATGCCTGGCTGTTTTTAAGTCTATGTCTCACTTTAACACACTCTTTTTGTTTGTTTGCTTGCTTGCCTGCTTTTCTTTTTAAAACAGAAAATGTTTTCTCTGTGTAGCCATGGTTGTCCAGGAACTATCTTTGTAGACCAGGCTGGCCTCAAACTCAAAAATCTACCTGTCTCTGCCTCTCAAGTGGTGGCATGAGCCACCACTGCCCAGTAGTCTTGTTCTTTCTTTAAGCACACTTGGTTCTAAAATTTTTGTCTGTCTGTCTGTCTGTCTGTCTATTGAGATGGGGGTCTCACTTTATAGTTCTGGTTGGCCTGAAACGCCCTATGTAGATCAGGCTGACCTCTAATTCACAGAGATATGCCTGCCTCTGTCCCCCAAGTGCTGGGATTAAAGGTGTGCACCACCACTGCACAACTTGATTCAAAATGTTTAAGCAACTGTATCTGTGGGTTAGTATGTAAAGTTTTGATGCATATATACATCATGTGATGACCCCTGCTTTGTGGTAAGAATATTCAAAGTCCTTTTTCTAAAAATAGGCATGTGGGAGCTCATGCCTATAAACCTCAGCACCTGGGAACCTGAGGCAGGAGAATTGACATGAGTTTGGGGTTAGTGCGGGCTACACAGGAAGACCTTGTCTCATGAAGAAAATCTTCTCTGCTGTTTGGTAATACACAAATACAACTGGGGTTCAGGGCCTCCAGGGCCTCCAGGACACTAAGTATGCACTTTACCCCTGAGCTCTGCCTCCAGCCCAGCAACTCAGCGAGGCTGTCTGTAACCACACTTAATGCAAATCACAGACCAGAACTTTAGTCTTCCCACAGAGCTATGCCCTAACACCCCTTAGCTAACCCGGTCCCACCATCTGCTCCTCTACCTTTCCAGGCTCGAGAGCCTCTGCTGCTCCTGCACACAGATAACCTTTTTTAATTTCCATAGATGAGTCGTCACAGAGTATTTGGAAGTGGAAAATTCTCCTTCCCCTCCCTTCCGTTTAAACAGACAGGGCTGCCCCCAGGACCCTGGCCTCCAATCTTATACTTCCGGTTGTTGGGACGATAGGTTCATGCCACTCCAGCCTGCCTAGTGAAGCTTTTTACACAAGCTTTTTAGTTGTGGATCTGGACTATCGGTGTACAGGAGGAAGGTCTCTGAGAGGTTATCAGAGGCTGCCTCATTAGTGATAAGGCCCATTGCCCTCTACTATAATTGCCCCGGCTGGGATAACCCAGGGCGGGGGAAATTTACATTCCTGACAACCAGAGGTTTGCTGGACAAACAGATACTTAGTAATGAACACGGGGTCTGTTGGAAATCACTAGGATAAGGACAAGCCATCCCGGACAGATTTTCTCTACAGAAATGTCAGTTCCTTACTGGTAGCTCAGCTGAAGCCAGCATGGGAAGGAAAGAAGCATTTGCATCGCTCTGGGGAGAAGGCTAGCTGGCCTGTCTTACTCCCTTCCTGCGTGCTCATTAGGTAAGGTGACATCCCAGGCACCAAGTGCTTTTGCTTCCTCTGAGCCACCCTGCCAGCATTTGGCCTCCCCCTGGAGCATGGGGAGGCCCTGGTGGGAGCCTTTTGAGGACGTGTGACACAAAATCAAACAGCATAGAAAAAGCAATTATCTCCCTTCACCCTCTCCACTCCTCAAAGATAACTCCTGATGGTTTGCCTCAAAACCATAATTAGATTTTTAAAAACAACAACAACAACAAAAAACCCAATGATTTCCTAACGGTTCTCTGCTGTGAAAAAAACCAGCATTAACTACCTTCCCTCACTCTGCACCGGTCTTTCCTCTGACTTATTTATTGTTGAGTGGTGGTTGATTGATGGATGACTGATTCTAGGGCTTTAACCCAGCCGGGCCTTTACACATGCTTGGCAAGGAATCTATCACCGAGCTACTGATTAAATGCTACTATTTAAAGACAACCCCAAACCTCATTGTTCTAGAACATTTCTTCATCCTCCCTGCCTCCCTGAAAACTCCCCCAAGGTAATTAACCACTGCTATAATTTTTGTATTCTTCTTCTTCTTTTTTTCTTTTTTTGGATTTTTGAGACAGGGTTTCTCTGTGTAGCCCTGGCTGTCCTGGAACTCACTCTGTAGACCAGGCTGGCCTCGAACTCAGAAATCCACCTGCCTCTGCCTCCCAAGTGCTGGGATTAAAGGTGTGCACCACCACTGCCCGGCTATAATTTTTGTATTATTCTTTCAGATATTTTTGCCATAAATTAATTATATTTTAATTATTATTTTAGGTTTTTTTTTTTTTTTTTTTGAAACAGGGTAGAAGTCACTACGGAGCCCAGGTTGGCCACAAACTCCCAGTAATCTTACCACAGGCTTTTGGAATGTTAGTGATCAATTACAGGCATAAACATGTGTGTGTGTGTGTGTGTGTGTGTGTGTGTGTGTGTGTGTGTACAGATGTACACACAGGGGCGGGGGAGCCCTGTGCCTGTGCAAAGGCATTTCTCAAGAATAGACCCTGAAACTGAGTAGATGGGTGTTCAGATTTTAGGGCTTTGCCAGATTCTTGTAGATTACCTTCATTAAGCACCCACTGAAGTGTTGGTTGAGAGAAGGAGTTTCCCAACAGTCTCTTAATTAAGCACCTCCATCTAGGTCCATCTAGTGTGCAGTTGGAACGGGGAGGAACCAGCTAGCTTGCCTTTGTCTTGCGCTCCTCTGCCTATCGGTGTGACTGGACTTTCCAGTGTTTACTGGCTCTCGGATTCCCCAGTACACCCTTTTTCTTTCCTTCTTGACAGGGTCTTACTATGTGGCTCAGATTGTCCTTAAACCTGCAGTCCTGCCCAGCATGTCTCAAGTCTGTAATCCCAGAATTCAGAAGGCCGAGGTAATAGGATCCCCATGAGTTTAAGGATGGACAGCCTGGGCTACAGAGTGAGTTTAATCAGGCTGGGCTCAAGTTCCAGACTCTGAGGATAAAAAATAAATAAAACCTGTAATCCTTCTGTCTCAGTGTGGAGATTACAGACATGCACCACGACACCCAGCTCTGGCTATCCCATGTTTTAAAAACATTTTAAAAGATTTATTTTCTTAATTATGTGTATGTTTGTGTGGATCAGAGGAGGTATGTGCACCTAAGTGAAGGTACCTTCAGAGGTCTGTGAAGCCAGGTCCCCTGGAGGAGCACATGTGTCCCTAGCCGCTGAGCCATCACCCTAACCCTCAAGCTTGTCCCTTCCTTGTTGCCTTGTGGCTTCTTGTGGCTTCTGGACACAGCGCATTTTCTTACTATAAACGTGTCGACTAGATTATCCACACCACAGCTGACATCTTCTCTTTTAATAATTACTTCCTTTCTGGTTTATGGTGCCTTTGTACTTTGTTAAAGTTGAATTTATTAACCCTCTACTTTTTGCAAATTATTGAAGAATGCTTTCTTAATCCAATCTAGTGATACAGATTTCTATCTCCGCTCTCAGGAAAGCTGCAGATAAGAAGGTTCCTAGGCCAACCTGGGTTGCACGGTGACGTTCTATCTGAAAACCAGACAAAGGCCACAAAGAATAACGACTTTTTCTTTATTTTAAAATTTTGTTTTGCTTTGTTGTTGTTGTTGTTTTGGTTTTGATTTTTTGAGACAAGGTTTCTCTGTGTAGCCCTGGAACTTGCTGTGTAGACCGGGATGGCCTCGAACTGACCAAGATCTGTCTCCAGAGTGCTGGGCTTAAAGTTGTACACCGCTACTGCCCTGCTTAAAACTCTCCCTTTAAATATCAAAACAACCTGACATTGGAATTCTTTATGTTTTATGTGCAAATATGTTTGTATTAGATGTGTATGTGTGTTTTGTCTGCATGTACACATATCCACCATGTGTGTGGCTGGTGCAGGTGCCAGATCCCCTGGAACTGGAATTACAGATGGCTGACTGCTGAGTTATATCTTCACACACTCCCCCCGCCCCCCCCCAAAAAAGTCCTCTTTATGCCAACACCTACAGACCTTCTTATCTGAAATTCTGGGTTTGTTTTGTGTTTCTTGGTTGATTGGTTGTTGGTCTTTTGAGACTGTCTATGTAGCTGATGCTGTCTTAAAACTCATTAGATAGACCAGGCTGAACTCAAACTCAAGATCCGAGCCAGGTATCGTACTGCATGCCTAAAAAGCTAGCACCGGCAGGAACGGGCAAATTAGGGGTTCAAGATCATCCTCAGTAAATATGAGGACAGCCTGGGCAGCTAACACTCACCTATCCTCTACCGGGTCCCAGAAACAACAACAACAACACCTTGAGACCTCCCTCCTGAGTGTCAGGGGTCCAGCCTCAGGATCTGAGTTCTCAACTGGAAGAGGGATATCAGGAAGGCGCACAATAAACAGACTCAGACAACTTTTCAGGTACAAGCTGACAAGCAATTTTAAGGTGTAAAGTTGCCCCCCCCCCCCCCAGCTTGAAGCTCTATGTACTTTCACTCTCTCTTCAGACTGGGGGTTGTGCTCTCTCCTCCACTCCCTTTCTCACACTCAGACTTTGCGTTCCTTTCCCTCTTCCACACACCCTCTCTCCTCTCACACCTCAAGTCCCACAAAGAATCAAGAATTCCAATTGTTCCCCGAAGTTTCAAGCTTCCCCTATTCCCAGTCCTGTGGCCAAAATAATAATAATGGCAAACGTATCATTACTTAAGCTTTAACTTCTGACTTATCATACTTCAGAGCTCAGAGCTCCGAGGTCAGCTACGTGCATTTTCCTGTGCATTTTCCTAGGAAGCTCTAATGATAAATGACATGGGCAAAGCTGCCAGGCAGTGGCCAGAAAGAGTCAAGTTAACCCTTAACTCAGGAGTTCCGCTAGCTTCTGCTCCTGCACATTGCACACAATGGCCCTCCTAAAAGTCCCAGTGTTTTGACTTAGTTTTACTAGTTTATAGTTTTATGCATTCTATACTTGCTTATCCATACATATCCAAAGGAGACCAGAGACCACTTTCAAATGTTGTACAAAACTCACTTCATAACTTGAATGGTTTTTTCCTTTCTGAATTAAAAGTGTCCTGTGCTCGTCTTCCCTTATCCCATGATTATGTCTCTTGCTCTCATGCTTTTTCATAATTCCAATAACTTCCTTCACTTTCTGGTAATGGATCCTGTATGACTCTAGCAGTACATGGTTCTGTTTCATTTTCTAATAGTTTCTTTAATTTTTTTTAAAAAGATTTGTTTATTTATATGATTACACTGTGGCTGTCTTTAGACATACACCAGAAGTGTGCATCAGATCTCATTACAGATGGTTGTGA
This sequence comes from Rhynchomys soricoides, assembly GCA_019843965.1. Lineage (NCBI taxonomy): Eukaryota > Metazoa > Chordata > Mammalia > Rodentia > Muridae > Rhynchomys > Rhynchomys soricoides. The sequence continues at coordinate 104,645 of JADRCH010000136.1, forward strand.
GCCACCATGTGGTTACTGGAATTTGAACTCAGGACCTCTGGAAGAGCAGTCAATGCTCTTAACCTCTGAGCCATCTCTCCAGACCATTTTTAAACTTTTTTTTGCAAGTCAAACGTTAATCCGAGACTACCATTGTGCAGTTATTGCATTGTTTCCAAGATGAGAACACACAGCATGCACCTGGGCCATTAGGACTGTGCTGTGCTGTGCCCTATGCCTCAATTTTGAATTGTTTAAGAATCATTACATCAAGGAACATCTAGTTTCACAGAATTCACCAGAGCAGATGGAGAAAGAAATAGGAAAGTCAGATATAATAAAATAATTATGCACACCAAGGCCAACTGAAAAGCAGTCAGGCACAAATGAAATCTATACAGCTGTTGTCCAGGGCTAATGTTAGGAGAAATGGGAACAACTATTTTTTACAAAGAGCTGCTGCGGGCCACTGAAATGTCTCCATCCGGGCCTGCTGCAGGCAGTCCCTGTCATGGTATGCTGTCCCTAGCACCTGAGGCTCCAACTGCAAGAATGCCAGGAAAGACAGACCAGGGAGAGAGAGGACGGTGCTTCAGAAGGGAGGCCAGCTGGGTGGAGATACTGTTGGAATGCCCACTTGTTCCCTCCCTCTGTGGTGGCTGAGGACTGGATGGTTGTGGTAAGGCCAGGGAGGTGGCCCCCAAGAAAGGTGACCCCCAAGTGACCTTGCTATGCCTTTCCTTTCTCACTGCTCAAGATGGTGAACTCAGGAGAGAAGCAGCAACCTGGAGGCCAGCCTCAGCCCAACACGAGACCCCTAGGCAGCCCTCCAGATGTTTGTTGACAGCTTCCTGCCTCTCTGAGGTTGGAACCTGGGATGGTGCAAAGCTACCTTTGAGGAGAAGCTTTTCCAGAAAGGAAGAAATTAAGCCTGGAACCCCAACTTGGTCACCTTCCTTAGAATGACCAAAACTGGGGTGGGTAACAGGGCCTGTTGTTCCTAACCCAGCCCAAGGTGCTTCCTGGATAGCATATGTCTCTCTAGACTTGCTGCCCTCACCTCCAGTGCATTCCGACAGTGCACACAACAGAGAACAATGAGAAGGGAAACTGAGGCAGGCCAGAACACACAAGTTCATCTTGCCCCAGGTCACTTAGTCTTGATTTAAGTCTACCTTACTTGGATTTGAACCCAGACCCCCTGCTGCGACACCCTCCTGAAGCCTTAATCTCACAGTCAACAATCACGCAATTCCAGTAAAAAGGTTGCTTTGGGTGGTTAAGCTTATCCACTGTTCATTCAGTCAACATCTACCCAGCAGCTGTGGGTCATCGGACACCTCACTCAGAGCTGGGGAAATAAGACTCCATAATAAGAAGACTCAGAGTTAGAGAAACAAAAGACCATGGACCTACCCCTAAAGAGTTCAGGGTTTGGCAAACACTATTTGTCAACAGAACATGGACCATAGATAAGGCAGCCGGGCTGGTCCACCTGATACTAATTTGGAGAAATGTGGATTCACATTGGCTTTCCCTGAGCGGATGAGTTTTCTTTCTTTACGGCTGGAGATTTCTGTGTTGACTGGACCAGACTCATAGGCCTAATACCTTGACCTGGCTTGTCTCTTAGCTGGAGGACTTGTGCCACTATCTGGGCTGCAAGTGTCACCCTGGCCATCCTATACAGCACAGTAGCCAGACTGCTGTAAGCCCCAGGGGATGTGACCAGGCTCACAGAAGCATGGATGATTCTGTATTCAGAACACTTAAGTGGGCTGAGCCTAAAAGAAATGAGTGATAGGCTAGAGCACTTACTGCCCTTGCAGAAGACCCATTTGGTTTCCAGCACCCAACAGCGGCACACAGCTGGCTGTTAACTCCATTTCCAAGGATTCTGACACCCTCTTCCGGCCTCCAAAGGCACTGGACTCATATGGTGTAAGTATATCTCAGGCAGAACGCTCATAAATGTAAATAAATCATAAAAAGGAAAAAGAGGTGCTGGAGAGATGGCTCAGCGGTTAAGAGCACTGACTGCTCTTCTAGAGGTCCTGAGTTCAATTCCCAGCAACCACATGGTGGCTCACAACCATCTGTAATGGGATCCGATGCTCTCTTCTGGTGTGTCTGAGGACAGCGACAGTGTACTCACATACATAAAATAAATAAATGAATCTTAACCAAAAAAAGGGAAAAAAGAAATAACTGGGACTTGTAGTGAGACTTTTAGTTTCTTTGAAAAACAGAAATATTATGGAACTGTGTTTTCATTTTAATCCCAGGCATGGGGCTATGGGGCTGCTCTGTAGCAGCTGACTGTAATCTGCCAGCTGCAAATAGTTTCTGCGATTGTGTGACCTTTGGAATCCTGGGGACTTTTCAGAGGGTATATAAATGCTAGATCCCCATAGGTGGGTTGTCGGTTGGTCGTTTGAGAGGGTTGGTTGCTGTTTTGATAGTAGTCATGGTTAAAGAAAAAACAAAAAGAAAGTAGATTCAGGGATCTCTGTCACTCCTAAGGGCAGAATAGGGGTGGAGAGGGTGGAAGACAGAAAGACCCACAAAGTAACCAACAGTCCGGTCATAAGACCCAAGGCAGGGATGCTAGCTTCTTCCCACAATAGCAGTCACTCCAGTGGCCTTTATTTCTGAGGGTTCCAGAAGTTGTACACTATAGAGTGTTCAGCCATCCTGCCCAGCTGGCACCCAGCCCACTTCATGAGTCAGGTGACCACGGCCCACTCATGCTGTCTCTCCTCCTCATGCAGAGGAGGAAGAATAATGGTCTTTGTCGGTGTTGGTATCATTCCAACCACACTTGCAGCGATGGGGATGAATCCAGGGCCTTGTGTCTCATCATGCCACTCTGGCTAGCCCAGAAATCACTAGGTAGCCCTGGCTGTCCTGGAACTCAGAGAACCAGCTGCCTGCATGTCCTGATCGTGGGCATTATAGCCCTGCACTACCGCCCCAGACTCTGCACCGGTTTTTTGTTTGGGGTTGGTTTTGGAGGCAGGGTTTTCCCATGTAGCTTTGGCCATCCTGGAATTCACTCTATAAACCAGGTGGCCTCAAACTCAGAGATCCACCTGCCTCTGCCTCCTGAGTGCTGGGATTAAAGACACCACCACCGACTGGCCCTGAGTAGCTGTTTTTTTTTTTGTTTGTTTGTTTGTTTGTTTTTTCGAGGCAGGGTTTCTCTGTGTAGCCCTGGCTGTCCTGGAACTCACTCTGTAGACCAGGCTGGCCTCGAACTCAGAAATCCACCTGCCTCTGCCTCCCAGGTGCTGAGATTAAAGGCGTGCACCACCACTGCCTGGTTTACCTTCTATCTTCTACAGTTGGCCTTGTGCTTGATATGTAGCTAAAGTAGCCTTGAATTCAATGCGATCCTTTTGTCTCAGCCTTCCACCACCACTGCCCAGCGAGTTGCTGTTTTTTTTAAGTTTAATTTTCTCTTAAGAAGTTTCAGGGCAGCAAGATGGCTCAATGGGTAAAGGTGCTTGCTGCCATGCCTGACACCCTCAGTTTGATCTCCAAGACCAACATGTTTTGATGCAAACGACCAACTTCCAAAAACTATCCCTTGGCCAGGCAGTGGTTTCACACACCTTTAATCCCAGCACTTGGGAGGCAGCGGCAGGCAGATTTCTGAGTTCGAGGCCAGCCTGGTCTACAGAGTGAGTTCCAGGACAGCCAGGGCTATACAGAGAAACCCTGTCTCAAGAAAAAAAAAAAACAACTATCCCTTGCCAACACTTGGGTCATGGTACACACACACACACACACACACACACACGCACACACACACACACACTTTCCTTTTGAGCCTCACAGAGAAGGGGCAGTCATAAGAGAGGTCCTGCTTAGTAAAGTTGCCAAGCTGCCAAAGAGTAGAGGAGTTTTAAGTACTGGTGATATCTCCGGGATCCCTATATTACTACAACAGGTGGTGGTGGGAGGAGGAGGAGGAGGAGGAGGAGGAGGAGGAGGAGGAGGAGGAGGAAGAGGAAGAGGAAACATACCCAGAGGTCCCTGGGACAGACAATGGGCACTACTGTACTGAGAGCCCTGGTGCTGGAGGTAAAAATCAAGACCCTTGCATTGTCCCTGGTTTGCTTTTCCAGATCCTATGAAAGGCAGGGCCCTCCCACATAACGAAACTGAGGTTCAAAGGGCAGAGACCTCACAGATCAAAAACACCTCTGCCTCTGGCTTCCCATTTGTCTCTTGAGTTGGAAAAATTTGAAATCAAAGTGAACAGCTTTCTAATTTCCCAGACTGAAGCTGGATTCCGCCCTCCCCATCCCTCACCTCAATTGCTTATCCAGCTCCTCTCCCAATGCCCGTCATGTAAGTTACTGTGGAACACCACGAATAAATGAGCAAAAGCCATACATCCCATAAGTGTGGGGGTGGGGGCAGTTGGAGGAAACACAATGAGTGATCTCAGCATAGTAAGGTTTGTCCCGCATCATCAGCACATCAAGCTCTGTGACCTGGTGGACCAGGAACTTCCGGAAGCCCCTGGGCAGCATGCGTTTTTCTTTCTTCTTTTTCTTTTCTTTCTTGCTTGGACATGCATGTGTACCTGAGTTCAAGTACCCATCGAGGCCAGAGGTGCTGGAACTCCTGCCGTGGGTGCTGAGGATGGAACCTGGGTCATCTAGAAGAGCGGTGCACAGTCTCAGGTGCTGAGCTGTTATATTATCTCTCCTGCCCCGCTTAGTTGTCTTGTCCCACAAGCAGTGTTAGGTATTAGGACCTGGCCCTTGAACCTTCTCCATACCCCATTATAGAAACCTCTGGGTATCTGCCAGTTACACTTAATTTTGACATGAGTCTGACTGGTACTAGATGAAGTTCTTTGTCCTCTTTGTGACTATCTATGGCTTTACCAGAGGTCTGAGGGAAGTGATGGGCAGAGTAGCTTCTGTAGCAGGACAAAGGCTGCCCCCACTCCAGAGATGAATGACTTGGACCCATACAGAGGCCAAGGCCACTCCATCCAGAGACCAGGCCACACCAAGGCCTTGGAGCAATGAAGACTCACCCAAGATTTTTCTTGATAGCACAGAAATAAAACATCAGTGGAACCTACTCAATACATCCTCAATCCCCCCAGCTAAAACAAAACAAAACAAAAACCAGCAAATGGTCAGGACAGTGTGTCAGAGGGGAGGGATAGTGTTGGGTGGAATGTTGGCCATTCCTGTTAAGTGATTTATTCATGACCTGTAGAAAGAAACCAAGCGGAATCAGAAAAGCCATGAGTTAAAGAGGTCTGGGTGTAGCTCATAGGTGGAGCACTCACCTAACTATGGATGGAAGTTCAGTTCCCAGCACCACAAAGTTAAACAGCCCTGTCAAGATCAGGACAGCTTCCCGAACCATCACTGCTCACAGCAGGTAGGGTTGGGTGCCACAGCTTCTGGGAATCCAGTGCTGTCCTATGGTGGACCCACAGCACTGTTCTCAGGCTCCCACCATTTCTGGGCTTCCCCTGCGGCTTCCCTTCCAACTTGGTACACAGCCCACTCTAGTGGCCACAAGAAGTCTTCCTACCCCACAATTTTGTTGTTGTTTAGTGTTGTTTTTTCAAGAGGGTGTCTTTGTGTAGCCCTGCCTGGTGTGATGGTTTGTATATTCTTGGCCCAAGGAGTGGCACTATTAGGAGGTGCAGCCTTGTTGGAATAGGTGTCACTGTGGGCGTTGGCTTTATGACCCTCCTCCTAGCTGCCTGGAAGCCAGTCTTCCGCTAGCAGCCTTCAGATGAAGATGTAGAACTCTCAGCTCCTCCTACACCATGCCTGCCTGGATGCTGCCATGTTCCTGCCTTGATGATAATGGACTGAACCTCTGAACCTGTAAGCCAGCCCCAATTAAATGTCCTTTATAAGACTTGCCTTGGTCATGTTATGTGTTCATAGAAGTAAAAGCCTAAGACACCTGTCCTGTAATTCCCTTTGTAGACCAGGGTAACCTGGGACTCAAGAGATCCACCTGTCTCTACCTCCCAAGTGCTGGGACTAAAGGTGTGTACCACAACCCCCAGCTTCAATTAGTGTATTGGAGATAGGATCTTACTATGTAACCTAGTCTGGCTAAAATTCTCCCCCTCTCCCTGAAACCCCAATGCTGGGCTCACAAGGGCATGCAAGTATGCCTTGAAGCAGCAGAGGGCATTTTCCAGGGCTGATGGTGAACATCTCCCTTCCTGCAGACCTACTCTGTATGCTTTCTCCGTCAGTTGGATTGCATTCGGTAAAATGGTCCTAGTCATTTTTCACAACATCCTTCAAAGGCACATGCCTATGTATGGGAGGTTTCCAAGTGAAGGTACAATGCTCAACCATCCTAAGACAGTGAACATGTTTGGGATTCTGTTTGTTTTATAGAATACACCATTAGAATATCACAGTCCATTAATTCAGTCAGCAAATGTGGTACAATACTTTTCATGTACCAGTCTCTAATAAAATTGAACTTTGTGTCTGTGTATCCACAGGAGGAGAGGTCCATTTTCCCTATATAAACCAGAGAGATATCAACAGAGGGATTTGTCTTTGGCACTTCGAGTCAGAGGTAATGGTAACATCTCTGTGGACATCTGAGGAAAAATGTCCCAGATGGGAACTAGTCAGAGCTGAGCTGTGACAGCTAAGCAGCTCTGGTTTGTTTGAACAGCAGTCCAGAAGTTACTGTGGCTGAGACAGAGAAAATGAGTTTCAGGCTGCAAGAGGCTTGAGGTTGCAGCAGGTTATGCGGGAACAGGGAGCACTCAGGAAAGCCGTTACCTGGGTGCACGTTCTCATGAGTTTTACTGATGAGTTTATAAAGCTTAGAAGCATAGGCCCACAGAGCCAACTCCACCACAGAACCTGCAACTTCCCTTCACTGAGACCCACAGCTGGAAACAGTAAGGGAGCTGTCCTGAAAGATGAACTTCAAGGCAAAGATGGGACATGCCTTCCCGGATGAGCCAACCAAGTGGGCCAAGCAAGCCACTTGGCAAGCTCAGAGATGCAACAGCCAGAATTGCCTGTTGACAGCCCTTATTACCTCATATTTTTTCAGTTCGAGAAGCTTTATCCCCTGCTCCCCTGAACTCTGGAAATGAAACCCAACACCACATCCCTAGACACTCTAAGTGAGCGACAGTCCCAACTTTTATTATTTAAAGATTATTGGGTGTTTGTGACACAGGGTTTCTTTATACAGCCAGGTTGATTCCAAACTCCCCATCCCCTGCCCAGGCCTCCAAGTGCTAGGGCTACAGTGTGGACCAACATGCCCAACCCGCCAAGATGTCTTAGATTTAAATAGCCTGTAAATCATGTCACCTCTCTGCTATACATGACACTCCCTTCATAAAGGGAAACTGACATCACAGGCAGTTTTCGTAGTACAGCCACCCAGCTCTGCTCTGGCAAGGCCAAGACCACATCTCACAGGCCACAGCTTTTGCAATTTCTCTGTTCCTGTCGACTCGGCCTATCTTAAGTCTGTGGAAGAGATGCTTCCACCCTGCACGTGACACCTGACTGCACCAAGACACAGGGCTCCCTTTGGGTCGCCCTAGGAGACTCAGTTCCCCTCAAGCTGGTTTGGGTTCTGTACCTACAAGGAACTTGCTATTGGTATTTGAAATTGAGTAAATGAGAAATGAAAAGTGAGAAAATGTGAGATGCCCACAGCAGAAACCCATTAGACATTCTGGGGTATGACAGCTGTCAAGTACAAGAAACAGCAAACAGACAAGAGCTTCCACACTGCAAGGCCAATCCCGATGATGATCTTACACTAGCAGTAAAAGGTCCACTTGCCTATGAGGAGCTGACCAGGGGCTGCTCACACTCCTAAGACTGGGCACAGTTAGAGCTCTGGCAACCTAAATGAACGAGTCCATTAGGAAAAGTCACTGGCTCAGCCACCAGTGTGGCTGCCCAACTGACCTGCCAGATCACACCCAACTTTGGGGGGGTGGGAGGGAGCTGCTGTTGTTTTGAGATAGGGTCTTGCCATTTTGTTAAGGCAGGCCTCCAACTTGAGGGATCAAGCAATCCTACCTTGGCTCTTCAGTACCTGGTATTACAAAGTGCAAGCCACTGAACCTGGCCCTTCCAAATGTCTTTTTAAGGTTGGAATAGACACCCACACGGTATGTGTCTTAGGGTTTCTGTCACTGTGATAAAACATCAGGACCAAAACAACTTGGGAAGGAAGGAGTTTATTCTGCTTACACTTCTGCATTGCTGCTTATCAATTAAAGCAGTCAGGTCAGGAATTCTCACAGGGCAGGAACCTGAAGGCAGGGGCTGATGCAGAGGCCATGGAGGGGAGCTGCTTACTGGCTTGCTTCCGGAACCTGGCTTGTTCAGTCTGTCTTCTTATAGAACTTGGGACCACTAGCCCAGGGATGGCACCCCCACACACAATGGGCTGGGCCTTCTCTCATGAATTACTAATGCCTTACAGCTGGATCTCATGGAAGCATTTCCTTAACTGAGGTTCCTTCCTCTTTGAGGACTGTAGCTTGTGTCAAGGTGACATAAAACCAGCCAGTACAGAACAAAAGGAGGGCTCACCTACCCACACTAGAAAAACGACCCCCCTCAAACAACAGAAATTGCTCTCTTTCCTGCTGGGAAGCACAACCGACTAACAAGTGCCTAGCCGGCTCCTCTGGAGCCCCACTCTGGAAACTGTTCACACAGTGGGGATCCTGAAGCTTCCAGACCTCTCTACCAGGCAACTTTGCCTCAGAGACTGAGCAGCTTGGTTACATCATAGAAATGGTTGGGTGGGAGGTGCAGTTACATGGCGGGCTAGCCTATCTGTGTAATTCCCAGAGAGAAAAGAGACAATGTCAGGACAAGGCAGGGAAATCTGGAAAAAAACAAAATAACAAAAGCAACTGCTTAAAATGTTTCCAAATTTAATTAATGGAATCAATGTACAAAACCATGAAGCTCACCAAACTTCAAGGCAGAAGAGTAGACCATATTTAGGCACACTTGAAAACACCCCCAAATAAAATGTTATGACTGAAACAACCATGTGACTCACTGCTGACCGGTCATCAGAGACAAGGACCAGACGATGACGACAAAGAAGAAGACAGGAGGAGGAGGAGGAGGAAGAGGAAGAAGAGGAGGAGGAAGATGACACAGAACATATACAGATTGGAGACAATACCCGCTGTCTGTAGAAACCCACTGTAGACAGAAGGAGCAGGGAGAGAGGAAATGAACAGAAAACACATGCTGTGGGAACAAGGACAAAGCTGGAGGGCTGCACTTCAGATACACAGATGAACAGGAAACACCAGAGATGAAGGGAATTTCATGATACACTGTTCAGTAAGTAAGAGAAGACTGAAACCTAAAAGTAGCTTCAAAATATAAAGTACAAATGAAGTAGAAAATGGTGGACATGATCAGGACACACTGTATTCATTGTGAATTGTCAGATGGAAAAAAATCCAAAACCCATCAGAGCCGGACATTTTAAAGCAATGCAGAAACATACATATATAAGATAACTGAATTAATATACAACTGGAAATTCCCAATCATAATCAAGATTTGAGTTTTCTCTTAGTTATTTATGAAAATAAACCAGCAAAGGCAGGTCATCTGAAGGACCCAACCAACCCCTCACATAACAGGTGTTCCAGAACACACCCTCCCTGCTGCCAACTGAGTGTGTGTTCTTTCCGACGGCACTCGGCACAGATCATCTCAGATCCTATCCTGGGTCAGTCATAAAAAGGATACAGGGTACCTTCTGTCCTGAATAGTCAGTATCAATAAAACACTTAAGAGAAAATACAAACATCTGCTAATTGGGCAATACACTAAAAATAATAGTAATAAAAATAAAATCTATAATCAGAGATCTAAGACTTAAGCGAAAGAATAAGGTGAACACGAGGCATGTAGGAGAGGAAATAAAATTCAAAAGCCAACGAGATCGACAGCCAAGAAAAATCCACAAAGCTAAAAAAACTGATTCTTTGAAAACCAAACACACACGCGCGCACGCACACGCGCGCACACACACACACAGACACACTACTAGAAAGAGAAACAAGTTTTTTAAATGAAAGTTATGAATAACTATGTCTACAAACCTGACTGCTTTGGGTTACACAAATAAATTTCTTGAAAATATCTTACCCAAGAGACACAATATATAAAGCCAAAGAAATGTATAAACCTCTGACAAAGCATGTGCAGCGGTTCATGCCTGAGACGGGGATCACTGCAAGTTTGACACCAAAGTGAACTACACAGTTCTTGGTCAGTCTGGGCTACAAAGTCTCTTACAAAAACACCAAAAAGAAGGAAAATTAACATACAAAGTTTTCTCCTCCAATGAAAACCTCAAGCCCAGGTACCATTGAAAAGAGACTAGTTAGAACCGAATGATTAAAAAACTGGCTTTTAGTATCAAAAGGAATATTGGCCACAAGTCTGTCACACGGGAGGAAGTGTCAAACAACATGAGAGTGCCAAGGAAATTCACTTCTTCTTCCCTTTTGAAGGCTTGGCAAATAAAGCTGGGTCAATGAGCTCCTTCGCGAGGCCTCTGACAGAGAAGAGCCTGGCTGCGCGCTCCTGCAGGGTGCCCCCACACTTTAGTCCAAGGGCCATCAGTTCACACTTGAGCCTCTCCAAACCCAGTGACTCCAATTCGGCCGCAGAGCTGAATGCTGACAGATCCACAGCTTCCAGACCAAGAGCCTGATGGGAAAAGGACACATTAGAGCCAGCTCCTTCCCTTCCTCTGAAGCCTGTAAATACAGACCACATTCTCACATCACCCAGCAACTGACTTGCCAGTCTATAAACGTTCACAGCAGTGACATGCATACAATTCCTCCCCTCAGTCCCATGGTGGGGTCTCAGACAGTAGGCAGAGCTAATCCTGAATTTGCTTATGTAGCTGAAGCTGGCTTTGAACCCCTCTTCTTCCTGTCTCTGCCTCTCAAGGGCTGGAATCCAGGCATGCACCACCACACTTGGCATCTATTTTTGGCTTTTTAAGACTGGGTCTTGCTACGTATGTATCCCTGGCCTCAAGCATTCAGTAATGCTCCTGCCTGCCTCCCAAATGCTGGGATATTAGAGGTGTGCCCCAGCACCCCCAGCTTGGAACATGTCCTTAATGTTACCTTTTTCTTTCCAGATTTCACCAGTTAAAGAATCTCAACAGTAATACAGACCAAGCCCACTCTTACAATTTTACCACAAGAAAGAGTAGGCACCAAAGGCTTAATACTGGTGGGTGCCCACCCCTCCTCTTACTCTATTAGCTCCACAATCCTAGAGCTTTCGGTTCTAACGTAACTGCGACCACGTTTCCACTAACACCGTAATTAAAAAACCTGTGTCTGACGGTTTGCGGCTGCTCTACTCACACCTCTAGACGCTAGGACAAAACTAAGCATTTCTAACACCCTGCAAGGATTTCCTTCCTTTTTAAAGTCTTACTTTATCTTATGCGTATGGGTATTTTGCATGCAGGTATGTCTGAGAACTGTGTGTGCTTGGTGCTCTCATAGCCAAGAAGGAGGTATCAGGTCCTTTGGAACTAGAGTTAAAGATAGCTGTGTGCATGTGCGTGCTGAAAATCAAACCCAGGTCCTCTGGCAGAGAGGCCAGTGCTCTTAACTAAGCCATCTCCCCCGTTCCCTGAAACGTAATGTCCTTACTGTGTGGCATGTGTGGGCACGAGTGAGGACAACTCTGGACTCCGCCCTCTCCTTTCACCTTCACATGAGCTCTAGGGATAGTCCTTGCTATGTAGGGGCTGGAGAGACAGACAGACAGACACACACACAGAGATAAATATAAGTCAGGCATGGTAGTGTGTTTGAATTTTGTCTCAGCACTTGGGAAGCAGAGGCGGATCTCTATGAGTTTGAGGCCAGCCTGATCTACATAGCGAGTTCCAACATAGCCGGAGCTACACAGGGAGACCCTGTCTTAAACGGGGCTTTGTTTCCCGTCACCAGCTTCTTTTCTATATAAACCTGCCATTTTTGCCACTCGCTTTCTTGGTTCTCTGCGGCCACTTGCCCTCCTTCACTCCCTCCCTTCACATCCCCAACCCCCATGGCCCAGTTCAATCTGGACCCTTTCAGATGCCTCTCCCTCCTATCTACATTAAAAACCTTCTCCTCAACCATAAAACAAACAAAACAAAAAACCCCAAAACACTAAGGAAAAAAACAAAAAAACAAAACAAAAAAACCCAAACCAGGCCATATGTGAAGCCACATTGCAGAACTGATCAACATGGCACCAAGGACACCACCTAGTGGCAAAACAGTGTAATTTCAAAGCTTAGAGGGGATAAACCTCTCATCTGTGGGATTAAGTGTTTTTCACTAAGCAACTGTTGGGAAGGAGGCACATCTGCATCTTAACCTTTACTGTGCAAATCAGACACTACTTCTCCCCCCAAAAAAACCCTCTGCAGTGGATTCCTTTGTAATCAGAGATTGAGAAGGCTGAGAACTGCCCTGAGTCAAGGCAGCCTGGACTACAGAGTTCCAAGCCAGACACAGAAGTGAGACCCTATCTCAAAGAAAACAAAACAACAAAAACCAACTAGACTAAAAGGGGTGGAGAGAGAGACAGCTCGGAGGCTAAGAGCACCGCCTGCTCTTCCAGAGGACTCGGCTTTGATTCCCAGTGCCTAAAAGGTAGCTCCGAATCACCTGCCACTCCAGTTCCAGTGGCTCCAATGCCCTCTTTTGGCCTCCATGGGCACCAAGCATGCACTTTCCACACAGACATACATGCAAGCAGATCATCCATACACACACACACACACACACACACACACACACACAATAATTCAAAAGAAATGGTAAGGGCTAGGTTGGTGGCACATGGCTGTAATCCCAGTTCTGGAGAGGTAGAGGCAGAAAGAGCTTCACTTTGGGGCTGGCCTGGTCTACATAGCAAGTTTGCATGTACTCTTGTGTTCTCACGCTTGCTCTATTTCTGTTGTTGCTGTTGTTTGTTAAGATTTATTTATTTTATGTCTATGAGTACACTGTCACTGTCTTCAGACACACCAGAGGAGGGCATCGGATCCCATTACAGATGGTTGTGAGCCATCATGTGGTTGCTGGGAATTGAACTCAGGACCTCTGGAAGAGCAGTCAGTGCTCTTAACCACTGAGCCATCTCTCTAGCCCGTTTGCTTGGTTTTTTTGTTTTGTTTTGTTTTTTTGAAACAGGGTTTCTTTGTGTAGCCCTAGCTGTCCTGGAAGCTCGATCTGCAACCCAGGCCAGCCTTGAATTCAAGAGATTGGTCTGCCTCTGCATCCTAAGTGCTGGGACTAAAATCGTGCACACCACCACCCACGCCTTTTTTTTTTTTTTTAAATAAAAGAGTGAAAACAAAATAAAACCCCAACATACTGTGTCTCCTGAATTGTTTCCCTCCAATTTAGCAGCAGGGACACTTTTCCTATCTTCTCCAGACAAAACCATGGCAGCTCTGTCCCCACCAGTCATTCCTGTCTTTGGGTGCTCTTCTGTGGACTCAGGACTCTCTGTTTCCTTCCTTGCTGGGGTCTCCTCTGTTTCTGTGACTGTCTTCCTCTCGTTGTACTCCTTGTCAGATGTCTCTCCTGGCTCAGTTCCTGTGTTCTCCAAAATGCTCTGCCCAGGTTCAGTCATGGGGTTCTGAAGCTTTTCGGGAGACTCAAGGTGTGTACTGGATCTTGAGCTCTGAGGACTGCCAGAATAGTCGGCTGCCACCTCTCTACCACCACTGCCATTTTCCTGAGCACAGCAGCTCGGCTCTGAAGTCCCAGGAGCATCTTCACTGTCATCATCTGCGCTGTCGTCTGAGCTGCCAGTACTGGATCCCTCGGCAGCCTCCAGTCCTTCCATGCCCAACCTGTGGGAAGCAGCAGATGGGCGTGACACCGCGTCCGGCCTACACCTCTACCTGGAAGGAGGACTCTGTCTAAAAAGTAAGAGCACAGGCTAGCTTACGGCGAGTAGGGAAGCCTCAGAAAGTACACAGAGGACTGCATTCAACCATTGTGAGGCCAGTCAGGAGTGCCATGCTCTCGCCAGCACCCTCAGACCTAAGCATTTTCATGTGGCCTTTTCTGTGTCTAATTGTCAACAGTTGGAATTAATCTAGAAAGGGAAGGTTTCAAGTGTAACAGTAGGAAAACAACACTCACACCACGTACACACCCGAATTTATTGTTCAGATTCTGTTGAATGGCTTCTGAGGCAGAAAACACTACCAGTGTGTACAGGGACCAATCAACACAATCTGAAGCCTGAGTACTCTGGAAATTTGAGCTCCCATCAATACTACTTAAAAATGTGCTTGTTTGAGCCCAGGGTGTGGTAGCCCATGTTGGTGATCTCTGATCCAAGCAGAGAAGCCTGATGCAGGAGAATCCCAAGGTTGAAGGTCGCCTGGCAGACAGAGCAATAGCTTAGCTCACATAAATAAAAAAAAGAGAAAGAGACAAAGAAAAGAAAATCAGGGGCTGGAGAGACAATCCAGTGGTTAAGAGCACTGGCTGCTCTTCCAGAGGTCCTGAGTTCAATCCCAGCAACCACATGGTGGCTCACAACCATCTGTGATGGGATCCTGTGCCCTCTTCTGGTTTGCATGAAGACAGCGACAGTGTACTCACATACATAAAATACACTAATCTTAAAAATTTTAAAAAGCAAAAGAAAATCTGGGGTGGGGTGGGGGGTGGGGGTGGGCCAGCAGACAGATGAAGACATCACACAGGTCCTCCAAGATCAAAGTGGAGGATACACAAAGGACTTACCAAAAGCATTTTCTTTTCTTTGCACCAGCTCCCTGGTCCATTTTTGACTTGTTTGGACGTTTTCGAGTCTCAGTGATTTCTGCTGATACCATCTTGCTGGAGGCAGCCTGCATACCTAAGTGGGAAATGTAACCAGTTTCTTCTGTCAGGATACAATCTATAATCTGAAGCTCTGTATTTAAATTTCTTTTTAAAAACCTTAATTAGCATACAAAGTAACAAGTTTATGTTGTTTTCACACACACTTAGCTATGGCTGTTCCTCACCTGATGAATATAAATTGTCCTATCAAATTTTTACATGGTTATGAGATTAATCTGCAAGGCAAAAAAGCCATTATAGAGCCTACTTGTTTGTGGCCAGGCTTCGTTCAGCCCAAGCTAACCTCAACACACTGTGTAGCTGGAGATAACCCTGATCTCTGATCCTCCTGCGCTCACTGCTCTAGTGGGAGGATCACATGCCCCATCACTCCTAGCTAGGACACTGTGTGGATTCTTTGTTTGTTTGTTTTGTGTTTTTTTTTTTTTTGGTTTGGTTTGGTTTTTCA
The DNA here is from genome assembly GCA_019843965.1 of Rhynchomys soricoides. Classification (NCBI taxonomy): domain Eukaryota; kingdom Metazoa; phylum Chordata; class Mammalia; order Rodentia; family Muridae; genus Rhynchomys; species Rhynchomys soricoides. The sequence continues at coordinate 120,010 of JADRCH010000136.1, forward strand.
AGGCAGGGTTTTTATGTATAGTCCTGGCTGTCCCTGAACTCAATTTATAGACCAGGGTGGCCTTGAACTCACAGAGATCCATCTGCCTCAGCCTGTAGAGTACCATCACACCCAGCTTAGAACAGTATTTTTAAAACACAATATGCAATTTGTAACTGGAGGCTGAAGGTTCAGAGCTAACAGTTCTTTACATACCTATCTTTTCTGTCCTGGTCTTTTTGATGAAAAATCCTTTAAATCAACTGGACTCACAACAGGCCCAGGACACTACATTGGATGCTTTAAAGAATATGTCGATATATGTACACAACCCCTGAAGACTTTCCCTAGCCCTGCACTGCACAGAAAGAAAGAAAGAAAAAAAGATGAACTGGAGAGATGGCTGAGCCATTAGAGGCTAAGCTAAGGAGCCTAAGGAATTTCTGGAGAAGCGTGCAAATGCTGCATCTGTGCTGTGCTGGGTGTGGTGGAGGGTCAGCATGTGGGTTAACAGGCGTGCTGAGTTTTGAGGACAGGTTCCAAAGCTTTCCTCACTCTCCTCCAAAATGCTCAAGATCCATTATGAGCAGTGCATCTTGGCTCCAGGGGCCTGCAGAGCATGCGGAGGAATTCTCGCTCTTACCTTTGAGAACTGAATCCTCCAGACGCTCAGCCATCTCATGGCACTGCCTCTGGTAGTCAGGGCTGGCGAAGCAGTGCGCAGGCTCAGCAAGCTTTCTTTGCAGTCTCTCCAAGCGCCTCTGCTCCTTTTCAGCCTCCCGCTCCGCTTGCTGTTTTACCCACTCGGCCATCCTGGGGAAGGAAGGGGATGTAACTGGATGGAAGCATCATCCACAGCACTTAGATCAACGGCAGACCACACGTATAAAGGTGGTCCCATACTGCGATGGACTTGAAAAGCTCCTATTACTTAATAACACTGTAGGCATAGCAACATTTATTCACCTGCTCAGATGTTATTACCAAAAAAAACCCCCTCTAGCTACAAGTAGTTTAAAAGTACAGAACAGTCAAGCACAGGGCGTAATGCTTGCTAATAACTACCACTGATTTATTTATCTAGCTATTTATTGAGGGGAGGGTGATCACAAGGATCAAAGCTGGGACCTTGGGCAAGTGCTCTACCACCAAACTGCACTGTTGCTCTAGTGCTGTTTCTACGCTTCTGCCTTGAGTCACGTTTACCTATGCCAGGCAGGGTCTCAAACACCTTTAATCCTAGTACTGGGAGGCAGAGGCAGGCAGATCTCTGTGAGTTCAAGGCCACCCTGGTCTACATAGTGAGCTAAAGGATAGCCAGAGCTACAGAGAGAGACCCTGTCTCAAAAAACAAAAACACAAGAGACAAACAAACCAAACAAGTCAACCATGAAGCTGTATGTCATGTCTCACAAGCCACGCTCATGTGTATCAGTCCACCAATCTCTTCACTGCATCAGGTGATCGAGTGTAACGTCTGCACCCACTAATGCTCCCTCTGTGGTGCTTGATCAGGAATTCTGTTAACAAGGTAGTTGCTAGAACTCACCCCCACGCATTCTGACTATATAAAAAAGTGTATAAAAAAGTGTTCCCTAGACAATTAATGGACTCCTAATCATATTATGATACGTCTCCAGAAAGGTGTGTCATGTTTAACGCCACAATACTGTAAGAGACTGTGGTGGTTTGAATAGTTTTGGCTCCATAGATTCGTGTGTTTAAATGCCTGGCCAATGGGAATGGCACTGTTAGGAGGTGTGGCCTTGCTGGAGGAAGCGCATCACTGTGTAAGTGGGTTTTGAAGTCTCTATGTTCAGGCTCCACCAGTGTGGAATCAGAGTCTCCTCCAGGCTTCCTGCAGAAGACAGTTTTTTTTCCTGGCTGCCTTCAGATCAAGATGCAGAACTCTCAGCGCCTTCTCCAGTGCCATGTCTATCTGCACACTGGCATGCTCCTGCCATGATGATAATGAACTGCACCTCTGAAACTATAAGCCAGCCCCAACTAAATATTTGCCTTTATAAGAGTTGTTGTGGTCATGGTGTCTCTTCACAGCAATAAAACCCTAACTAAGACAGAGATTTAACTAAAAAGGGATAGATAGCTTACGCTTTCTCATGATTGACATCGCGTAATCTCCTCCCACTAAGATCCCGGCAGGCTTCTCGATTGGTTGTCTTCTCTATCTGTGCACCAAGTGCTCGAAGCATAGACCCAAAACCTGAAACCAAAATACACAGATAAGAGGGTTAAGGATGCAAGCCAGGTTAATGAAAATAGCCTATAAGACTAGAAATAAACTCCATGCTTTCTTTTTCTTTTTGAAAAGAAGATGGAAATCCAAGTTTTTACCCAGGAACCTAAGGCATCGATCAATCTGAATGCTGTACTGTACAGGTAGGATTAATGAAAAGCTTCAGCCAATGCCAGACTCCAAGGCGAAGAACTATGTGAAGGGACTTCAGAGGCAGCTCAGTCAGTAAAGCGCCCCCTGTATAACCACACAGGGCACTGCGCCTGGATTCTCAGCATCCACGTACAAGCTGGACACAGGACACATGCTTATAACCCCAGCAACAGGACTAGAGGATCCCTGGAGTTCACTGGGCAAACTGATGAGCTCCAGGGTCAGTGAGAAATCTTGTCTCCACAGATAAAGTGAAGTGTGACTGAGGAAGACAACCCAGGCAACCCCCAGCCTCCACATAAACACACTAACCTACACACACGCACAGGAATGCATACACTACATGTACACATTTACAAGACTCATGCGATGATGCAGACGGTGGCTTACTACAGGAAAGCCCGTGCCTTGCTGTAAGAAACACACCACATTAGACACCAGTAGCATCTACATCTATAGTATTAGCATCTGTATCAACTGTGTTTCAAACCAACTAGAGAGGAACGAGAGGCAAGTGGATCTCTGAGGCTCTGAGGCCAGCCTGGTTTATGCAGGTATGGTGGCTCATGCACTGTGGAAAGGTTGATGGAGGAAACCTGAAGTGAACTTGAGGCCAGCCTGGGCTATACTGTGAGTTCAAGATCAGACTAGCTACAGTGACCCTGTCTCAATGTCACAAATAAATTAACAAAGAAACAAACCAAAAACTTCAGCTATGACGTGAGCCTGGCATGATGGCACCCACCTATGATCCCAGCATTTGGGAAGGTGAGGCAGCAGGAATGCCACAAATTCAGGGCCAGTTTGAACTACTTCTCAAGACCTTGTCTTAAAAGGCAGATAAAATTCTAACAATGTGGTATACTTCCCCTGCTGCCACCGTTGGTTTTCAAGACCTGAGTGTCCTGGCACTCACTCCATAGAACAGGATGGGCTCACACTCTGCCCTGCCTCTGCCTCCTGGGTGCCGGTGTTAAAGGTGTGCACCACCACACCTGGCAGGTTTTTCTTTCTTTCTTAAGTTTACGGGAAGGTCAACCTTAAGCTGCTGGTATCCGAGGACATGCTGCTTTCTTATGGACACATTTCGACAGGCAGGAAGACCACTGAGACTGAGAAAACCTAAGAAGAATATGCTGTGCGTCCCAAGAAACCTACAGCTCCTCATGCTGTTTGCATCCGCTTTCTTTGCTTCCTCCTCCTCTTCTCCCTGTTCCTCCTCCTCTTCCCCTTCAGATTTAATTATTTGCTGGGCATAGTGGCTCATACGTTTAATTCCAACACTTAGGAGGCAGAGGCAGGTTGATTGCCTATCTACAAAGTGAGTTCCAGGACAGCCAGGGCTCTATTACACACAAAAAAACTTTGTCTGGAAAAACCAAACCAAACCAAACCAAAAAAAGGCTTATTCATTTTATGCATATGAGTATTCTGCCTGCATGCCCAGATATGTGTACCGCATGCATGCCTGGTGCCATGGATCCTCAGGAACTAGAGTTATAGACAATGAACTGCCATGTGACTGCTGGGAACTGAACCCTGTTTCTCTAGAGGAGCAGCCAGTGCTCCTAACCACTGAGCCATCCCTCCAGCCCTCTTTGCTCTCTTCTTAACCTTACAAGGACAGCCAGGACCTTAATCTACCTGACCTGGGAGGAACTTTTTCAGAAGACGACTTTGGGTCACCCTTAGAAGAAGTACACCAGGAGACAAATCTCGATAAAAGAAGCTTGCCCTTAACAAACTAACCTCCCGAAAGTCTTGGAGCCAAGGTTCTCAAAGAGCAGCCTGGCTGGAGTAGGTGGGATTTGTAAGATATTATCTCAAAGAGAATATACCAGAAAGAATTACCCAAAACTTAATACAAATGCTTTCACAAGGCAACCCAAGGCTGGTATGCGGGAGACCAACAAGTGTGTTCATCTCACACAAGCTCTAAAGGCACAGACATCGCTACACCGAGCCGCCAACCTCTCGTCCTACCTCCTTTCCCTCCACGAAACCTGGGCTCCAAACTGTACACAGCTCCACGCTGCACCTCGTCACTGGCAGCAACAGGGACTCCATTGCATTTCACAAAGAAGCATTCCACAGGAATTTCCTAGAGACAAGAGCAAGTTTTTAATGCCCTTATGACACTAGACGAGGCCTAACTTATCCTTTTATTAATCATTTTACAGCAGATAATAGGTTAAATTATTTGTTGAGCGGAAAACAAAAATGACCAAACCCATCATTCCTGCATTGGGTGCAGTTCCCTACTGTGATCTACGAACCCTCCTCTCTCTTACAGGTCGCACAAATCAGGCAGTGCGTACACAGGGCTCAGATCTAGGAAGGCGGAAGTCTCACTCATTTCTCCTACCTTTATAAACCGGGGGTCAATTTAATATCAAAACTGATCAAAAACTTAAAACTGCCAAATCACCCTGCCATGTGTAGAGAGAAGAAGAGAAGGAAGCGGCAGGGATACGTTTTAGGTGTTTTTGTTTTGTTTTCATAGAGTGTAGCCTATGTCGACTCAAACTTGTAAGACACCAAGATGTGCACCACCATGCCCAGTGAAAGTTTTAGATTTCACTCTAAATAAAACTACTGGTCTGGAAAGGTGACCAAGCCTTTAATCCCAGAACATAGAAGGCAGAGGCAGACAGATCTCCGAGTTCCAGGATAGCCTGGTCTACATAGTGAGTTCCAAGACAGCCAACACTACATAAAAAAAGAGACTGTCTCAAAACGAACAAACAGAACACACACAAAGTTGTCAATATAACAATGTCACTTAAAGTCATGTGACTGCACAAAACCACGTAAGAGGAAAGCTATCAGAAAAAAAAAGATCAGAAGATAAATTCTAGTAACTCCAAAGTTAGAGATTGGGAGATGAGTTGATGGTGATGTAGGGGACAGTTATGACCAGCTGCGTCAAACTCAGCGTGTAATGAAAATTCAAAACCAATTGCTCTTCTGTGGTTGTGATGGATACCATGACCAAAAGCAACAAAGGGAGGGGCAGGGATTGTTTCCGCTTACACTCCCAGGTCCTAGCTCATCAGGGAGGGGAAGTCAGGGCAGGAGCTGAAGCAGAAACCAAGAAGAAACATTGCTTTTGGGCTTGCTCTCTCTGGGTGCTCAGCTAGCTTTCCTGTGCAACCCAGGCCCACCTGCCTCAGCATGGCACAGCCCATGGTAGCCTTGGCCTTCCTATATCAACTAGCAATTAAGAAAACGATTCCCAGGCTGGACAGATGGCTCAGCGGTTAAGAGCACTAACTGTTTAGCGGTTAAGAGCACTGACTGCTCTTCCAGAGGTCCTGAGTTCAATTCCCAGCAAACACATGGTGGCTCACAACCACCTGTAATGGGATCCGGTGCACTCTTCTAGTGTGTGTCTGAAGACAGCTGCAGTGTACTCATATAAATAAAAAATAAATAAATCTTTAAAAAACAACAACAACAAAAACAATTTGGAACTTAAAAAAGAAAACGATTCCCAGACAATCCCACAGGTCAATTTAGTAGAGACAATCCTCCAACTGAGACTCTCTAACTGTACCAAGAAAGTGATTACAGATTAATTGTAGAATAATGACAGTTCACCCACAGCAAGAGAAGGGCAGGCTGCACACAGGGCTGGAAGGCAGAAGTGCTAATGTGAAGACAAGCAGTCTCTTTCCTTCTCAGTGCAGAGGAGGTACAGGAGACACCTCTGCAAACAAGAGAGGGGAAGAGCTGGGGGGCTGAGGCCATCTACAGGAACCAATTGGGATAAAGGGCTGGTTTTAAACGGCTGTGAAACTGTCTACCTTAAGTTGTAAAGATTCACCTAATCATACTGCTTATAAACGACTTTAACATCTTTATTTGTAATACATATTGTATATAATTTTCATTGTTGTTGTTTTTTGACACAGGGTTTCTCTGTGGTAGCTCTGGCTGTCCTGGAACTCTCACTGTGGACCAGGCTAGCCTCAAACTCACCTGCTTGTGCCTCCCTAACACTGGTATTAAAGGTGTGAGCCGCCACTGATTGGCTCCAAATTTTTAAATAACCTTGAAAGACATTAATGTGAAGGCAGAAACTTTATTTTCAAACAAAATTGTTCAGCGAGGGGGAGAGATTGAATCAAAGCTGCAGTTTATTTCTTCTTTACAAAACGATTTCCCTTTTTAAAAAATTATTTTCCATTATGTGTAAGTGTATTATGTCTGTCTGTATATAAGTATGGACATAGCGGTGCAGGCGCCTTCAGAGGCCAGAGCCGTCCACTTCTGTGTGCTGGGGTTACAGTTGGTTGTGATCTGCCTGACACTGGTTCTAGAGGCTGAACTCAAGTCCTCTAGAAGAGCAACAAGTGCTCATAACCATTAAGCCACCACCCAGCCCCTTGCATTTTCTAGTTAAGATTCTTGTCTACTAAGTCTCTAGTAGAAAAGAGAATTCAGAAGATAAATTTCCCAATGTGTGGATTATAAAATGCTCCAAACAAAAGATACTCACCCATACCTTTGCCTGACCAGCCTAAACATCAGAGACAAACCTGTAGTCCACTAAGGTCAAACGTACTGACCCACTGCAGTGAGGAACTGCAGACAGTGAAACCATGGACACTTTCCCCAGTCCCTAACAAAAAGCGAGCATCACTACAAGGGGGAGGTTAGGGAAAGTCTAAATGAAGCAGTCTTCTGAGAGGACTATAGATGTGTAGGGCCGACGTCAGGCTTGGGCTGTTGAGCACACTCAGGCTCCTCTTTTAGATACAGAATATTCTAGTCAGAAACCTGTACTTTCAAGTTGTACATACAGCTAGGCCTTCAATGGCAAAGGAGAAGCAGAACAGAATGTCTCCCTCTCGCTGACTTCGCCTCCAGCAACCCAGTTCTTCCCTTATCTGGTTTTTGAAGCCAACTTTTGTCCAGCAAATAAGAAAGGAGTAGATTTTCAAGGTCTTCACAGCATTTTACCATTGTGGCCTTTACTGATGTCTGTTAAGGCTAATGATCAGCAGGGCAAAGTTTACTCTCTCAGTGAGAGAGAGAACTCTGTCATGGATCAGAACCGTTTTGCTTTAAAAAGTGTAGTGTGAACTTAACTGTTTTGATTTTCCTCTTTTATCAAATTGCCCTTTGTAAGCTGCTTGTATTCACATTTATTGTAGTTAAGAAACAGACAGACTCAAATGTTCTCTCTGATAACTGCTCCCATTCACCTATCATCCAAGCAACTCAATTCTACATTTTTTTTGGTTTTGTTTTTTTCTGGATGCCTGGCCTCCTATAGCCATGTACCTTACCTCTGTTAAATCTTAGGATTAAGTGATATAAGGCTGTCTTGTTTTCAAACAGGGTTTCATGTAGTCCAGGCTGCCTCAAAGCCACTACAAAGATGTGCTCTCAAGTGCTAAGATTAGAGGCATATACCATCAGACCCAGCCTTATTTCTGGGTCCTTTCACAAAAGTGTATTTCCAATACTTCTCATTGTTAAGATTCTATTACTTATGGATCAATTTTAAGCTTAAAAACAAAACATGAAAATTATTCTCCAAATACATTGAAAGTTAACTGTTTTGGAAAATATTTCAATTCAAATGGTTACAAAAACGTTCTGTTTTTCTTATTAGACCACAGTATAGAGAAGAAAACAAAGGCTAGATGTGGTGGGACACATCAGTAATCCCAGCCTTCCCCTGTGTTGAGACCATCCCAGGCTACAAGGCAAGACAGTCTTACCTTTTTTTATAAAAAGGTCAAACAAAGAAATTAGAAAATCACATATGTGCAAGCACACATTGCTTCTTCATGAAACTGGTCCAAGTCTCTTCAGGACCAGATTTAGTACTTTAACATTTGTTAAGTTTATACATTAACAAGCAGAGAAAACAGACTACAACAACTCGGGAAAGGTTTTGTCATAAAGAAAAGCCGTTCTAGATCAAATGGCCAGATTAAAATTAGATTCAGGGAAACCAGTACATTCTTTAGATGATTGAAGAAGTTTACGATTTCATCGTCAGTAAAAATATGCTTATTTGGAAATTAAAGCTTAGAACTTTAGAAGCACTTGACCAGGGTTTCATAAATACACATGGCAGAGTCTAAAAAGGAGGCCCAAGAACCTATGGTGTTAACAGAACATCTGTGAGAGATTGGCCTTGTCAGGATGAATCCCTACCCTTCTCTAACCGTCCTTTGGCCTCGGTGGGTTTCCTGATGGGTCGGTAAGAAAGCATAGTCCTATCCAGAATGTGAATGTAAGAAGAAGAGAAACTTAAAGGCATCATTTTGGGGGATAAAAGAAACAGAACGAGAGTTTCTAATCAAGGTTGGACTAAGCGCAGTAATTGGATGTTGTTTTCTCTTACGACGTGGAGGCAAAACAGCTACAGTCATAAAACAGCAGAAGAAGGTCCCCATGTTAGTCAGAAGCACCTGAAACTGGAGAAATCTCAGCCTCAAAAACCGAAATGTTCGGAGAACAGAAGCACCCACGACGAACTCAGCCTAGCTTGGCGACCTCTTTCCCTCCTCTTCCGGGAACCGCGATCCTCACCTGTTCTTGGCAGTGTCGGTAGATTACATCGCGCACGGAGCACCCAGCCGAGGCACACGGCAGTGCCTTCCACACGGTACCGGGGCCGCGAACCCACACCAGCACCGCACCCTCCGCCATTTCGTTTGGTGACGGAACCTCTAGCCCGCGACAAGCACTAGGCGACACGGCCATCCGGTCGCATCTTGATGACGGAAGGCCTCGTTTTCCAGGGCCCCGCCTTCCGTGTTTCCACTCACCCCCGCCTTTCCGGAAGACAGTCACGTGGCCCGGCGTCACGCGAGCTGGCGTGGGGGATGGGACAGGAAAGGCCTGCCTGAGGCCGATAAGACCGCAGAGCATTGGAGCTAGGCGTTGCTAGGGGAGGTTGCTAGGGCGGGGCTCGAGGGACTGGCTATAAAGTGCGAGCTGTGGGCGCGGCTGGAGCGCTTTGGTTCGGGGTGATAAACTGCCTCTAACTCCGCCCAGCTCCCCAACCAGCGCTCCACTCGCGTTTGTGTAGCTATTTTTGGGACTGGGAGGACTGTGGCCCGGGCAGACACTGCTTCCCGGTGCTGCAGGGAGAAGGCGGGCTCGGCGATGGCTTCCTCTACCCACGAGGCCTCCCAGTCCTGAGGAACGGCCCCCAGTGGTCCCCGATCTGCAGCCCCTGGCACGCGTAGTTCCCTTTAGGTTTATGTTCATTTCCTGAACCCCCCTTCGTCCTTCCATTCCGTCTCGTTCGACTCGTTCCTATTTTTGCATGTTTGCGATCTGCGCTGTCCCCGCTTCAGCTGTGTTTTCAAAATATTTCACAGCAAATGGGCCCTTGTGAACGGCAGGGGCGGAGTGACGTTTATAGTCGTGCTGCTTCCAAAAAATCCCCGCTGCAACGTTCTTTCTGTGCCATGGGAACACTCGCGCAGATTTTACAGAGAATAGCTTTAAGGTTTGGGCGCGGAGGGAAGCCCTTAATATTTAATATGCTGAGATGATGGTGTTTCTGAAATACTGAACAATTTAGAAGCTGCTAGTGTGAAGCTGGAAGGATTATCGGGAGGATAACTCAGTCTCCCGAACACAGATGCCCTGGCCCACAGAGCCATGTTCTCGGCTGTTAAGATGCAGGCCGATGGAACTAATCGCTGAGGAGAAAGCACAAAATCTTGAAATCCTTTAACTGTGAAAATGAGCGATAATAGGATTCCCAGTCCTGTGCAGTTATAGATCTGTTGTTAGGGCACACAGGCGGGAGAGAGGGCCTCTGTGAAGATTCCAGGAGATGAAGAAAAATTACACCAAGTATGTTGTGCATAGAAGCAGTATTTTATAAATGAGTGTTGTAGTGACCCAGAGGCCTATAGGCATCTCATCAATACATAAGCGAGACAAACTGGGAAGCATGTGACCTTCGATCTTTTCCCATTCCAGCTGTTAGCATGTGGTCCTAACTGCCAATTTATTATTTCTGCCTTTTGGGAATCAGAAATAATGACCATTTCAAAAGCCTGGCAGATTCTTCCTCTGCAAGCAACCAGATCATGGTCAGTTTAGGGTTATGTAACATTTCTTTGTCAGAATAATGCTCTGTAAGCTGGAAGGTTCCAGAAGGATTTCCTTCTAACAAGAAAAGTCCACATCATTTATTACAACTCTCCGAACCTAATGTCTGAGTGAGTTCACGTTTTACCCCTCAGTTGTATTCAAATCTCTATTATGAAGACCTAAGTAATGAGCAAGCATTTGTCATTTAAAATACGAAAAAACCATTATTAACTTTTCAAGGACACAAACCTCTTGAGCAATCTATAATCTGTTAAACTGTCACAGTGAGCTCCTTACACTGTAAAATACACAAAATAGATGTTACATAAATATTAGTTGGCTGTTTGAAGGGTTACTATCTAACTTAATTATTCCTGGTGTGCATCTAAAGAAACATAATTTCCACTAACTTAGGACATTCTACTCGGAGGATACAGAAACCAGTTTGAATTGGTGCCTATAAATTCATTTAAATAATGACAGAGGGAGACTATCGAGGTGAAAGGCGTGGCCAAGACCATGAATGATACGTACTAACTGAAGAAAGATATAGAAACAACTGGTTAGTTTGGCTGCTGGAGCTATGTTGTCATACCTAGTGGCCAGCGCTGTGGGGAATGGCTTGTGAGTGATTGTGTAAAAAGAGAGCCACCGCTGCCACCTTCCCCCATCGCCTGGTTTCAGATGAAGAAATGACAGGAAGGCACTTGTATGGTTGTGACATGTTAGTGGGGGGTGGGGTGGGGGGAGCAGTTCCTCAATTGTCAAAACCATGCAGCTGTGCTCCATGTTTCTAGGACCACACTTGGCGTTCTTTCAGGTAAGCCACACTGGCTTTGTTCCTGCCTGTGTTCCCAAAAGAATGGCTCCAGCTGTGCATCTCCTTTTTAAGGACTGGTTCAGCTGCCAGTAGAGAGACACGATGGGATCCTGAGGCAATGTGGAGTGATTGTTCACTGCCAGGAAATGACAGCATGAGACAGTGTTTGTGTGGCAACCCATGACAGGGGCTTGATGGAGCCAAGTGGCATGTTGTTCTGCAGTGCTGGGTACTGGCACTTCCCACAGACAACAGCAAGGCTCCTAAAGAAGTGACTTTCCAGGTTGTGTCCATGTATGACATGCCAGGCACTCTTCTGTGTTTCCAGCCATGTTCAGGCTCAGCGGGAAGGAAATGCTGTTAATATCATTTTCCTAACAAAGGACAATGGGACAAGCTGACTCCTCTAGTGCCATAAATGCAAAACTGCCATCAACTCCGAAATTGGCAAGTGTGGCCTTATAGGATGACTTCGGCCCTAGAAACAATGAGGTCGGCTAGTGGTAAGGGAAAAAAAAACAAAAACAAAAAACAAAACAAAAAAAACCCGGCTTCTGGAGTAGAGCCTTGGAGTCCACACTGGCGGCGGATGTGTGGAAGGCGGAGCCCGGAGCAAGCCCCAAGATGTTTGGCTGTCAGGGAAAGGCAAAACTCCACTCTCCTTCTCTTATTGGATGGAAAATCACAGGAGCCATCAAGGGTGAGGTGGAAACAGAGGTAGAAACGGGCTGTGTTTAAACACTCCTGCTGGAAAAGAGAGGGCAGAAAAGGAGCCCAGGGGAGAGCAGAGCCGCAATCAAAACTAGATCCACGGAATCCCAAGCCTCCCTCTCTGTCCTGCCAACAAGTGCCTCCTTCAGGGTTGATTCTGTAGAGTTTACATTATAACAAAACTCTAGTTTACAAAAACATTCTTCATCATTGTTCTCACCAACACCATCAAGCAATTTGTTTCATTGAGAAATCTGAAGGCAGGCTAAGAGAGATAGCTTAGTAGGTAAAGATACTGGCAGCCAGGGTCCATCCGTTGGACTCACGTGGTGGAGAGAGAAACCTCATTGCTGCTACAAGTTTGACCCTGACCTCCACATGCATACCATGCTCAAGGGCATACATAGACATACACAAAATGAATGTAAATGTTTTGTAATGAAAAAATATTTGAGGGATGAGGAGATGCCTCAGTGGTTAAAAGACTTACCACACAAGCATAAAGCCTGAAGTTTGGATTCCTAGAACCCACATAAATGCCAAATGAGTATGACAGCCCACCCGTAATTCCAGCCCTCAGAGAGCAAAGACAAATCAAAGACCAGGGATTCCCCAGAGCAAGCTAGACAGCCAAATTAGCATTAACAGTGAGCTCCAGTTTCAAGGGAGAGACCACCGTAATAAACAAGGAAGGTGGAGAGGGATACAGGACAATTCCTGAAGTCACTATTGGATTTCCACATACCCACGAATACACACACACATACACACACACACACACACACACACACACAAACAAACATGTGAGATAAAGAAATTTGCCAGGCAGTGGTGGCACACACCTTTAATCCCAGCACTTGGGAGGCAGAGACAGGCAGATTTCTGAGTTCCAGGCCAGCCTGGTCTACAGAGTGAGTTCCAGGACAGCCAGGGCAACATAGAGAAACTGTTTCAAAATACCAAAAAAAAGAAAAAAGAAAAGAAAAAAGAAATTTGAGGCAAGGGGCTGGTAATGTATCTTAGTTGGTACAGTGCTTGCCTGGGTTTGATCTCAAGCACCCCATAAATTTAGCAAGGTAGTACAGCCCCAGCAATCCAGAGGTGAGGGTAGGAAGATCAGAACTTTAAGGTGATCCTGGGCTCCACAGAGAATTTGGCACCAGCTTGGATGAGACTTTGACTCAAATTAATCTTTAAAAAAAAAAAAAAAGGAAAGAAATGTAAGTCAGACATGGTGGATGGTGATTTGTGCCTGAATTCACAGCGCTGAGTGGTAGGAACCAGAGGATTAGTATTCACCTGAAGAAAATATCTGACATCCTCTGTCACTTGTGTGTGTGTGTGTGTGTGTGTGTGTGTGTGTGTGTGTGTGTGAGAGAGAGAGAGAGAGAGAGAGAGAGAGAGAGAGAGAGAGAGAGCGCGAGCCTTGAAGGGAATTAGGGAACCCTAGCTGCTTCTTTCTTTTGTTCCCTGACCATGGTGTACTGACTAGAGGTCTTACAAACAACAGATCTCAGTTGGGGACCCCAAAAACCATGGGCCAAAATGAGCCTGTTCTCTTTATCAGTTAATTACCTCACATCCTACATGTAGCAATGGTCTGCAACTGATGCAAACAGGTAGGATCTTTTTCCTTCACATCACCATCCATACCTATGTCCTAGTTATGGGAACCGGCGCTGGTGAGCAGGTCTTGCCCTGTCTTAGGGTTTCTATTGCTGTGAACAGACACCATGACCATGACAACTCTTAATAAGGAAACATTTAACCAGGGCTGGCTTACAGGTTCAGAAGTTTAGTCTATTATCATCGTGGTGGGAAACGTGGTGGCAGGAAGGTGGACACGGTGCCAGAGGAACTGAGAGTTCTGCATCGTAATCCCTTAGCAGCAGGAAGAAGAGTAAGTCACTGGGCCTGGCCTGAGCTAGTGAAACCTCAAAGCCCACTCCCAGTGACACATCTCCTCCAACAAGGTCACCCCTACTCCAACAAGGCCACACCTCCCAACCCTTTCAAATAATGCCATTCGCCGAGAGCCTATGGGGACCATTTTTGTTAGAACTACCGAATGCTCTTTTCTACCACTTGGGGACCAAGGTGTGGCTCCACCTCACCTATCCTCTCATGCTCAGTCAACAATCACAAAGGAACCTGCTGGGTAAAGACCGACATCTGCATTGTCATAGCATGTCATTCAATCAGTGTCCAGACCCATCTCACCCTGCTCCTCAGGGCTGACCCTGCATCTGTCTCAGGCATCCTGGCCTGAATGAACTCCCACCACTGTCCTTGAACCTGTGACTCGAGGGGAAACTTGAAGTGCTTCCGCTGTGTCCTGATCTTCACTAGGCTCCTTTATCAGACCCTGTACTTCAACTACCACAGGGCTTCTCTCTCATCCTTGGGACAGTCACACCTGCATGTCTTTGCTTTCCCATCGTTCCTCACACACTCTGTCTTTCCCCAGTCTTCCTTGTCCTGTCCACCTGTAGGCTCTTAGGACAACTCTGTGAGCTCCAGAAATACTCCTTGTCTTCTGTGACACACTGTAACCTTTTTTTTTTTCAAGACAAGGTCTCATTATGTAACCCTGGTTTGTATAGAATTCTCTATGTAGATCAGCAGGCTGGCCTCAAACTGGGATTAAAGGTGTGCTCCACCATACCTGGCATCCTTACAGGTTTTATATTTTGTCTTTGATATTTCATTTAAGGACTTAATAATCCATTTGGTTCTATAGTTTGAGGTAAAGATTCCACGGGGGGGGGGGATAGGAGTGGGTTTGTTGTTGGTTTTTTTTGTTTGTTTGTTTTTTGTTTTTTTTTCAAGACAGGGTTTCGGGATAGTCCTGACCATCCTCAAACTTGCTCTGTAGACCAGGCTGCCTTGAACTCACAGAGATCCACTTGCCTCCATCTCCCAAGCATGTGCCATCATGGCCCAGTTTGACATTCCACTCTGTACTTCTCACACAGACAGGGATGTTCTCCAAGTCCATCTACGGCACTCTTTCTTTCTTTACTGGACTCCGATGCTACTGAAGACATAAATGCCAGCACAGGTCCTTCCATGGCCCTCTGCCCCACTGAGCAGCTCACAGCTAAGAGGACACTTCAGTGTTTTAATCTCTCTCTTTCTTAATAGATTCTGCTAGCGATGTCCTTTCTTGGTCGTCTTTTACGAGCTTTCCCCTCTCTTGATCTTAGCGACAGATCAAAGCTATCGTGAGGCTGAGGTGTGTGGCTCAGTAGCAGAGTGACCCCCTGACTGTACCTGTGAAGGTCAAGGTCCTATCTTCCTTCTCCATCACTGAAGGATGGAGGCTAGAAGGATTGGGGAAAGCAGCAGGGAGGAAAGGGGATAGGACCCAAATATTTGCTGGGTATAAATGGAAACATTATGTTATGTCCTCAGTGGATATGACTCAAAATTAGAACGTAGGAGGGGCTAGCGACATAGTTCAGTGAGTAAAATCTCTTGACACCATACCTGGGACCCTTAGAAGAGAACCGAATGCCACTTGTTGTCTCCCAATACCCATACATTCTCTCTCTCTCTCTCTCTCTCTCTCTCTCACGCACGCGCACGCACGCACACACGCATACACGCACGCACACGCACACACGCACATACACGCACATACCCCACAGTAGTACAAAACACACACATAACAATATGTCAACTCAGAAGCATAATATTAAGCAAATTGATAGACTGCTCTTCAAGAACTCACACTTGAGTTTCTTTCCTTTCTTTCTTTCTTTTTCCCTGAGACAGGGTCTGAATACGTAGCTCTGGCTATCCTGGAACTCACTATGTAGACCAGGCTGGCCCCAAACCCACAGAGCTCCACCTGCCTCTGCCTCCCCAGTGCTGGGATTAAAGGCGTGCAAATACAACACTGGCTAGCAGTTGAATTTTTAGAAGGTAGAAAAGCAAATAATAAAATGTCACTCTCCATCCATCTTGAGCTGCTATAGTGAAACACTCAGCATTGTATAACATAAACAGATGCGTTATTCTGGCTCACAGCTCTAATCCACGGCCATGAGAGCCTATGGTTAGAGACAGCCTGCTTGCTGGCAGAATCCAGTGACAGTGCCGGGTGTTAGATGGCCAGAGACAGAGAGAACCAAGCGTTCCAGCTACACTGGCTTTTAGAGCAGAACCATCTTGAGATGTCTCATTAATCCGTAATCCCTCGGACAGGTTAATCCATTCATTTATGCTGAGCCCTAATCACCTCTGAAAGGTCTACCTCCTAATGTCTCATAATGCAGATCACAGTTTAACATGCTTCAGGGGGACCGGTCACAACCAAACCTTCATGCTCTGCCGTTCTCTGGAAGGACCTACCACCCTTTCTGTACACCCTGACTTGCTGTTGCTCCGCCAAGGTTAAGGAGGATGTGTTTCTGCCTTCCGGGTTCTGGCCTTTGGCTCCTCTGTGCAGCTTGACCCACCCAGTGATTCCCAGAGCTCCCCTGACTGGGTCAGATGGGACTGCTGAACACTGGAAGATTTCTTCCTGGACAGGGAGACAGGCAGGCATATCCCTCAAATCAGCTGTCCCAGGCAGCTTCACATGGTGGGGAAAGCTCTTTGCCCTCAGGGCTGAGAGACCACGGGCTGGCAAGAGCACCAGTCATCAAAGAGAGATTTTGGCTCCAGCAAGAGATGACATACAAGTAGAAAACTGCCATATTATCAGCTGGCTTTTGAGGAAGAGGAGAAAATTGTAAAATTTCTCATTTTCAAATGCAAGATCTTGGATGCAAAGACAAGACAAAAGGCAAAAGCAGCTTCTTTTAAAAGGGGGAGTTTGCCGGGCAGTGGTGGCACACGCCTTTAAGGAGCACTCAGGAGGCAGAGACAGGCAGATTTCTGAGTTCAAGGCCAGCCTGGTCTACAGAGTGAGTTCCAGGACAGTCAGGGCTACACAGAGAAACCCTGTCTTGAAAAACCAAAAACCAAAACAAACAAACAAACAAACAAACAAAAACAAAAAAGGCACACTAATAACAGACAAAAGCATGCTCCCGATTTCCCCCATCCATTAATTTGTTTCCCCCTTGGACTAATGGTTGTCAAGTTTTAGCACCATAGGGGTTAGAATAGATGCTAGTCGAGCCCCCATAGCCTCTGATACTGTTCTGAGACTAATGTGCATTTCTGACATGTCCCCTGGTGATGCCGTTGCTTGCCACTGCTCAGGGACTCAGAGACATTCAAGACCAGAAGAATTGGGAGAAACCCTTGGTGCTTTCTGAAGAAAAACAATAGAAACCCAGGGGCTATAGAGATGATTCAGTCAGCAAGCACATGGACCAGAGTTCATGTCCCTAGACCCATCTAAAGAAAAACAAAAAAGATCGCCTGCATCTGCAAACCAAGCACAAAGGAGGCTGAGACAGGTGGATCCCAGTCCTCACTGGCCAGTTAATCTAGTCAAGAAGTGAGTACAGGGTTCAGGGAGAGACACTGCCTCAAAAGATAAAGTGAGCAGGAGATATGGCACCCTTCTTTAATCCCACCACGAGGGAGGCAGAGACAGGTGATTACTGAGTTTGAGGCCAGCCTAGTCTAAAGGGCAACTTCCAGAACAGCCCAGGCTATACAGAGAAGCCCTGTCTCTGAGGAAGAGAGAGAGAGAGAGAGAGAGAGAGAGAGAGAGAGAGAGAGAGAGAGAGAAGAAAAAAGATAAAGTGGAAAGCAATTGAGAAAACTCTCATAGTTAACCTCTGACCTCTACTCATGTACACTTGATTGTACATACACACACAGAGACAGACAGACAGACAGACAGATGCAGCTAGAACCAGAAAGTTAATGCTCTTTTCAGTCCTAGTTGCTTGTTTTCCTAAAATGTGAGTCAGGTCAGGACTCACAGGCTGCCCACATCAATGTCCAATGCCAGCTATGAGCCTCTGAGGTCAAAGCATTTGCTCAGTTGATAGTAGATTCCATTTCAAAACCCACCCCTTCTGCCGTTTCTCCTCCTCCATGCTCTTTATGGCCCTGGCCACCATCTTCTGCAGCATCCCTGCTATGCTTGGACCACCACTAAATCCCCAAAGCATCAAAATCCCAAAATCTCAGCCAAGGGTTCATTGACATCAGTCAGACTCAGACTCAAACTGAAGGCTGCTGATGAGAATCCAGGTCAGGAGCAGCACCCTGCAGAGAAGAGTCAAGGGTCAGGTCCCCATGGTTTGTGAGAGCAGGGAGAGACCAAAGCACATGCTTCCCAATGGTTTCTGGAAGTTTTGCTGATAGGCAACAAATCATACTGTGTTGAGATCATTCACAGAGTTTCCTCTCAGAACCAGATTATGCAAAGATCAATCTTTCTGGTCCTTAGTCACCATCCCCAACACCAGACTAAACAACAAAACAAAACAACAACAACAAAAAAGACAGAAGGCAATGGTGGCCCAGGCCTTTAATCCCATTCTGGGAGGCAGAGGCAAGGGAGCTCTGAGTTTGAGGCCAGCCTGATTGACAGAGTTCCAGGACAGCCAAGACTCCACAGAAACCCTGTCTCAAAACAAAAAACAAAAAAACAAAACAAAAAACAAAGCAAAATAAAACAACAACAACAAAAAGTGACTTTGTGCATATTTTTTTGTCCTCAAATATAATATAATCTTATAATCTCTCTCTCTCCCTCTCAAGCATTGCCTGTAATCCATCAAATTTAGGAGACAGAAAGCAGGTGTATGAAGGGGCTGTAGTTCAGGGTTACCCTTACTGACTTGAGTTTGAGACCAGCCTGGCCTATATGAGACCCTGTCTCAAACACAAAACAAACAATTTACACATTCTAGGTTAGTGTTGAGGATGGAATCTTTTGCTCTTTTTATTAAATCACAGGCTTTCTGGGTCTGCCAAGCACGAATGCCTGGGAATGCCAGATCTAACCCAACAGCCTAACCAAAGTTGTCCCTCAAAGAACAGGAAATGACAGGCCTGGTTTGCTGAAGAAGTGAGCTTTGCTGTGAACATTGTCTTGATGCTGTCTAGTAGATTCTCCAGATTTTCCATTCCTCGAAATGCAAAGCAAGAGGCCTAAGGCCTGTCAGGCTAAGCCCTTCTTTCCTTCTTTCCTTCCTTTCCTCCCTCCCTTCCTCCCTCTTTCCTTCCCTCTATCCTGGCTCATAGGTGAAGACATCTGATCTTTTTCCAACCCATTTGAGACACGCCCTAACAGCATCTTATGATTTACTGCTTCATTATAACTCCGTGTCTGCCTGGGCCTGCAGAAGTGCTGGAATGCTTTTCTCTCCGTGTAACATGGGCAGTCACAGCCTTGGACACAGAGGAGATGTTGTTTATGGCTAGAGAACTGCTACTGAAGTCCAAGTCAGCCAAAACAAGGATGCAGGGACTGAGCAAAGAGGTGAGGAGAGACATGGGACATGGAGGCTGGAGAAAACCCATGCTTAAAGGCCGACGCGACATTCTCTAGTTTTGAGTCATGACAGAATGTCAACTGATCACTAAGTGCCTGTAGACAAGCGTGGTGGCTTTCGTTCAATCCCCAGGACTCACACAGTAGGAGAAAACTAACTCCCACGAGTTCCCACAAGAACAGCCCTACAGGTTCTCTGATTGTTACACACATGCTATGACATGCACACACTCACACACTCACACACACACACATGCATACACACATAATCAAAACTGTAAAAAGAGATCACTTGTATTATCCAGAAGGAGAAGGTGAGGGAATGGCAAGAGGGAGGGAGAGGCAGGAAGTGGGAAAGAGCACAGAGGGGTAGCCATAGTGGTTCATAAGGATCAGGACTTTCAAGCCTGTATCCTCAAGTCCAAAACCACTTGGAGCTGTGATGACCTGTTAGATCATTTGGCCTCTAGTCCAGGTAGGCTCAGGCTGACTCTCACGTGTGGGAGTCAGTGGCTGAGGCCCACACAGGACATGGGATTAGGCTCTAGGCCAGATTACCATTCCCAGAGGTCAACAACTCCCTACCAAAGGACTCCTCCCCGAGTCTCGCAGTTCACTTTGCTCAGGAAGCCAAGGGTTTGTTTGCCTTAGATCTTCCTTATCTCCGGTCTTATTTTCAAAACTGCTTTCCCTGAATACCATGTTGGGAGGACCTCTTTTGGCCACCATTATAGGGTGTAGTCCTGGCTGCCCAGTCTGCAGAAAAAAAAAAGGGACTGGTGCTATGAAATGCCTTCTGAGGCTTTGAGAGAGTCATGAGAATCCGTAATAATTCTAGACCCTCTGAATGTCCTTTTATCTGAGGGTCTCAAAAACATGGACAAACGTTGATTATTCTCATGGCACTGTTTGGAAGTAAACAGACATCAGAACTCCGCTGCTTCTTACTGAGGTTTCTTTGCTTACATCTGTGCCCTGCGGTTCTGTCCCAGAATGTACCGTATTTCCGTATCATGGTACTGGAGATAGTATCCAGGGCTTTGTGCATGTTAACTATATGGTCTACCACTGACCTTTAACCCCAGTCTCAGATCATTTACTTAAAAAAAAAATCTCTTTCCAATTTAAATCTGGGCTGTACAAAGTAGTACTGTGTTCAGCGTAATCTTTGCTCTCAAGAAGTTCACAGTCTAGACTGAGTGTGGTACCATCTGCCTATAATTCTGTAATCCCAAAATTTGGGAGGTAAAGCCAAGAGGTTCAGGAGTTTGAGTCTGATCTCTGCTACATAAGGAGTTCAAAGTCAGTCATCTGGGGTTATTTAAGACCTGGTCTTAAAAATAAATAAATAAATAAATAAATAAAACCAAAGCAAACAAACAAAAATCAAGACGGACAGGTGGCTCACTCGCTGAGAGTACTCGCTGTTCCTGCAGAGGACCCTTGGTTCCAGCACCTCACAGTGGTTGGTGACCACCCAGAACTCAATTTCTAATCTGAGGCCCTCTTCTAGCTTCGAAGGGCACCAGGCACACATAATGTACACATATATGCATGCAGGTCAACATGAACACTCATAAAATAAAAACATATTAAAAATAAGATGACTTTCAAAAAGTTGAACAAAGAAAAGAAAACCAAAAAGCTGTTTAGTTGACTAAACCGATTTGCTCCCGGCAGGTGGCGCATGCTCGCTGCACCCGCCCAGGACCACTCTGTATTCTCGAAAGACACACACACACACACACACACACACACACACACACACACACCAGTTAATTTTAATATGCCTTGACTAGCTCAAAGGTTGGGCAGTTCTAATCCTTCCCACTGCTAGCAAACCTCCCCCACCCACCCCCCCCGTTCTCCTGAGTGAACATCTTTTAAAATCTATATTTCATCTCTGCTGCCCCAAACACAATTGGGGAAGTGACCCTCGCGGCCTCTTTCCCTGATTCTCACATGTCGGCAGGCCTTTAGGTCTGGTCTTCCTTCTTCCCCATCATGGAGATCTTTGCACCTTCCTGTCTCCCAGTCTCTAGCCCACACAAATCTAAAGGTCCTGCCTCAGTTTACATGCCCAGCCATTGGCCATTGGCTCTTTATTGATCGATCAAAAACCAACTGGGGATCTTTGGAGATGAAGCTTCCCAATTTTGGTGACCGAGTTAATTCAAAGCATTAGAACCAATCCCCAACCAATCCCCAACCAGATAAAAGCAGGCCGTGCAGTTGTGGCACACACCTTTAATCCCAGCACTCCGGAGGCAGAGGCAGGTGGATTTCTGAGTTTGAGGCCAGCCTGGTCCACATGAGTGAGTTCCAGGACAGCCAGGGAAACATAGAGAAACCCTGTCTCGAAAAACCAAAAAAAAAAATAAATAAATAAATAAAAAAAAAATAAAAAAAAGGAGAGAGAGAGAGAGAGAGAGAGAGATAAAAGCATATGCATGACAGAACGATATAAAAATTGTTCCATGACAGAGTATGACTAGTATAAGCTGAAAGCAAATGGCCCTAGGTGCTAATATCTGTCCTTCAAATAAGTCACACATATTGCATCCTCTGTTTCTGTGCTGTCCTCCCCTGTGATACATTTGTGCACAGACACATGTAGGAGGAGGGGTTTGTGCATGCACAAACACAGACACATGTAGGAGGAGGGGTTTAGAATGGACTTTCGTTCCGATTGTGTAACCCACCCACCCTTCCTTTCCTCCTTCCTTCCTCCCCCTTCTTTCTATCCCTTCATTTCTCCATCTGCCTAAGTCCTCCGGGCTCTCTCTTCTCCTAAGCCCGATGCTCCCTTCCTCTGTGCCGCTGCTTGCCTCTCTGCTGATGAGTTTGTTGGCATTCTGAGATCCCAGCTCTGGAAGGCACGATTTTCTCTCTTCCTCTCCACTGTTCTGGCCAGCGATTGAGACCTATAGCTTGCTTGCCCTGTTCTTTTTCACTCAACTTTAATAAAATGGTTTTTTTTTTAAAGATTTATTTTATGTATGTGCATATACTGTAGCTGTTTTTTCAGACACTCCAGAAGAGGGCATTGGATTCCATTACAGATGGTTGTGAGCCACCATGTGGTTGCTGGGAATAAAAATTATTATGTTTGGAATTATAAATTATTCCAAATCACTCCTACATGTTTCATTATGTCATTCTCCCAGCGCCAGCCCTTGTAACTTTGACTGGCCCGGAACAGCCAGGTTGGTCACAAATTCAGAAATCTGACTTCCTCTGCCTCCAGGGAGCTAGGATTAAAAGGATGTATCAGGACACCCAGCTAACTATTGTGTAGCCATTAAATGTATATTAGGTTTTCCTTTTCCTTTTCTGGGACAGGGTCTCATGTAGTCTAGTCAGTATGCAGATGAGAATTAAGTTTATTTTTTTATCTCGGCCTCTCGATTGCTGGCATTACAGGCATGCACATTGTGTCTGATTTTATTGGTGCTGGGCACTGAACCAGAACTTTATGCATACTAGGCACTCCACCACTGAACTACATACAGCCCCAGACCCTCTTTCCATCCCTCCTCCTAAACCTTGTGTGTGTGACTGTATGTGTGCCTGTGAAGCACCTGTGCACAGTGCCCACAGAGGCCAGAAGAGGGCATCGGATCCCCTGGAACTGGAGTTACAGTTGTGAGCCACCATGTGGGTGCTGGGAATCGAACTCAGGACCTCTGAAAGAGCAGCAGGTGCTCTTAACCGCTGAGCCATCTCTCCAGCCCTGATTTTATTATTTTTAATCATGGATGTGTCTGTGTGTGGTTAAGTGCACGTGAGCTGCCCAGGAGGCCAGATGAGTCAGGTCCACCCCTGGCCCCAAGCTAGAATTACAGGCAATCGTGAGCTACCTGATGTGAGTGAGTACTAGGAACTGAACTCAGGACCTCTGCATGAGCAGTTCAGATGACACTGAGCCATATTTTCATCCCTCTCAAACTCTTTCTTTTTTTTTTTTTCTTGGTTTTTCGAGACAGGGTTTCTCTGTATAGCCTCAGCTGTCCTGGAACTCACTCTGTAGACCAGGCTGGCCTCGAACTCAGAAATCCACCAGCCTCTGCCTCCCAAGTGCTGGGATTATAGGCGTGCGCCACCACTGCCCGGCCCCCCTCAAACTCTTAATCTCCCTGCCGCAGCCTCTTAATTTCTGGGATTCCAGGTGTGTACCAAATAGTCTGGCTTTTCTTCTAGTTCCAGTCCACCATTGGTACACTCTGTAGACACAAAATCTATCTACATGGAGGGCCAACCATGTATGCAATCCAGAAAAAGCATTGAAAGAGTTAAACTTAAATTCACTTTCCCGGTATACTTGATTAGCTATCATCTTAAGATTTCAAAAATTTAGGGCTGGTGAGATGGTTCATTTGCAAAGGTACTTGCCACCCAGGCTGACAACTTGAGTTCAATCACCAGGACTCACATCCCAGAAGGTGAGAACCAACTCTCACAAATAGTCCTCTGACCTCTACATGTGCATGGTGTGTGGTGTGAATGTCCTCCTCTGACCCCATAAAAAAATGAAAAAAAAAATCAGAAATTCAATTTTTAGGACATTTGGCCAACTATCATCTTTTTAAAAATGATTTATTATTGTTGTTGTTATTATTGTTGTTGTTGTTGTTGTTGATATTGTAGCAGTAATATTTCAAATATTGAATACTTCACAGGTTTGTGTGTCATTCTTGCACATAGGCCATGCTAGTCTTCTCTGTATCGTTCCAAGTTTTAGTATATGTGCTGCCGAAGCATGCATTGTTATTTTTTAAAGATTTATTTATATTATGTATATGAGTACATCATAGCTGTCTTCAGACACACCAGAAGAGGGCATCGGATCCCATTACTGATGGTTGTGAGCCACCATGTGGTTGCTGGGAATTGAACTCAGGACCTCCGGAAGAGCAGTCAGTGCTCTTAACTGCTGAGCCATCTCTCCAACCTAAGCACTGTTATTTTTGACTGTATATATCTGCTTGTGGGTATGTGCACATGTACGCAAGTGTCGGAGGAGACCCCTGGAGCCAGAGTTACAAACAGCTGTGAACTGTTTGATGTGGGTTCTGGAAGTTGAACGTGGGTTTTCTGGAAGAGCAGCACGTGTTTTTAACTATTGAACCAAACTGAAGCTCTGCCAACTATTCTCTTTAAGATTTCATTTGTCTAGCCAGGCGTGGTAGTGCACATCTTTAATCCCAATACTTGAGAGGCAGAAGCAGGCCGACTTCTGTGAGTTCCAGGATAGCCAGGGCTACACAGAGAAACAAAAACAAAGCAAAAACCAGCCCACGAAACAAAAGATTCTTCGTTTGAGTTTTTGCAATCTGAAGCTTGGGTTTGACATTATTAAAAACATTCTTTTCCTTTCTTTCTGTTTTTGTTTTAAATACATTTTTACCTGGTAGCCCAGGCAGCTTCAAATTCACTGTGGTTCTCCTGCCACTGCCTATCAAGGCCTGGGATTGCAGATTTGTACCACATGTATGACTAATAAACATTTTTCTTCTCAGTCTCTAAAAAATACATTCTTAACAACCAACCATCTGCAAAACATTTACATTGAATTTGATATTCACATCAATCTAGATAGAAATGATTGACGTATACAAGAAGATATGAGCAGGTTATATTCACATATCACATTATTTTGCATAAGGGGCTTGGTCATCTACAGCTGTATTTTGGTATCCCAAGGGATCCTACAAATCCTTCAGGAGTATTGAAGGATGATATGTATGCATGTATGTATGTATGCATGCATGCAAGTACACACATATATTCTGCCATATTCGACTTGTCATGTGTGAAATAATAGAAACTTTGATATGTATAATGAATTCCATTAGTACGCACACATTTGAGGATAATCTACTCTTACAATAATCGTTTCTGTTGGAAGACATATCAATGAAAAGTGAAATCAGGGCAAACTAAAATGTCCCACCTCTCAACATGTGATACAAAAGCTGTTGGTTTTAATTATCCCCCTACCCGCTGAATCATTTTGCAGGAGTAAAGTCTCTATTTTTTTTTTGCCCTCACCTCCTCCCCTCCATTCCTTCCCTGCTCTCTGTGCTGATTTATGGTATTTTATTCAGGATGGTGAACTGTAAGTAGTAGATTACAATGAAGATAAGAACTCCAAAAATAGTTGTTGCCTCTCTGGTTCTCGTCCTCCCAGTAACAAAGCTCCCTGCCTTTAATTACAGCTTGAGAGACGGTGTGTTGAAATATTTATTCTCTGAGTAATGACTGGATTTTCATTTCCTAATTGGCACCTGTGCGTTTAGTACCTTTGCCAATATCCGAATCTGAGAATGAGAAGATGGGGCTCTATGCAGAACACTTCTGATAGCTGCCTCCTTAGCTCCAGAGGTGCAAGGTTACAACTTGATTACAGAAAGACAAATACTATATACTTAAATTCCACATATTTAATGTGTGACCAACAATTTGTTAGGGCTTACAAGCCAAACCACCAATTCATGTGTGATCTGCAGCACACAGTGAAGCATAATCGCAGCCCTAAAGAAGCCCTTGGTCTTGGGAAGTGCATTCTGAAATGGAATGTCAGGTCCCTGGGAGCAGTTCCCAGGAGATAATGCTCCACCTACACAGGGTGACTTATGTGAGGCCAGCTTGCAAGGACTGGGAGAGTAGGTTAGATGGCGTGATTACCAGCCTGAACTCTGTCTGGGAAGATGTATTTGTGTTCCTAAGTGGGGAATCCACGGAAGTATCATTTAGGCACCACGACCACTCCCGCCCCCACCCCACCCCCAATCCGTCATTAACTCCGTGTTTGAAACAAGACACCTCATTTTATCTGCAGTACACCTCTTTCGGGAATCCGGGAAAATACACTGTGAGTGTGAGGCTCTGGGCGCCGTCCCTAGATAATGCTCATTCTCTTTGGTCCCTTTGGTAGTGTTTATCCAAGTTGAAAATGGAATAGAGGCGGGTTTAGAGAGCCCAGCGGTTGTGCAAGAAGCCATATCAGCTTTGCTGCTGACAGGATCTGTAGGTGACAGGACAGAATCCCTCCTTCGGATATGGAGAAGAGTCAATGTGGGAAACAGGCTCTCTCTACATCGAACTGCAGTACCTCGGGGCTTGGACAGGAATTCAGGATGCAATCAATCACGTTAGAAGCATTGGGTCTCCACAATCACCCAGAGACCATGACATTCATCCATAGTCCTCTGAAGGGGAAACTGCACTCCTTTTCTTCACATATACAAAAAACATTGCATGGGTCTAAGATTGGAGCCCTTGGAGTGATAGTAACTAAAGCAGGCCACGCCCCAAAACTGAGCACCGGTAGGTAGCTTACCCAGGAAGATCCAAACAAAGCCAGCTCTCCTGGGCAGGGCTCATCAGCCCCGAGGACTGCGGGGGCTGTGGGCTGTGTTGACTAGTGAAGCTGCCCAGACCTATTCTTTTCTTAGTCATTCCCAGGCACAAGCTAGAGCCGGAACCTGTACCATATCCAATTCAGATGAAGAGGATGCAACCAGGCCCTCACACACCACTGTGCTTTCTCCTACAGCTCTTAGCAGTTGGGAGGGGGTTTCCGTGTCCTTTTAGGACCACTCGGATATCTGGATGCAACTCCTGTGAGATTTCTTCAGCCATGTCCTCTAACAACCAAAAGGGGTAAAAGAACATAGGGAAGGCCTGGTCATCTCCAAGCCATTATACCTTCAATGACGACAGCTATAAGGCATTCTAGTCTCTTCCCCCAAAGCTTCTCTTAGTCTTGTGACAACCCTGGGTGTGGCTCCACGAGACGGGAAGTGTGGGCTGGAAGTGCAGGCAGGAAACAGGCAGGAAGTACACTATAAGTAGAACTAACACAGCCATTGGTCTCCAGGACCAGTTGGGTGCTGGAGGCTGTGGTCTCTGCTCACCTGCCCTTTACCTCAAGCGCTGGGTGGGATGTTCCTGGTGCATTATGGGCTTTTAATAGTACCTAGTCCCCATCATTGGCAGATCTCCTCTGGTATTTCGAGGGACAATGGAAAAAGACAAACTGTTTTCTTGCTCTTTTCTTTACAGTGAGATAAAATGAAATCTCCTTTGCATCCCTCCTGAGTCTACCCCACCCCTTAGGAACAAGATATTTTTGCTTAGATGAAACCAACGTATCTTACAAACTACTGACAAGTGATTTGGGGAACTGTAGGGTAGAAATGCTACCTTCCAGTAGGAAGGCGGCTCTTATTCACTCCACCAAGGATATACTGGGGGCCTGGTCCTGACAAGCATCATGGCAGCTGCCAACTCAAGAATGAGAAAGCATTGTGTTCTAATTTTTCTGGTGCTGTAATAAAACAATCTTTCTGACAAAAAGCAACAGGGGAGGGGAGGAAAAGGTTTATTGGGCTTCCATTTCTAGGTCAGAATCCATCATTAAGGTAAGTCAGGGCAAGAACTCAAGGTAAAAACCACAGAGGAGTGCTGCTCACTGGCCCATGTGCAGCTTAGGTAGCTCTTGAATAGCAGGCCCACTTGCCTAAGGAAGGTGCTGCTCACAATAGGGTGGGCCCTCCTCCACCCATCAATCAAGAAGCTCTCTCACAGACAGGGCCACAAGCCAATTTGATCTGAGCAATCCCTCAACTGAGACATCTTAGACGATGCTATGCTGTGCCAACCTGACAGTAGGAGCTAACTAGGCCACTCTGGTTCTGTCCTTGCTTAGTGCTTACAGTCAAGTAGAGAGAAAAATCAACTAGTAACAAATGTTCAGTGAGAATTTGCAGTGCAGGGTCAGTTTATAAAATTTTAAAACGACAGCAACACAACTATCAGGTCTTTTGGTTTTGTTTTTCTACTGGTGCTGGGCCAGTGGTTGGTACATACTAGACCCATGCTGCACCAATAAAACCACAGCCATAGCCTGCAACCAGGCTGGCCTGGGCATCACACTAAGACCCTACCTCAGGAAATTTACATCAATAAGGGCACAGTACTGAGGGCTCATTTCCATCGTCTTACCCAGAACTCTTTCCACACCACTTAGATACCTCCATATTCACTCTCCTCCTGCTTCAAATCAGCCTTTAATTTTGTTTTGAGACAGAGTCTCACTGTGCAGCCCTGACTGGCCTGGAATCATGTGGACCAGGTTGGCCTAGAACTCAGAGAAATCTACATGTTTCTGCCTTGAGAGCACTGAGATTAGAGGCGTGCACGTCGAGCTGGCTCTTATTATTTTTGAAGGAGGTGATCCTAGGGAGATTAGAAGTGGGGAGGAGGGAAGGCAGACAAGGCGAAGGAGCCGCCGCATGAAGAAAGCTGTGTTGCTGCTGCAGTTGGGGCTGAAGTCCCTTGGGGTCTCTGAGGGACAGCACAGACCAGGTTTCTGAGCTTTCCTACCCAGGAGAAGGAAGTTAAGAAGCGCCCCCTCCCCCCATTCCCACCCATCATGGGCCAAAGCCTACTACTCACAGGGCATTAGTTCCCCCAGCACATCTATCATGAGAAGAACCATTGATGCTTGCAGGAGGACAGCTATACTGGAATGTACTGGTATGTACTGGAATGTACTGGAATGCTATGGATCCTATAGGAGGAATGTTTGAGATCTTTGAAGGGCTCGGAGTCTATATGGTTTCCAAAGTCCCCACCCGTTTGTCTCCAAACCTCCAAACCTTTGAGCAAGGATAGACCTTGCGACTGCTCTAACCAACAGTGTCTCACTCTACCACCCACACTGTCCTTGAACCTCAGCAGGCATCTCCACCTCCCAGGTGCCAGGATTATAAGCATAAACCACCAAGCCTGGCTCAACATTCTGTTTAGTTAGCTTTTTGTCTTTTTGATCAACTGAGCTGCCATTTATATAAGGGCCTCTGCAGGAGTTGAGGAGCAAAGAACTGTGGGTGTCTTTAGAGTTAAAAGCAGTGTTTGTCCAACAGTCAGCAAGAAGCCAGGCCCTTGGATTCAGCCTACAGCTGAGTCTAGAAGCAGGCTTAGAGGAGCCGTCTGGTTGACAACAGAACAGGCTAGCAGTGTTCAGGTCTACACCCCGGCTAGATCTCTGACTCCGTGGCTGTGAGGTGGGAAATAGTACTGCTTTAAACCACTGGGCCTGGGGAATCTGTGACACGGCACAGAAAACAAGCACACGCACCCTCTTGCCCTCTTAGCTTCCAGCTGGAGCAAGGCATCCTCAGCACCAGTCTTTTCTTGCTACCTTCATGCTCATGCTAAATGTAGCATTTTTCTTATTACAAAAGTGTGATGGCTAATCCTGACTGTCAACTTGAATGGATTAGAAAACGCCTAGGTGCCGGGCAGTGGTGATGCACTCCTTTAATCCCAGCACTCGAGAGACAGAGGCAGGCGGATTTCTGAGTTCGAGGCCAGCCTGGTCTACAGAGTGAGTTCCAGGACAGCCAGGGCTACACAGAGAAACCCTGTCTCAAAAAACGAAAAAAAAAGAAAGAAAGAAAGAAAGAAAGAAAGAAAGAAGGAAAGAAAGAAAGAAAACGCCTAGGCAATTATTAGTAAGGCACACAGAGAGTGTGTTGGTAAGGTCATCTGCAGGGACAGATTCTAAGGGCTCCAAACTGATGAATGGATTCTCCCCTCAGTGGGTTGATCCTTAGATAGTATGAGGAAGTGGTGAGAAGCCATGACCTGCGTGGCTTAGGGATGGACCTAACTGGAATGACAGGGAATGAAGAAACATATATTCAGAAAAGCTGGGATCAGATGGGCTGTGTGCTTGCTCTGACTGAGATGCAGCGCATTTATTTTACACACCTGAGCAAGGAGCCAGGTTTACAGTTTACAGCTGAACAAGGAGGGGGGTTAGCTCATCTCAGTAGGAGTTCTCTACAGGGGAGCAGTCTTAGGTTGTCAACACCCTGAAAGAGGAAGCTGTGGTTGGTAGTTTTTGCATACACTGGTTTTAGCTAAAGGTCAATTGTTTGTAACATCTATACTTGGACCAGAGAGAGGATTTGCCTTTCCCCAAGACTGACCTGGGGAAGGAGTTGCCATTTCCATGGGGCTAAGGAACTGGGGTCCCTGACATGGCTGTGTTCATGCCAACAAGCACACAATCCTTGGTGAGCTTCTTGCACACACTCAGGGCTCCCTCCGCTCTCCATGGTGAAGGTGAGAAGTAGGCTTAGCTGGATGGAGGAAGGAGTCCTTGGGTCTGGATCTGCTGTTCCTTCCTTTATAGTTCTTTTCCCTGCTTCCTGGATGTGAGAATGGATGTAAACCAACCTTCTCTATCATGGTTTCTCCACTAGGATGGCCTGAGCCCTCCGAAACTGTGAGCTAAGGCAAGTCCTTCCTTTAGGTTATAAGGTATTTTATCACAGCAATGAGAAACAGCTAATACAAAAGACATAAGCACTTGCCTAGCATGAGCAAGGGTCTAGGTTCCATACCCAGCACCATAAAATAAATGAATGAGTTCCTAAAAGAAATAAGGCTTACTCCTGAATCTCTCTCTTTTATTTTTTATTTTATTTAATTAATTTATTTATTTTTTGGTTTTTCGAGACAGGATTTCTCTGTATAGCCCTGGCTGTCCTGGAACTCACTCTGTAGACCAGGCTGGCCTCAAACTCAGAAATCCGCCTGCCTCTGCCTCCCAAGTGCTGGGATTAAAGGGATGCTCCACCACTGCCTGGCTAATCTCTCCCTTTAAAAGATTTATTTATTTTATGTATATGAGTGCGCTCATCGGATTCCATTACAGATGGTTGTGAGCCACCATGTGGTTGCTGGGAATTGAACTCAGGACCTCTGGAAGAGCAGTCAGTGCTCTTAACCGCTGAGCCATCTCTCCATCCCTGAATCTCTCTTTTGTTCCCTATGTTACCACATGACCTCTCTCTCTGCTTAAGACTCTCCGGCACTGTGATGCGGTTCACCACAATCCCAGAACTAAGTAGAAAATGTACCATATAATCTAGGACCTCTTAAACTTTTTTCTTTATAAAAGAAAGGAGAAGTCACACCTGACTCCATGTTCTCAATGAACAGGGAGTTGATGGTCTGTGTGTGGCTCTAGAATTACATCTGCAAATCATTCTTCAGAAAGATAGCCTGTGTCCTTTGAGAATAATGCACTCTCGGCTCTCTTATGCAGGCTGCTGTGCATTGCTGGGGTTTATTATGATAAATAATGAGAGGTTC
This sequence comes from Rhynchomys soricoides, assembly GCA_019843965.1. Taxonomy (NCBI): domain Eukaryota; kingdom Metazoa; phylum Chordata; class Mammalia; order Rodentia; family Muridae; genus Rhynchomys; species Rhynchomys soricoides. The sequence goes on from JADRCH010000136.1 coordinate 151,591, forward strand.
AAAACGCCAACTCTGGAGCCAGCCTGACTAGTCTGAATCCTTGTTATCATTCTTCTCTGACCTTGGACATGTAACTTTGTCTATGTGCCTCAGTTTTCTCATCTGCAAAGTGGGAGTGATAATCACAGGACTTGTTTCATAGCTGTCGGGAGGATTAAAGGTGCAAACAGGCCTTTGAATACTTTAACTGAAGCCCTGTTCTCCTGCAGTGTGTCTCATCTTTCCTATTGCTTTGCTTTTTAAAAGTAACATTTTTACATTTGTTTATTTACAGGGGATGTGTGGGTTGGCACACACTTGTCATAGACAATTTGCAGGAACTGATTTACTCCCTCCACCTTGTGAGTCTCTGGGATGGAACTGAGGTCATTAGACTTGGCAGCAAATACCTTTCTGGGCCCCACTTTACAGGTTTCCTTGCCACTTGACAAAGAGATGCTGAGTAAAAGAAAGGCTGCAGGCAGTAATCTGAGTAAGCACAGAGCCAGGTAAGAAACAGGGCGGGTGTTAGCACAGTTAACACCCCGGTGGAGAGAGCAGAAAGAATTCTTGGCAAAATGTTTCATTTCGGACATCTCTAAGTGTTTACATCAGGAATTACAAGGGGGTAAGAACAAGCCAAAACCCCACTTCAGTCCTAGTAGATTCCGTGTGGTTAGGTACTGGGAGGAGGACCAAGGAACAGGTGCCCCTGAGGCCAGCCCAGATAAAGGGGAGGTGCTAGCAGCGGGTGTTTTGGGGACACAGCTGGCCATCACGGGCTATTAGATTCAAAGAGCAGGAAACAGAGCCAACTGATGGCACCCCAGGGGACCGGGTGGGACAGGAAAAGAGGTTCCTTTCAGTTTTCTGTGTTTCAGGGTCCTTGCTTCCCTCCCTGCTCACTTCTAGTGATCAGTGACTTCTGCTGTTTTTTTGGTTTTTGGTTTTTTTTTTTACTTCTGTGGCGCTGAAGATGGAACCCAGGACCTTGTGTTTGTTCAGTAAGGGTTCTGCCATGGCCCTACATCTCCGTGGCAGGACTGTTAGCCTCTGCCATTCAGCATCAACAAACCCAACCAGACAGGGTTTTGAGCAGATTCACGTGTTAGTGTTAATGAACAACACTCATCTCCTCAATGGATAATATACAGAAAAATAGATGTTGAATTTAAGCTGACAAATTAAAAGTGTGATGTTTAGATTGCTGAGGATCTTGTTTTGTTCTTGTTTGTCTTTGGTTGTTGTCTTTTTTTTTTTTTCAATAGCCCAGGCTAGCCTAAAACACAGTATGTATTCCAGGCTAGCTTTGAGCTGGAGACAGTCTTCCTTCTTTTCCCTCCCTCCAGAACACTAGAAATACAGGCCTGTGCCACCACAGTTTTGTTACTGGTGTTTTGTTTTTAAGGAGAGAAGCCCTTCCTCAACGCTTCCAGCCAGTGCAAGTTCTCTGGTCTCATTCGGTAGCTCTGAAAACCATGTTCAAAGGAAGCAGAGTGACTGAGCTCCAGGACCCTGTGGTGAGTCTCCAGCTTGAGTTAGCCTGTCTTTGGCCTCCAGTGCCTGTGAAACAGAAGCTCCTACATGTCAAGAAGGAAAGACGGCAGGGGTATTTCCCAAGTGCCAGTCCTTTGGAGCCATGGAAGTGTGTCATTCACCACAGGCTTGTTCTTCTGTCTAGCTATTATTCCTTTTTAAAACCATGGCAGGCAGGCAAACACAATTACTGCAGCTTTAATTATTCCCCAGATGTGAGGGGACTGAACCAGAGCACACACTTTACCACTGAGCTATACTCTTAGCCCAACAGCTTTTAAAACTATGCATCATCATTTATATATATTTTTAGTATATGCATTCAAGGGCTGAGAGATGGTTCAGTTTCTAAAGTACTTTCCACACAAGCATGATGACCTCAAAGTTCAGATCCCCAGCACACAAATACAAAGCCAGGCACTGTGTAATCCTAATCCCTAGGGCTTGTTAGCTAGATACCCTAACCTATCACCAAGTTTCAGGTTCAGCAAACAACCCTGTCTCAAAAAAATAAGGCAAAGAGCAATTGAAGAAAATACTGAATGTTGAAAGCCGGGCAGTGGGGGGTGCACGCCTTTAATCCCAGCACTCGGGAGACAGAGGCAGGCGGATTTCTGAGTTTGAGGCCAGCCTGGTCTACAGAGTGAGTTCCAGGATAGCCAGGGCTACACAGAGAAACCCTGTCTTGAAAAACCAAAAAAAAAAAAAAAAAAATTGGCTAGCATATACATACATACATACATATACGTATACATATGTACAACTTTATACATTCTTACATATATATGTAATATATATTATATAATGATAGGTTTTTATTATTCAAACCCACTGCCTCCCTGGCCCCATTTCTTCTCCCCTGGGCCTTTCTTCCCCTGAGATAGTTCCCCCTTCTGCTCTCATGACATAAATATCCTATTATGCTTGTTCCTCCTCCACTTGGACGTCTTCCTCCCTTCTTAGAGTTCCCTCCATGTTCTATGTATACACAGTCTAGATATTTCCCTGACTCTTTGTATAAGCACCCTAAGATGACCTGTGAACATGGTTCCCTACTCTCTTGATATAGAAACCCTATAAAATGATGCAAATCAAGAAATTTAAATCATGCCAGGCAGAGATGATAGAGTTAATGCCTTTCATCCCAGCACTAAGGAGGCAGAGGCAGGCAGATCTCAGTTCAAGACCAGCCTTGTTTACAGAGCCAATTCCAGGACAACCAAGGTTCAAATCTTTGGTTTTACCTTAAGAGCATCAGAGAAATTGCTGAGTGTCAAAAGTATGCATATCTGAAAAGCCTTTAAGTACCTGAAAACCATCACTTTGAGGACATGATGATGTGTGTCGTTCTGGAAGTGTATGGTGGAGTTTGTGAGCATGCCCAGGCCAAACAATGGGGCCGGACACAAGGCTAGTGACCCCAAAAGAATGCTGATTGTTGCTTCACACGCTTGAAAATGAAGAGAATAGTGCACAGCATACATAGTAGAAGGCAAAGAACCCCGAGTAGATTCTCTCCTGGGGATAAAACAGGTCCTCACGCTTGGCAGCGAGCGCCTTTACCACTGAGCTGTCTCATCAGCCCTCAAAACAGCTTGATTTGCATCACCCTGATGACTAGCAGCTGAACATTTTTTCAAATTTACTTTTTTTTTTTTTTTTGACTAGGTTTTTCTGTATAGCCCTGGCTGTCCTGGAACTCACTTTATAGATCAGGCTGACTTCCAACTCAGAGCTCTGCCTGCCTCTGTCTCCTGAGTGCTGGGATCAAAGGTGTGCACCACCACACCCAGCTACCTATTCTTATTAGGTAAAAAAAAATATTGAATGTGGTTATTTTTAAGATTTAAAGCATGTATTCCTAATAACTTTGATCAACTTTAATCAAATAAAGCTTGTAGAAAGCCAGTACATGCTTGGTACATGCCTGTAATACTAGCATTTGGGAGCCTGAGCCAGGGAGATCTTAAGTTCTAAACTAGCATGGGCTACATAGCAAGACTCTGTCAGAAAGAGTGGGAGAGAGGGAAGTAAGCATTCTTAGGACTGTAGATAGATAATGTGAGCTAACATATGTAGTTTCAGATATTGTGTGTGCATGTGTGTGATAAACATGTGTCTATGTGCACAGGGCTGAGTGTAGAGGGCAGAGATCAAACTTGACTCTTCCTCAATTACTCACCACCTTATCTTTTGAGATGGAGTCTCTCGCTGAACCTAGGGCGATGGTCAGTGAACTCCAGGGACTTGCCTTTCTTTACCTTGCAGTTTGCAGACATATTGCTTGCTGTGCCTGTGGGTGCTTGGGGTTTGAATTCAGGTCCTAAATGCTTGCTGACAAGCACATTAACCCACCGAGTCATGCCCTAGTCCATTTCAGATTTTGGTTTTTAAGACACAGTTTTAATAATAAATTGCTTGGGCTGGGGGTCTGGAGAGATGGCTCAGTGGTTAAGAGCACTGACTGCTCTTCTGGAGGTCCTGAGTTCAAATCCCAGCAACCACACGGTGGCTCATAGTCATCTGTAATAGAATCCAATGCCCTCTTCTGGTGCATCTGAAGACATTTACATAAATAAATATTTTTAAAATATTTAAAAATTGCTTGGGCTGGCCTTGAACTATTGGCCCTCCTGAGTAGCTGGGATAACATCTGGACCACCAGGCCTGCCTTATCCTCTAAATGTTTTGGTGGCAGACAGCTTGAGGTAGGGTTGTATGTAGTCTAGGCTGGCTTCTGCCTTGAAGTGCTTGGGTTACAGGTGCACACCAAGGTTCCAGGCTGCCTCCATCACTCCTGACCATCTTACCTCAGGTTCCTGAGTGCTGGGATCACAAACTTAGACCACCACAGCCAGCTTATTTTATTTTTAAAATTTTATTTCCTTGTATTGTATTGTGTGTGTGTTGGGGGGCGGTGTACCACTGCGTGCAGGTGTCTTGCAGGGGTAGAAGAGAGGGAACTGGATCCCTGAGAGGTGGAATCACAAGCAGTTGTGAACCATCTGATGTGTGAGCTGGGACCTGAACTTGGGTCCTCTGGAGGAGCAGCAAGAGCTCTTACCGCTGAGCCATCTCTTCAGCCTCTCATTTTCTGTTCTAGTATTAGAAAAATGAGAACCAGATTGCCTGGACTACTAAGGAAAACACCACCAGGTGCTTTTGGGGTCCTAGGTAACCTAAGTTCTTGTTTCTGTGGCTGCTGAGCTCTAGTTTCATTCTCAAAGAAACTCAATCTCCCCTTCTCCCCACAAGAAAGGTCAGCGCTGACTGAACCTGCTTTATTTCGCTTTTTTCCTTCCTTCGTTTTTCCTTCCTTCTCTCTCAGCAGTGCTGGGACAGAATCCAGGGACTCCTGAACTCTGGGTAAGTCTTCTACCACTGAGCTACACCCCCTACTTTTCTTGAACCTGGACAATCAGTCTGATTCCTGGATAAGAAGGAAAACTTGAGCTGAGTGGTGGTGGTGCTTGCCTTTAATCCCAGCACTTGGGAGGCAGAGGCAGGTGGATTTCTGAGTTCGAGGCTAGCCTGATCTACAGAGCGAGTTCCAGGACAGCCAGGGCTACACAGAGAAACCCTGGGAGGTTGGAGGGGGAGAAGGAATATTTGTCTATTTTCAAATTTTGTATTTATTTTATGTGCTTTGACTGGGCATATTCCTGTGCATCATGTGTACACCTGGTGCCTTTGAGACCAGAAGGCAGCATGGATCCCTTGGGACTGGGAGACACAGACCACTGCAAGCTGTCATGTGGATGAGAGCTGAAAAAAGCTCCTCTCTAAAAAAGTAGCCAGTACCTTTAACTACTGGGCTATCTCTCCACTCTTAGCTATGTTGTCCAGGCTGACTTAAAACGTATTCTTCAGCCTCTGTCTCGGTAGTGCTGAGACTGCAGGTGTGTGTCACCATGCCCAGATCATGGGGGATACTTTTAAAGGGGCAATCGGACACCTACGACATGAGCAGAAGGGTGGAGAAAGGACAGGAATGGAGGTGGTGAGACCAGGGGGATGGGGAGGACAGCAGGGAAGGAAGTTCCATTAGAACAAAGTGTAATGATCATACATGCATGCGTGCATACATACATACATGCATATATTTTGTTTTTACTTCTTGGAGACAGGGTTTCTCTGTGTAGCCCTGGCTGTCCTGGAACTCACTCTGTAGACCAGGCTGGCCTCGAACTCAGAAATCCACCTGCCTCTTCCTCCCAAGTGCTGGGATTAAAGGCGTGCGCCACCACTGCCCTGCACTGTGATTACTTTCTACACTAAAAACTTTTAAAAAGGGAATACTTGTTTGTTTGTGACAAGTTCTCACACTAGAGATGCTGCTGGCCCGAGTGCTGGGATTATAGGCAGGTGCAGCAACACTCAGTTTAGGAAATATCCCCCTTTTCTGAGACAAGGTCTCTCTACAAATCCCTGTCTTGGAACTTACTATTTAGAGCAGGCTGGCCCAGCATTCACAGAAATCTTCCTGCCTCTGCCTCCCAGTGCTGGGACTAAAGTTGTGTGCCCCCACTACTTAGAGACTACTTCTTAAAGACAGTCCTCTTTGCTCATAATGATACTTTTCCTGTAGTGTTTACCACCACCACCACCACCACCACCTCCTCCTCCTCCTCCTCCTCCTTCCTCCTCCTCCTCCTCTTCCTCCTTCCTCCTCCTCCTCTTCCTCCTCCTCCTCTTCCTCCTCCTCCTCCTCTTCTTCTTCCTCTTTTTGAGACAGTGTTTCTCTGTATAGCCCTGGCTGTCCTGGAACTCACTCTGTAGACCAGGCTGGCCTCGAACTCAGAAATCCACCTGCCTCTGCCTCCCAAGTGCTGGGATTAAAGGCGTGCGCCACCACTGCCCGGTTTACCTGCTTCTTTTTAATTTGTAGGTTAAAAAACAAAGTAATAGATTTACATGTTTCTCTTCTTACTTTAACCAGTTGTTAAGCTCAGTGGGAGGGAGCTTGTTTAGTGTGAAGCCTTGGATTTCAGTCTCAGCAGTTTCAAGGAGAAGGTAGGAAGGGCTTCATTGTAACCCTGTGTGTGCCTGGATTCACCATGAGTCACATGGACTCACTATAGGTGGGGCACGCCTAGAACCCCAGCATTTGAGGCTAAGTTACAGGCTAGCTGGAGTAGAGAGAGTTTCTGTCTCAAACAACTTTTTTCCCATCACTCATTCCTCAAGGCAAACCCACACTTATCCAGTTCATTTAAGCTGGGCCAGGATGATCCACATGTCTTCATTTACAGATTTCTGGAGGGTATCTCTGGTCCACTCAGTGAGCACAGTTACCATCCAAGGGTGTCTGAACTGGAAAGAATGGCAAGGACAGATGCTATCAGTCACTTAGTGAGTAGTAAGATCAATGGACTGTAAATGGTGATGGTTTGCCCTGGTGAAATGGTCGTGTACCATTTCATGTGCTGAAATATACTAGACTCTGAGGGCCCAGTTTTTCACATTTGGGTAGCCTGGGGGAGGATGGGAGGCACATCTTACAATTGACTCCATAGGCAGGCCTGCTGGAAGCTGACAGAGAACAGTTTTTAAACCACAGGCACCCCTTGTTAAACTCACAATCTAGAGAAAAGACCTCAGTCCAGCTAACAGACAAACACACCAGCTGCTATGTTTCTAAGAAGGAAACCAGCATAGAAATCGACAGAGCTTCACATGGGTGTGGAGTGGGGAAGACATGGTGCAGAAGCAGAAGAGGAATGACAAGAAACAGAGCAGCCCAGAGGACTTCACTATGGGACACGAAGGTGCCAAGAGATAAGACCTCCTCTTACTTGGGACCGGTGTCTTTGGTTGGGAGTACGTCCATCTGGGGATGCTCACTGGAGATCAGCCTGAGCAGATGAGGCTCTGTGTCCCTTGGTCCTCATTGTGTTGGAAAACAGCTGTAGGCTTAACTGACCTGGCCCACCCTATGGAGGGTAGGCTAGCCCCCAGCTCCCAGCAATCCTTCTGGGCCTGATCCTGGGCTGCTGGGATTACAGGTGTGTGCCTTCACACTTAGCTTTGGCAATTTCCCTATCCTTTCCCTTATAAGCAAATCTTAATTGGTGGCCATAATTATTTCATTCTAGGAAAAGATTTTAACCTGATTTTAACTCCCCTCTTTCCATGATGATAAACTCCAAATGTCGAGGTGGTAAACTGAGCTCCAGGAGTGGAGTCTGGTAGCTGGGTGAGTTAGCATGTGCCTTTAAGCCCAACATTTAGGAAGTAGGTAGATCCCTTTGAGTTGGAGGCCAGCCTACTGGTCTACATGTCAGTTCCAGGCTAAATCAAGAGCTACACAGGGAGACCCTAAAACAAGAGACTAACCTCTGGTGCCCCTTAAGAATCCTTGAAAAGAAGTCTCTGTTTCCATTAGCTACAGTCTTTTGACACCCTTGGGGCTCCAAAGCATCCTGTCCCCTGGCCAAGTGCAGCTTCCCTGTGCAAGGCAATGCTTCCAGAGAAAGACTAACCAGGGGCAGAACTGTGTGACTGGTGCTGTTCATTGCAACATTCCCAGTCTTCCCAAACTGTACTGAGCAGAGTTGGCATGAACTTGGAAACTTTCCGATTACTAAGAGGATAACCAGTCATATTTCCAGAATGAGCTTGTGGACTACCAACACACAAATAAATACTCCTACTTCCATGAGATGGGCAACTTTAGTTGGTTCAGAGAACCCACAATCTACACGAAGTAGTTCACCTGACACAGTCCTTCGATCCCCTAGAAATATCTGCTTAAAGCCAGGAAGAATGAGAAAACCCAGCAAGCATACAAAGAAAGTACTATCCATGACACGTTAACATTTCTTGAAGATATGACTGATTCAATTGATATGTAACAGCCTTCTTGGATAAATCCAGCAACAAATATTTTAGTTTCCTGAAAACAAAACAAAAACAAGCAAGAGAAAAAAAAAATGCTTCTTGGCTCAAATTATAGGAATTCTTCACTGGCAGCTCAGTGGAAGCTTTTTTGCATATGTGCTTCTAGGATAGTATCGCAGATTGCATGTGTTCATCACATCAACACTTAACACTCATTAAATAATAATGAAACAGGAGGCCTGGAATTTTTTTTTTTTTCTCCAGGGTCTGTTCCTCATTTCAGTGACCTTGGACAAATCCATTTCTTCTCTCATATCTGATTCCCACATATCTGTTTCAGGATAATGTTTGTAAGACTGCTTTGAGAGGTCTTCAGATTACATACAGTCGTCCTTCATCTACGAAATGTATCTCCTTCAGTGACTTCTACCGAAAGCCTTCTCACAGTTGTGGAGCCTGGCAATACCATCTGGGGATGGTTCAGATGTTTATGGGTCACTTAATGAGGACTTGAACTATGCAGTCTGTTGCCCAAGCTACTGAGCAGAAAGCGGGAAAAAGCAAGCCCTACGTTAGCTTTTCCTTGTACCTGCCGTTTCAGCCTCTGGTAGCTGACATTAAACTATTATGTCACGAGATTTCTACAGCGATCCTCCAACAGTGAAGGGGTTGAAAGGCCCACTCTGGCTTATGCAGCTACAGCTGTGTTGCACATTGTTTCCGAGGCTTACAAAACACAGCCATCTTGCACCAAGAACTGCGGCCTAGGGAGAGGGTGAGCCCTGTCCTTCCGCCCCGGTGCCACCACCTGCGACGCGCTGGCAGTCTCCGCACTGCCCCGCAGGCAGCACCGGGCTGCCCCGCCTCTCCCGGGTTACAGTCTGCGACCAACTTGTCCTCAGGCGACTTGGTCAGACCCTCCGGACAGGCCCGCGCTCCGCAGGGAGCGAAGGCGGGAAGAAGCCCGCGGGTTCCCCGCCCCTGCAGCGCGGCGCGGTCCGAAAGTGGGCGCGGGACTAGAGCTTCTACTTGCCAGCTTCCTGCTTGGGCGCGTTTTCAACTGGGGCGCGGCGACCGTACGGTCGCGGCCTTCTCCCCGCCCCCACTCGGGCCGGGAGCCTCGGGGGCGCGCGCGGGGGCGGGGCCCCTCCCCCTAGCAGGCCGGGCGCTGGTCCGCAGCCTGCGCCGCCCTCCCCTCCCCCACTCCCCTCTGTGCACCCCAAAGCTGGGCTTCGGGGGCTCACTGTGACGCCCGAGCCCGGCAGGGAGGGAGTGCGGGCCGGGAACAGACGAGAGCGGACGGCATCTCAGCGAGCCCCGCGGCCCCTCGGCGTGTCTTTTGTGTTTGTACACACCGCGAGAGGCGGCGGGAGGAATGGGCGGGCGGCGCGCGGGGGAGGAGCGAGCGCGCGCCAGCGAACGAGCGCGCGGGGGGAAGGGAGAGGCGGGGCGCGCGGGGGCCCTGGGCGGGGCCGAGCCTTCCCTCCATTGTGTGTGATTGGCTGGCGCGCGGCGCGGGGCGGGGCGGCGTGTGTAGGGGAAAGCCTCGGTGTCAGCCATCTTTCAATTGTGTTCGCAGCCTTCGTCGCGCCGCCGCCGCTCTCTAACGCCAGCACCGCCTCTCGCTTGCCGAGCTCCAGCCGAAGGAGAAGGGGGGTAAGTTTCTCCGTCTGCCCGCTTTCCCGGACCCGGGCCCCGCTCGCGGTCGACCTCGTAGCGGCCCACGGAGGGCACCCACAGCCCCCCGGGCTCGACCCGCAAACTTTTTGGCGCAGAAATGGAAATAGGAAGCGAGTTTCCCTTCTGCGGGCGGCGGCGGCGGCGGCGGCTCCCCCGTCTCTCCGTCTCAGCCCAGCAGTGGCACCGCCGCGGCGCCGAGCCTGTCTCCCTCCGGCGCCGCGGGCTCCCCTTTTCTTCGGTGAAATCCCGCCCGCCGCCCCTTCCCGGGACCCCAGACCTTCACCATGTCCCGCGCGAGCCTCTTAACTGCCGCCTTCGGTTCCCGGGCCCCAGTTTTTCGGGCGCAAAGTGGGTAAAATAGCCACCGCTTCCCACCCCGGGCTAACTCGGTTTTTTGCTGCCTCCCCACAGTTGTGCCTGAGCTTCACCATCTTGTCTCTCTTCTCTGGTCACCGACCATATTTTTCCCCCCGTTTCTCTCTTCCCCATTTAAGAACATTTTTTTGCCTTTTTTGGAGAAAAAGAAACTTGATGCATATGAAATGCAGAAAACAAAAAAAGAACTTTTGCATTTTTGGAGAGCGGCACGTGGCAGGGGATGGGGTATTTTCGAACGATTTGCTGTTTGTCTCTCTGAGGGAATCGGATACGTTTTCCAATTGTTTCCATTTTGTGCTAGTCTTGGGGAGCCGAGTCGCTCGCTGCCAGCGCGGGGTGCGGGGGCCGAGACGGGCAGGTCGGGTACCCCGAACCTAGGGACCCAGGGGAGGCAGAACCAAAAGTTTATGTGGTGCTGGGTGGGCCGGGCGGCCGGTGTCGAGCGCTAATTAAGCCTGGGTGCGGGGCAGTCGGCTTCCATAGCGAAGCCCGGGAGGGGGACGGGCTTTGTGGAATGCTCACAGGCAATGGCTGTTGTTCTTGTCTTTCGAGACGCCTTTTTGTCAACATAACTATAAAGAAACAAACCTAAAGAATGTTTTTAGATATTTACAGCAATCCAACTGCCAAGCGCGAGGGGGGCCGCGAACGGGGGGGGGGGGCTGAAACCTTTTTCTATTTTTTTTTTATTTTTTTGGGCTGTAATTTGACTCGACCTTTATGTGTTTGTGGCTTCGTTCATTTGACTTGTTTGTGATCGAATGTTTGCAGACGTATCTAATTTCTACTTTAAAGGAATTGGATCAAAAGCTATGGGTGTGGGGGGGTCTCTGGCTTTGGCCGTTTATAGCTCGGAATTAGCTTTATAGAGTATTAATGCTGACAATTTCCTAGTATGTTTTAAATCATATTTGGGTAATAGACATAATCTGTGCCCTTCCAAACTAATTATATAACAGCCTCCCCCTCATGCTGATTAATTTCCAGGTTGGAGGGTTTCTGGCAGGAATAATGTATATGTTTTAGTTGAATACGATGGGGTTTTTTGTTTTTGTTTTAACACTGATAGGTAAGTAAGGAGGTGCCCATACCATGGCTCGTACAAAGCAGACTGCCCGTAAATCCACCGGTGGTAAAGCACCCAGGAAACAACTGGCTACAAAAGCCGCTCGCAAGAGTGCGCCCTCTACTGGAGGGGTGAAGAAACCTCATCGTTACAGGTATTTATAAAAGGGCAAGGAATGGGACAGTGTTTAAATAGTATGTCCATGTAATTTAACAGGGAGATAGTCATACTTTTTGCTATGGGGAAAAGGTGTTTCTCTCTTTTGAATGATTACTACTGCTTGAATATATATGCATATGTTCCTTTGTGAACATATGTATCTTAGTATTCAGTTTGATCGCTAGTATTTAATTTTGAAGCAGTAATCTGATCTAAAAGCCTAAAAAGACATAGTATTCAATTGGTAATAGGACTCTTTTCTAGTAAAGTCATGTGTACACTCACAATTTTTTTTAGGGAGACCGATAAAGTTCCTATTGGTCATATTTACTTGGGTTTTTTCTTCCTTTATTATTACCTCATTTAATTTTGATATGACCAGTGTTGTTAAGAACATCAGCCATTAGAGGGCACAAGTTGTCCAAGTTTCCATAGATTTTACAGTGAAAAGCTCAGAATAGAAGAAATAAGTCAGAATTAGAGGGGAAGTAATTCTGTAGGCAATAACTTAAATTTTTATTAAGGGGGGTCTGGGCAATGGTGGGCATTTAATTGCAGCACCCAGGAAAGCGGATCTCTGAATTTGAGGCCACCCAGGGCTGTTATATAGAAATCCTGCCTCAAAAAAAACAAAACAAAACAAAAAAAGTTTTTCTTACGGAAAAAACTGCAAACAAGTTTTTAAATTTAATTATGACTAATGCTGGGAGATAAAACACTGAAGTGAATCGTTGAATTATGTAAACCCTTTAGATGGGGCAAAGGAAAGTGATGCTAACCTCAGAGACTAGGCAGTCTTTATTGCCAGCCTAATGGCTAATGCGTTCCTAAGTTCTGTGTATTTAAAAGGCGGGGCTCACGTAACCCAGGCTTGCCCTTGCCCGGAACTTATTGCATAGATGAGGCTCCCGTCACACGCCTCTGCACCCTGAGCTCTGGTACAATCGTAAAGTTCCACAAGCAGCTCAAAGTCTCAATTCTTAGCATAGACTGATGAGTTTGTGTGAAAGTGAAAATGGATATATATGGCTTTGATAAACTGCTTATCAAGCTTTTTTTGATTTTAAAGGTGATCTTTTTCCTAACAGGATTGAGTGCTCAGGTTGTAAAACTGACCTGTGAAATTTGGTGTTAAAGAATAGTTGAGTGGATCTTTTTGAAAAATTACTGCATTTCTTTAAAGCTGACCACCTTTTGTGTCCTATAGATTTAGTAACAGCTTGTTTAATGTTAACTTTTTAGGCCTGGCACTGTGGCACTCCGTGAAATCAGACGCTATCAGAAGTCCACTGAACTTCTGATTCGCAAGCTCCCCTTTCAGCGTCTGGTTCGAGAAATTGCTCAGGACTTCAAAACAGATCTGCGCTTCCAGAGTGCAGCTATTGGTGCTTTGCAGGTAAATGGAGGGGTAGGGGAGGCCCTCATTGTTTGTTCCTGTTGTGTTTTACCAAGAGCAGTTACACATCTTTCTTGTTTTCGTGTAATTGTCATTACAAGATGAAGTTTAAAGGTTAAATTGTTTAAGGTAGCTGGGCAGTGGTGGTGCACACCTTTAGTCTCAGCCCTTGGGAGGTTCGAGGTCATGCAAAAAAAAACCTAAATCCTAATTGGTCTAAAAGCCTAATGAAGTTATTACCATTTCAGTTTTTTTTTCTCTGTAGAAATGCTTTATTTTGAAGAAATATTACAAAATATAAAACTACATCAAGTCTCACTTGCCACCTGCACAGTGGCAGATCTGATAGACTGTTTAGAATTTTTAACCTTGTATTGAAAGCGATGCCTAAAACTAGCTTGGTTTATGAATTTTACAAGACTTTAGAATAGAGCGCTAGAGGTCCATTCTTGGTCATTTCAACTGATGGAGAAAAGCCTGGGCCCTAAAGAAGCAAGTGAGAATGTGGTCTGGTACTTAGAAGAGGCAGTATTCAGGAGTACACAGGAGTGGTGGCTGGGCTAGGCCTGTCTGCCGACTGGGAAGGAGAGGGGGGTTTGAAGACCAGTGCATCTGTAAAGGAGCGAGGACTGAACACATGGAGTTTGCTGAGGGGAACTATGGAGTTCACGTTAAACAGAAAGCATAGTCTGAATTTACTCTTAGTAAGAAGAGTGTTGGGAAGAGAGATCTGGGTGGTTGTCTGTGGAAGCACTAATAACTTATAAGGGGTAAATTTGATTAACACAAAAAGACTTGACAAATGTGTGGGTGTGTAATTAGTTTACCCTTGTATCTCAATATGAAAAGATGAAACTGGAGAGATGGCTCAGCAGTTAAGAGCACTGGCTGCTCTTCCAGAGGTGCAGGGCTCAGTTCCAGAGGATCCGGCACCTTCACACAGACACACACATGCAGACATAGCACCATCAGAAGCAGAGTACTTAGAAAGGTACGCTGCTGGGCAGTGCTGCACATCATTGGAGGATTGCTGTTGCTGTGCTTAGCTTTTGCTTTTATATTTGAGAAAGATTTGATAGGTGGATTCTACTCTGATGTATGATTGGTCGAGCTGTTTCTATGGTTAGTCTAAACTTCATTTGATTGGTGAATTCAAGAATAGGTATCTATTAAATTTACATGGGTTGAAATTGCTGAAATTTCAACTATCAAAATCTTCCCATGCTGTTCCTTTAGAGTTTTATTCTTATATTTCAATAGCTGCTTATCATTTCCTTTGAATAAATGCGATTCCCAAAATGAGCTTTGTTTTCTAATTACTGTTAGTGGGCTGTGCTTAACACATCCCTGTACTTGTAAGTCCAGCATTTTTTTAAACCTTACATGGATTAATAAAAACGCTCTGTTGAGCCGGGCAGTGGTGGCGCATGCCTTTAACCTTAGCACTTGGGAGACAGAGGCAGGTGGATTTCTGAGGCCAGTCTGGTCTACAGAGTGAGTTCCAGGACAGCCAGGGAGCATTTTGGCTGGAAAACTTATAAAATCATTCATGTGTAAATGTCCATTGTTACTATTATTTAGTTATAATTACCAATAAGCATGATTTTGAATAAAATATGCACATTTTTTTAAATGTCCTGATTTTGGGGAGTTTATTTAGGTTTATGCTCAGAAAGCCAGCTATATAGTTAAGGGTGACCTTGAACTCTTGATTCTCCATGCCCCTGAAGACAGGTTACAGACAAGCTCCACCATATCTGCTTTATATGGTGCTTGGGATTAAATCCAGAGCCAGGTGCATATTAAGTTTTCTCCTTTCCCTCCAAGGTATGGTTTCTCTGTAGCCCTCTGCTGTCCTGGAACTCCTCTGTAGACCAGACTGGCCTTAACTCTGGCTTCTGCCTCCTAGGTGTTACTTGGGATTAAAGGTGTTCGCCACTGACTGGCTATGCAAGCTCTCTTAACCAGCTACACCCATAGCTCTGAAAAGAGCAGACTCGATGGGAGTGGCAGGTGTCTTTAATCCAGCACACCAGGAGGTAGAGAGAGGCAAGTGGGTCTCTTGGATTTCCAGGCCAGCTAGGACTACATATTCATAGTGAGTGAGATCTTTTGTAAAAACTAAAAGCCACAGTGATCTTCCGTATAAGTTTTTTCTTGTATTTGTTGGTGAGGATACAGGTTAGTTGTGGGTTATAGTTCTCTAAATGTGAGAGGCTGGCTGCCTAGTAAGTCGTCTATCCTTGCCTGCATATACAAGGCCCTGGGTTTGGTCCCTAGAACCAGAGACAAAAAAGATAGTTGTTTGCTTGTGGAAGAAGGATATAGAAACAGATGAGGTAGGATTCTAAACAGTGTTTTTTAATGTCATGATGATGACTCAAAACTTTTATACTTCCAGCACATGTGAGCCTGAGGCAGGGGTGTTGATGTAAGTTCAAAGCCAGCCTGTCCTACACAGTAAACCTCTCTTAAAAACAAGGAACCCTGTTTTGGCTTTAGATTATAGTTTCTAAGTTGGACATGATAGGGCATGCTAGTCTGTAGTGCCAACACTCAAATGAATAGTGGCAGAAGAGTTATTTATTAGTCAACACCAATTTGCACTATACAGCTAGCTCAAGATTAACCTGGGATACATATTATGATCCTGTCTTCTAGACAGACTAGTGTGGAGTGGTTCATGCCTTTAATCCCAGCATTTGGATGACAGGAGCAGGCTAAGGGGTACACAGGGAAACCTTGTCACAAAACAAAAAGATTATAGGAACTGGAGAGATGCCTCAGTGGTTAAGAGCCTGTTCTTCCTGCTTTAATTCCTGTCTGCATCAGGCAGCTCATGATGAGCTGTAAATCCAGTTCCAGGGGGATCTGACATTCCCACTGGGAATGCACTAGCATGCATGCATGGATGTGGTACACGTAGAGACAAGCACATACACCACACACATGTTCGTGCACTGTAGAGAGAATCTTGTGCACTGTGTAGAAGCACCACCTGTCAATAAAACTGATGGCCAGTTATCTGAGGCAGGGTTATAAGGAGTGACATCTGGCCGAGGGAGAGGGGACTTCTGGGAAAAGTCAGGTGGGAAGATTGGCCCAAACTCAGAGGAAGTCAGGCAAATGAAACTGAGGAGAGAGATAGCCAGTCATGAGGCAGACATAGACTAGAATAAACGCCTTATATAAGTTACGAGGTGTGTGTGTCGGGGCACTTATGGCTTAGGCATTTATTCATAAATAATTAAGTTTCAGCCTTATTCTGGGAACAGAGAGGCTGGGTAGAAAAGCTGGTGGTTAAAACATGCATTATAAATTTAATCTTTTTTTAAGTACATAGTTTAAATTTTAAGATTTGCTTGTCACCTGCCCATATATTCTAAGAGCCCCAAAGGATCCCTAGAACTGCAAGATTTCAAATCCTATATATTACTGAGGTCTTTTTCTTAAACAATTTATAACTTGGCTATAGTAACAGATAATAGTATAGGAGGTGGGGCAGCTAAAACAATGAGCTTTTGTTCTGAAGTTCTAAGTCGAGCTTGAATCTAGGGCCTCCTCCCCTGGGTAAGCACTTTACACAAAGTACTCTGAACTATTTCCCCAGCTTGAGACGGGGTCTTTCTATGTAGTCTGCATGTTCTTGAACTTATAGTCCAGGCTGACCTCAGATCAACTCAAGAGATTTGCCTTTGCCTCTTGAGCACAGGGATGAGATGTACATTACCATGCTGGCCAACTTTGTGAGGCAGGGCTTCTCTTAGTTCAGGCAGATCTTGTCCTGAATGTGCAGTTCTCTTCCTCCAGCTTTGAGTAGCTAGTTTGGATTGCTGACCTGTGCCACCAGTCCTGGTCCAGTGTCCTGTTAGTAAGTTTAACAACATTTGTGGAATGTGTGTCGGGTATAAAGTTAGGCTCACACCTAGGACCAAGGAGGTTGTGGTAGGAATATCACTGAGTTGTAAGACTGTCCTGGGCTAGTGTAGAACCAGCCTTAAAAAAAATTCCCTTCAGCATTTTGCATTTAGAATGTTCAGATCAGGGTTGGCAGTAAAGGAAAGCGTAGGTTGAGAGTCGTAGAGATGACTATCCAACTAAAGGAAGGAAAACATAAAAATAAACATGGGAGATGGGGGGGGGGATAGGGAAATTGACCAATGGAATGCTTAGCTCTTTACCCTAATATCAGAGAGCCTGAGCTACTAAAATGTTTTTAGGTTAAGGATGAACAGTTTTGAGACAGTTGGGCCGTAAATGTACTCAAATGTTGTAAATTAAAGTCTAGTTATAAGATGCTTTTTTTTTTCTTCTACCATTTCAAAGTTACATTTTTGAGTTATCAATTAGACTTTATTTAGAGACAGAATTTTACTGTGTAGACCAAAGCTGGTCTTGAACTCAAGATTCCCTGCTTCTGTCTTCTGAGTGCTAGGATTAAAGACATGCTCCACCATGCTGGGCTCTCTTTACAATTTTAATGTTAAAGGGACTAAGGAACATTTGCTAATAGAACTGAGAATATGTGTGCTGTGATCCAGCCCATAATCTTTCAGAGAACACAACTCTTAGAAGCAAATGGTCTCAGAAACAGGGCCCTTGCTGATTGCCTAGAAGCTTGTGCTGCATTTCACAGAAGCATCTATTCTGGGCTTGCATTAATTCTAGTGCTGAGTTAAAGTGATTCCTTACTGAGGAGCTTCAGGAGGCATCTACATTGTAAACTACTGAAAGCGGGCCACTCTTCGTTGTACCTAGCACACTTGTGTTGTTTTTACAGTTGTGTGTAGATTGTGCACATAAGGACTTGATTCTCCGCCCTGTGGGTTCCAAGAATCAAATTCAGATTGTCAGGGTCAACCACCACCTATTGAGCCATCTCACCAGCTTGCTTTCTACACTTCTTAACCCACTTGTAGATTCAGAAATGAGTCCCTGGGTAATAAATCTTTGGAATAAGTAAAATGAGTGATGGATGGCTTAGAAGGGGGTTGTGGGGACTTGAGGTTTGCAGTGCGGAACAGCTATAAGGGAACAAAGCATCACATGGAATGGGATCTCTCTTACCAGACTAACTGAGGGATTTAAAAGCTGACTGGAGCCAGGCAGTGGTGGCGCACGCCTTTAATCCCAGCACTTGGGAGGCAGAGGCAGGTGGCTTTCTGAGTTGGAGGCCAGCCTGGTCTACAGAGTGAATTCCAGGACAGCCGGGGCTATACAGAGAAACAGGGGGGGGGGGGGGGGGGGGAGCTGACTTGATGGTAGGGCCAGAGTAAAAATGCCAAGGAACTGGAGTATAACTTCACTATGAAGACCATAGGATTAGTGCTACAAGGCCCTTTATGGAAGAGTCACACATGTTAAAGACATGAAACAGTAAATTTTGCATGACCCATAGGCAATCCATGGCGGTTGGTGCTTGTAAATACTGACACTGAGGAGTTGGGAAGAAAGGCTTGGTGGCCAACCTGCCTAGCTTGGTTGGTCCAGATCCTCAAAAAACTAGGTTGAGACTGGGAAGATGGTTCATTTGTTAAGTGCTTACCATACAGGCATGAGGACCTAGGTTCAGATTCTCAGTATACACAAAGTGAGGGACACAGTATCGAAAATCCCAGCACTGAGGGAACTGGAGATAGGCAGATCCTTGGAACTTGCTGTCTTCTGTCCAGCCTAGCTGAATTGGTAGGCTCTGGTTTCAGTAAGAGGCCATGCCTCAAAAAACAATGTGGTGAGAAGTTGACAAAGGCACCCACCCAGCACTCTGTTTTAGTGTTTTTTTTTTTTTTTTTTTTCCAAATTTCCTGTATTTGTGTATTCTATTTGTCATGTTCTTCACATCTCCTTTGTTGGTGGGTGGTTTTTTGTTTTGTTTTGTTTTTTGTTTTATTTTGGTTTTGTTTTGGTTTGTTTTTAAGATTTATTAATATGTAAGTACACTATAGCTGTCTCCAGACACCCCAGAAGAGGGCATCAGATCCCATTACAGATGGTTGTGAGCCACCAGGTGGTTGCTGGAATTTGAACTCAACAACCTTTGGAAGAGCAGTCAGTGCTCTTAACCGCTGAGCCATCTCTCCAGACCCTAATTATAAAGATTGATTTTATTTCTATGACTGCACTGTAGCCATCTTCAGACACACCAGAAGAGGGAATCAGATCCCATTGCAGATGGTTGTGAGCCACCATGTGGTTGCTGGGAATTGAACTCAGGACGTTTGGAAGAGCAGTGAAGCAGGGAGGAAGGGGCGGTGGCGACTGGATCAGCATTTGATAGACTGCAGCAAATTCCATTACACATTAAGGATCTGGAAGAAAGTACTTTGGAGCTGGTAATAAGCCAATCTGTGTGTTGGGTGGAATTCTTAAGTACTCTCAGAACTAGAAAGAGAAGGACAAGGAACGGGCTCCTGAGTTAGTTCAGTCCTCAGCACTCACTCCAGAGTGTAGGCGGAAGGTAAATTTGAGGACCTTCTGTCAACCCTTTCCATTGCAGCTGCCATGGTACCAGCCATGGGCGATCCTGGGCTGGCTTAGTGATCAGTTTGGATACGATTCTGGTTGTAAGCATGAGAATGTTAGAATTGGTTCTTTTGGTTTTTCGAGACAGGGTTTCTCTGTAGCCCTGGCTGTCCTGTCTTGATGGATTGTTTGACTTTAGAAAAATTTGTGAGCTTAAGCATTTTGACAGGTTTTTATGTGAGCATTGATAAGTTATTTAAAGGGTTTTACTATGTAAGTGTATTTTAACTGTTGGAAACATTAAAGTAATTTCTCTTTTATTGTTGCAGGAGGCAAGTGAGGCCTATCTGGTTGGCCTTTTTGAAGATACCAACCTGTGTGCTATCCATGCCAAACGTGTAACAATTATGCCAAAAGATATCCAGCTAGCACGCCGCATACGCGGAGAACGTGCTTAAGAGTCCACTATGAGGGGAAACATTTCATTCTCAAAAATTTTTTTTTCCTCTTCTTCCTGTTATCAGTAGTTCTGAACGTTAGATATTTTTTCCATGGGGTCAAAGGTACCTAAGTATATGATTGCGAGTGGAACATAGGGACAGAATCAGGTATTGGCAGTTTCTCCACGTTCATTTGTGTGTGAATTTTTAATATAAATGCAAGATGTAAAGCATTAATGCAAGCAAAATGTTTCAGTGAACACATTTCACCAGTTCAACTTTATAACAAGTATAAATAAACCTGGTAAAATTTTCTGGACAATGCCAGCATTTGGATTTTTTTAAAATAAGTAAATTTCTTATTGACGGCAACTAAATGGTGTTTGTAGCATTTTATCACACAGTCGATTCCATCCGTTCACTGTACTTTTCTAACTGAGTTGTCCTACATGCAAGTACATGTTTTTAATGTTGTCTGTCTTCTGTGCTGTTCCTGTAAGTTTGCTATTAAAATACATTAAACTATACCTGCTTTGGGTCTTTATTATTATATTAACCTAACAGATACAAGTGATTTGACAAAAACTCCTGAGGCATAGGAGGAGATAGGTTGGTGCGGAAAGGAACAGGCCAGTGGCTTTCAATTTGATGAAAGGTCTCACGTCTGAACTCTAGCAACTGAGTCTTAAAAGAACCTGAGAGCAGTCGGGCACACACTACACTATTAGACGTTTAATGGTAAATGAAAATGTGTAAATCTAAAGGAACAGAGTTTGCTGTTTTAAAATGTTATATATTATTCAAACACCAATCATTGGTTCTTCCCTCTTCGTTATTAGCATTAGAATGTTTAAAATGCATGATGACATGAAGTTGTAACATTGAAGGACATGAAATGTTAGCTGGGCAGGGGAAAGATTGATTCAACAAGAGTCATTTGGCGGTCTCTTGGTTGTTTTTTAAAAACTAAAGTATAGGTGCTTATTAAAATTTGCTGGGGTCATATATGGTAGTACATGCCTTTAATCCCAGCATTTGGGAGGTAGAAGTAGATCTCCTGAGTTCCAGGCCAGCCAAAGCCACATAGCTATAGCAAAAATAAGTTGGGGCCTGTAGCTCACTTAGGAACTTGCCCATATAGAAGAGTCCTTCCTTTCTGTCCCCAGCAATGTCCACACTGGTGGTTCATCCTGGGACTCTGACACTCAGGCAGTAAGGATAGGGTGAGAAGTTTGAAATTAGCTACACAATTCAAGTCAGCTTGAGTTACATGAGTTTTGTTAATCTCTTGGGCAGATTTTGATTGCTGGTGCATTTTGTCTTAAATACTAACGTGCTGTATGTAGCACTGGCCACCCCTCAAACAGCAGTATGCTATAGGCAAGACTTGATGTATTTTAGATTTCTAAGTACAGGCATCTCTTGTAGCCCTGGTGACTTTTGAGTGAATCCTTCATTTCACCTAGGACTGTGGCATATCCCCCTGCCAGGACCAGTTGTTTACAAGTGGAATATACTGATTCTTGGACTTAGTCCTTTTAGGTTTTAGGGAACCAAACTACTAGTGTGCTTTGTTTTCTTTCTATAGAATGGCTTTTGGCTTTTTAGCACTTTGCTCATTGTATAGTCTGTATTTTACTAGAAGTACTATGTAAGTGAATTTAGCTAAGTCAATGTACGTAAATATCTGAACTTGTCTCAATAGAAAGTATTTGACTTGTTTCTCATATATTCCTATAAAATGGATAATTTGTTCCTGTTTACAAAGCAATGGTGTTTGGAGAGAGAAAACAAACACGAGCTAAGGTATGTCTTCTCAACATTTGGAGGGTGGAGACAAGAGGATCAGGAATTGAAAGCCAACAGTGAGTTTGAGACTAGGCTGGGCTTTCTATAAACAGGGTCTCACTGTGTAGCCCTGGCTGTCATGGAACTCAGTAAACCAGGCTGGCCTCAAACTCACACATCTCCCTCCCTGCCTCTGCCTCTCAAGTGCTGGGATTAAAGGTGCGCCACTGGGACCTGCTCAAGAACTGGCTTGAGTTGTCCACTGACCTCTATGTGCTGTGCTGTTGTCTATCCCCTCCCCCCCAAATAATAAAAGATGGAAAATAAAATAAAAATACCACCGGAGTGTGGAGCGTCTGTTTTGAGTCTGGGCTGGGGCCCTTGCTTGGTGTGCTGGCTGCCATACTTAGCAGGAATAGGGGGCTTAAGA
>JADRCH010000136.1:173754-243234 GCA_019843965.1 Rhynchomys soricoides
GCTTGGTGTGCTGGCTGCCATACTTAGCAGGAATAGGGGGCTTAAGAAAGTGACCAGTTGATAGCTCCTGAGATACCGAGAAGATTATAGATGAAAAGTCCTAGAACATTCTCAGGATAGATGTAGATAGAAAGATGGCTCAGCAGTTAAGAGTACTGGCTGTTCTTCCAGAGGACCTGGTTTCAATGCCCAGCAACCACATGACTCAACAGTTTGACTCCTGGTTTGGGGACCCAGAACTCTTCTGACCTCCACAGACAGTGTGCACAAATACGAAGTGTACAGACAAGTGCAGGTAAAAATACTTATGCACATAACGTTTTAAAAAGATTAAAAAAAAAAAACCTCTTAGGGAAGTTAGAATACTGCAAAAGAAACTTTTAGAAAGGAATTTGGAGACTTCCACTTTAGGCAAGTGGAAGAATTCTACTGCACTATTAGAAAATTCAAATTCCTAAATACCTTGAAGGCATGCTAAATGCTGAGGGCCTATGGGGAAGGCTTGCTTCCAATGTGGAGGATTTAATTCTCACAGGTGAGGAGATTTGCCCAAGGTCACACACCAAGTGAAGTCTGAGCTTCATTATGAAGGAGTCCAAAATCTAGAACCGTATTTGATACAGAACAAACTAAGTTTCTAAGTTTGCCTAAAGTAGAAACATGGGAAAAGTGTGGAGGCCGCACAGGTTTAGAGACGAGAGCCTGTGTGTGATCAAGCATGTTGGCACTGAGGAGAATAAAGGGACTCAGCAGTTTAAGTGCATGTACAAGAATCAGGACTGGATTTCCCATCCCTGCAAACCCACTAAATGCCAGGTGTTCATGAGGCTCTGCCTGTAATTACAATGTTAGGAAGACAGAAATGGATTCCCCAAGAAATGATGAGTCTGACTCCTATTAGCCATTTTGGGCATCAGTTGAGAGATTCTGCCTCAATGAGTAAGGTAAGGAGCAATCAGTATTCCCAACTCCCGCTGGGGCCTCCAAACATACACATGGGCACACACAAACCCACAGACACAAGGACACACACCACACAGTGGAATAAACATGCTCCTCACCATCCGCTCAATCTTTTTCTTCCCTTCTCCCACCTTTTCCATCAATTTTATTCAGCCTTTACAAGCTGTATCTAAGCAGG
This sequence comes from Rhynchomys soricoides, assembly GCA_019843965.1. NCBI lineage: Eukaryota > Metazoa > Chordata > Mammalia > Rodentia > Muridae > Rhynchomys > Rhynchomys soricoides. The sequence goes on from JADRCH010000136.1 coordinate 174,896, forward strand.
GCATCATGGCATAAATCTTTAATCCTAGCACAGGAAAGGCAGAGGACAGCCAGGGCTTCATAAAGAGACATTGTCTCATACAAAACAAAACCCAAAGTGGAGAGATGGCTCAGTAGGTAAGAACACTGGCTGCTCTTCCAGAAGACCTGGGTTCAATTTCCAGCACCCACAAGACAGCTCACAACTGCTACTCCAGTTCCAGGGGATCCAACACTCTCACACAGACATATATGCAGGCAAAGCACCCAAAGCACATAAATCATTTTTAAAAACTCCACCCATTCCTGGGTAGTGGTGGTGCACTCCGTGTTTCTCTGTGTAGACCAGGCTGGCCGTCAACTCACAGAGATTTGCCTGCTTCTGCCTCCCGGATGTTGGCATCAAAAGGTGTGAGCCACCACTGCCTGGCATGGGTGGAGTTCTCTTTTTTTTTATTTTTTTTTATTTTTGGTTTTTCGAGACAGGGTTTCTCTGTGTAGCCCTGGCTGTCCTGGAACTCACTCTGTAGACCAGGCTGGCCTCGAACTCAGAAATCTGCCTGCCTCTGCCTCCCGAGTGCTGGGATTAAAGGCATGTGCCACTGCTTCCAGATACCCTGTTTTTTTGTTTTGTTTTGTTTTGTTTTGTTTTGTTTTTCAATTGTGTTTAGGACTGGGAATTGAACCCTGGGCATAGATGCATTCTACCACTTGGATATACCCCCAGTCTATGCCTCCAGGTCTTTACACTTCTATAATCTTAGTATATGTAAAAAATAATTTTGATTTGCCAGATGTAATTGTCATCTCTGGTCTTACTGCCTCAGTAGGCTAACATAGGCCTACTCCTGGAAGCTTCTAGCCTCCATTCAATCTAAGTCTAGAATGTTTTCTGACTGAGACTTGCTGCTGAGTGAGCTCACCCTTTCTAGTTCTTTCTGAGCTCTTGCTGGCTGGACAACTCAGCTGTTCTGGCTCAAAAACTCCTCTCCAAGCTGACTGATTCAATCTGGCTTCTTTCAGCTTCTCCTGAATTGCTCTGCTTGGCCTCAAATTAGCTCTAGTAATCTGTTCTAATCTTTTTTAAAAAATATTTATTTACTTATATTTTTATAAGTACACCATAGCTGTCTTCAGACACAGCAGAAGAATGCATCAGATCCCATTACAGATGGTTGTGAACCACCATGTGGTTGCTGGGAATTGAACTCAGCTCTGGAAGAGCAGTCAGTGCTCTTAACTACTGAGCCATCTCTCCAGCCCTGTTCTAATTTTCTTTCTCCCCCTTGTTCTCTGGCTCCTTCTGTCTTCACCTGTGTCTAACTTGTTCTCTCAGCCTGTCTCTGTAAAACTCTCCCAGGAAAACTGCTTTCTTCCTCTCTCTCTATTGCTCCGGAAGTAGCTTCTCTTTCCTCTCTTTTCTTGTGAGAGTTGGGACATATCCTACTGTCAAATCTTTTTCTGACTCATCACTTTGTCTGCCACACAATTAAACATCACTTTCAAACATGGGTACTTCCTTCTATAAACTAATTTTACCTTCACTGTTTGGGATTAAAGGGTGTGCTAAGGGCGTGTGTGTATCCCAGCTGAAGGGATTAAAGGTGTGCTTTAAAGGCTGAGCCACACCACAACTATAAGCAATTTTGTTTTGTTTTTTCAGTAAATAACACAATTTCAGGATTCACAGTATGATCAAATATCCTGCAACAAATATGCAGCAGATTTGTCATTTCAAGAGTTAAGTGAAAATATACAAAAATACAAATCCTGGCACAAAATATCCAATTAAGCATATTAAACACTAGAGTTCTAAAAAACCAACATATAGACATTTCTTGAGAGTGTCTTTGGGTTTTATTGCAGTGAAGAGACACCATGACCAAGGCAACATTTAGGTGGTGCTGGCTTACAGTTTCAGAGGTTTAGTCTATTATCATCATGGCGGGAAAACATGGCAGCATGCAGGTAGTCATGGTACTGGAGAAGGAGCTGAGAGTTCTACATCTTGATCTAATGGCTCAAGGAGAGATTGTGAGCCACACTGGACATAGCTTGAGCATTTATGACCTAAAAATCAGCCTCCACAGTGACACATTTCTGCCAATAAGGGCACACATACTCCGAAAAGGGCACACCTCATAAACAGTGCTACTCTATATGGGTCAAGCATTCAAACACACAGATCTATGGAGGCCATTCCTATTAAACCACCACCACTCAGAGTTATAAGAAACAGTGAAATACCTGGTCCCAAACTTCCAGTCTTTCCAATGGGAGACCATCTATGAATATTATGCTCGAGCATTGGCCACACAAAGATAACAAATGTGTAGAATTGGAATTCCAAGGCAGGGGGTTGGGGGTGGTGTCACAAGTTGCATCAGTAAGATGTCTTTGAGTAAAGTCCTGAAGAAACAGCAATAGAAAAAAGCATGTCAGGTCCTGTAGGTTCCAATCACTGCAAACAGCCTGGTGTGCTCAGGAACAAGAAGAGAGCGTGGGTGTGGCTGCAGCAGAAGACAAGGAGAACAGATGTGGAGTCAGAACATGTGGGGTGTCATAGGACCTGCAAGGACTCTGGATGGAAGTCAAGCCAAAGGAGATGGTAAGCGGTGCATGAGTGAGATCATTCCAGCTGCTGTCTGTCAATGCACTAAGAACAGGAAGGAGGACCAGATGGGAAACCATTTAGTAAGCCAAATGTGCAGTCATAGAGCGCCTTGGACTTAGTGGTGGCATCCTGGATCTTCTTGAAAGATAGGATGACTGAGACTTGATGGATGTGACTCCGCCTGAGAAAGGGGGGGGTCAATGGTGCCAGGGACTGGGGTCTGCGTGACTACAGGAAAGATGTTACTGAATGGGACAAAGGAGAAAAGCAGGTCAGCAGGGGAGGTCTAGGAAAGGGAAGGATTGGACCTCAGGCCCCAACATTCACAAGGAACTTAGGGTGTCTGTTGTCCAGTGGTCTTTATTTCCATTTCAGAAGTGAGAGGAGAGGGCGAGGGTTGGCCCTGCCTTTCCATCAGTGCCCAGCCTTTGTCTTCCGTAGATCCATGTTTGAGGGGGTTGTTTTGTTGAGACACAGTCTTACCGTGGAGCCCAGGCTGGCCTTTTGATCTTCTTGCTTCAGGGGCTGAGGTTGCAGATGGGTACCAGTGTGTCCTGCTATCTGTGGACAGAATGACCTTGTTTGCACTCCTGAGCTTCATTCTTTCATAATCAACAATGTTTGGTCTGAGGAGATTTCAGGCTTTGAGCAGAAAACTGTCAGACCATTGAAATTGTGACCATAAGCAGAGCATTTCATCTACACTCTTGCTTTAAGGTGTGTGTGTTTCTTGAGATAGTCTGGGTATGTTGCTCAGACTGACTTCAGACTCAAAAGTCCCATGAGCTCATAGCTTCTAATACCAGCATGAGGAAATGGAGTCAGGAGGACCAGAAATTCAAGGTCATCTTTGCTTCTACATATCAAGTTTGAGAGTAACTGAACTTTATGAAAACCTGCTGCCCCCCACCCACCACCCCCACCATGGAATAGAGCTAGAGAGAAAGTTAAGCTTAGTGGGTAAAGTACTTGCCACCAAGCCTGTAGACCTGAGTTTCATCCTTGGGTCCCATAAGTTGGAAGGAACGCAATAAACAGTCATAAATCACTGTTATCAAGGATATAGTAAGCTTGTTTAGGAAACATTAAGTTGCACAAAGTAGAGTGTTCAGTTGAAGCTGCACTCAAGGGTGAATAGGTATGCTACCCAGATGTGTTAGCACCTGTAGGAAGGGAACATTGTGCTTCTGACATATTAAAAATGCTGACTGTTAATTTTGCTCACTTGCTGGCATGGTAGCTCAAACTTTTCTTCACAGGCATTGCTCAGGAGGCAGAGGCCAGTCTGATCTACAGAATAAGTTCCAGGCCAGCCAGAGCTAAATAGTGAGACCTTGTCTCAAAACCCAAACAGTTGGATGGGGTGGTGCACATCTGATTCCTAGCACTCAGGAGGCAGAGGAAGGCAGATCTCTGTGAGCTCCAGGCCAGCCTGGTCTACACAGTTTCAGGATAGCCAGGGTTACACAGAGAAACTGTCTTTAAAAAAAAAAAAGAATTGTTCACTAAGATTCCAAGAATCCCACCAAGTAGGCCCCATTCCATATGAAAGGGTGTACCTCTCTGGGCATTTCTAAGGTGGAAACCTCAGTGGGTCAGGCCAACAGTGAGCCCTGGGCCATCCCTAAGTCCAGGTTCTCTGATCCGGAAAAGCCTAATTGTCCCAGCCAGGCGGGATGAGTTGGTTAACAGCCGCCTAGAGAAAGTAACCCTGGTCTGTCCTGGGATGATTAGGACAACATTTGTACATTGTAAATCTTCCGTTTGTCCAAACAACCAAACAGGGAATTTCTGTCTCTGAAATATGTTACTTGTTTAAAATGTTACTTAGTGCCAGGCGTGGGGGCCCACCCCTTTAATCCCAGCACTCTGGAGGCAGAGGCAGGCGGATTTCTGAGTTCGAGGCCAGCCTGGTCTACAGAGTGAGTTCCAGGACAGCCAGGGCTATACAGAGAAACCCTGTCTCAAACAAAACAAAACAAAACATATATATAAGAAAGTAAAATGTTACTTAGAGCCACAGATCTATACAAAATGCCAGGGGTTATGTTCAGGGTTGTTCCCCCTCTGAGCCTTGGTGAGAACCAGTCCCACACTGCTGCTCTTTGTCTTCCTTACTAAGCTCTAGGTGCTAGGGTGACTTCATTGGGAAAGCATATTCATTCGATAACAAACCAGCTCCCAAAAGGTGTCCTTGAACTTGCTTGCCTTTAAAAGGAATGAGGGAATGGACAAACAAATGTAACTTTTTGTTTTATTTGTTTGTTTGTTTATTGGTTTTTTGAGACAGGTTTTTTTTTGTTGTTTTTTTTGTTTTGTTTTTTGTTTTTTTTTGTATCCTTGGATGTCCTGGAACTCGGTCTATAGACCAGGCTATCCTTGCCATGATGTTGGCAAGATTAAGGAAAGTGGCAGGGAAAATCAAAATACTGTCAGTGCTGGCCCCTGTCTTTAATCCCAGCACTTGGGATGCAGAGGAAGACAGAGTTCTAGGCCAGCCAGGTTTACAGAGTGAGTCCAGGTCAGACAGGGCTACACAGAAAAACCCCATCTGGAAAAACGGATTTAAGCAAGCAAGCAAGCAAACAAACAAAACAAAACAAGACAAAAATCTAACTGAGCTGGAGGATGGCCCAGGGGGTAAGAGCACTGGCTGCTCTTCCATGGGACTTGGGTTCAATTCTCAGCACCCTCGTGGCAACTCACAACAATCTGTAATCGTTTTTATTTTGGTTTTTTTTTTTTTTGGGTTTTTTTTTTTTGGTTTTTTTCGAGACAGGATTTCTCTGTATAGCCCTGGCTGTCCTGGAACTCACTCTGTAGACCGGGCTGGCCTCGAACTCAGAAATCCGCCTGCCTCTGCCTCCCGAGTGCTGGGATTAAAGGCATGTGTCCCCCCACTGCCCGGCAAAACAGTCTGTAATTGTAACTCTAGTTCCAGGAGATCTGACAGTCTCACATGGGCATACATTCAGACAAGACGCCAAGGCACACACAATAAAATTATGAATATGTATAAAAAAGCTACTTGAACCTGATTCCAGGAAGGGAAGGGGGGAGGGAGGGGAAGAAAGAAGTGGCTAGGGTTTCAGCTGTCACTTGCTTCCGCAAGTGAAGTGACAGGTCCGAGGTATGCCAGGCTTGGCTGATCCAGGCATCATTGGCCCTGAGACAGCACCAAGGCAACCACGCTGTCTCCAGGCTGGCCAGCAGATGGCTGCTCATCAACCCCTTGACACAAATCCCAATCGCTGCGTGGCGTGTTGGAAGGCTAATCCCGCGGGTTCCCTGACCTCAGCCCTGACTCTGGTCCTCCATCGCTCGAGTCCATCACTATAGCCATATCTCCCTGGAGCTGGCTCTTCCTCTCCTCCTCCTTAGTGCGAGTGACGCTCCCGAGCTCCCTCGGCCCCCTCTGCTGTGTCCTGAGGACCGGTGCAAACTGGTTCTCAGGGTGGATTCCTACCCTCAGGAGGGGCGGAGCTGGGCCCCGCCCCTAGTCTCTTATGCCTGGAGAACCTCTGGGTCATTAAACCACCCAGAGAGAACGCCCTTCCCCTCCCGCCACCGGGGTGGGGGGTGGGGGGTGGGGGGTGGGGGGTGGGTGAAGTGCCTAAGCCTGACTGTCCCCTTCTAGCTTGAGGCTTGTCTCCATGGGTCCCCTGCAAGGAGCTGAGAGACAGGTGACCTAGGGGACTCTCGGAAGACCCAGAGTAGGGATGGAGTCCATGATTTTCACACCTGATGAAGCTGGAAAGGCTAATACTGTGGCCTCAAGAGGTTACAAGTCTTCGGCCAGGAAAAGGTCAGTCTTAGCAGGTTGTCCCAAAGTCATCAATTCCGAGGTAACAGTGAGGCCTGAAGAACTGCCCCAGTAGAAGGGGGAATCTTAAGCACACACACCCCCCAGGGGGGGGTCGGAAGCTAGGATTTAAGGACATCAAAGATAGATACTTAAATAACTTTCTTCATTTCGAAAAACCAAAATAATAATAATAATAATAATAATAATAATAATAACTTTTCAAAACCGTTGCTGACATTCACAGTCACGAGGTGGGGCTACCTCCCTTAGGGACTGTTTAGCAGCTATTGGATGGGGAGGGGACCCCAGAAGGCTGAAGGGAAGGCATCCTACACACAAATGTCACATTGACGAATTACTTTGATCCTCTGCTCTACCCTAGGCCCTGTCCCCATGGTGTTTGCTTTGTGTTTGAGGCTGGGTCCTCTCTGTTATTCACACCTTGAGTCTCAGACCCATATGTGTCGGCCATATCACAAATCTCCTTTCAGAGCACCCGTTCTGCCCTATAAGACAGAGCCTCATTCTTTCAAAGCATTGGTGCCCACTAAGCACCTGGCTGCTTCTCCCCCCTTTCCCTTAGGTCAGCTGCTCCTGGGTATGGGATTAAACCAGGTCAGGCCATTTCTACTCAATGAAAAGCAGTGTCCTTATTCTGAGGCAATTCTGTGTGGAGCACAGAGGTGACAAGGTATATGGCTGACAGTGATGGCTGAAACACTGAGGGCAGGGAAAGCATCCCCAGAACCCACAAAGGACAAATCTCTGTCCCTAGCATGATGGAAAGAACCCAGTGTGGTCAGCTTGCACTCGATGGCTGGCTGGGTTCCTGGCTGGGCAGCAGTGTGGACTGAACATTGGTCTCTGCTGTTGACCAATCTACTGCTGCTAAGCAGGAGGTGCCAGTGAACTTCAGTCATCCCTGTGCTGTCATATGTATAGCTGCCACCCTTCCTGCCATGATCACTGCCATATGGACCCACTGAGCAAGCATGGGTGGCTGGGAAGAGACCGATTCACCTCCACAGATTGACAGGGCTCCTTTGTAGGAATTCTCTTTAGGAATTGTGGTTTAAATGTGTCACCCTGACAGATTTTGCATTAAAAGGGTGATACTGGGAGAAGGGACCTTGAGGAAATGGGACTACGTAGATTTTAAGTGTGTGTGTGTGGGTGCCTTTAAAAGGAGTGTTCCTCTCTTGTTCCTAGATGTGAGGTAAGGGGACCCACTGTGGTATGCTGCCTTGCCACAGGCCCAAAGGAAACAGCCTGAAATATCCAAACCTGAGCCCAGATAATCTTCTGTATTCATTTATATAGTGTTCTGTCTGCATGTATGCCTGCATGCCAGAATTGGGCATCAGAGCCCAGTATAGATGGTTTACAAGCCACCATATGATTGCTGGGAATTGAACTCAGGACCTCTCAAAAAGTAGCCAGTGCTCTTTACCTCTGAGCCATCAATTCAGCCCTAACTTCTTTTTAACCTAATTGTCTCAGGCGGAGTTTTTTTGGTGCTGACTCATAAACACCTGTAACACAAATAAATACCTTCTTCCCATTCTGTGCCTATCTGGAGACATCTGGCCACATCCTCTGTCCTGAGGCTTTGTCGCTTTCCTCCCTTACCACTGGCTGAGTCATTGTAGATCCCTACCTCCATCCATCTCTCAGTTCAGGCCAGGTACACAGATACACGCGCCTCTTGATGATCTGCCTGCTGCAAGACATTCTTTTACCCCTCTGCAGGTCCACCTGGAGCGGGGCTGAGGGCTTCAGCTGCCCACTTTCTGTTGGTGCCAGCATATCCTGCAGTGCCATCTGTAAGCCAGGCGTGAATTCGTTCCTCCTCAGCCAACTGATCCCAAGGAACAACCTTTGAGATCCTGGGAACAGAGTCTGTGAAGCAAGAGTCACCATGGAAGGCATCAGAGCCACCTGCTCACATAGCTTACCTGGGCCTTCTGCACCTGCCAGTGCAGATCTCTTATGTGCCTTCGCCACGGGGTGACAGACTGCTGCTGTGCAAGCCCAGCACATGGCTCAGTGAGTGAGAGGACATGTAGGACATGCTAGTGACTTGATGACGGCCCATGGCCATGAATTGATGGCCATCTGCAAACCCACCACACACTTGCCCTGTAACCCTGGAGGTGTGGGCTACATCTCTCTTGCCTAAGCTGCATCCAATGTCTCCATTGGCCAGAGCCACTTTAAATGTTGTTGGATCTGCTGGATCACAGGGCCAAGTGAAGCTGCAAGGGCTGCTATACTCCTATAATCCCAGCATGAAAGAGGTTGAAGCTCTGAGTTCAAAACCAGCCTGAGCTACTTAGCAAGTTTAAGCCTAGCAAAAGTACCTGCAGCACAAGGCTGAGGATCTGAGTTCAGATCTTCAGCACCTGTAAAGCCAGGCATGATAGTGTGTGCCCGTGATAGATAACAGTAATCGACTGTGATAGTGTGTGCCTGTAATCCGATGATGGGGAGGCAGAGGCAGGAGGACCCCAGGGGGTTGCTGGCCAGCCAACTTGGAGCTCTACACTCAGGGAGAGACCCTGCCTGGAAAATCAAATCAAAGTGAAGGGATTGGAGAGGTGGCTCAGAGGTTAAGAGCACCTTCTGTTCTTCTAGAGGTCCTGAGTTCAATAACCATCTATACTGGTATCTGATGCCCTCTTCCAGCATGCAGGTACGCCTGCAGATTAGGGAAGTCAGTCTCTGGCCTACACACACAGACTCACAGACACTCGACATACACAGGCACCCACCCCCTACATATACACGCACATACAAATAATATAACACACACGCACACACACACACACGCACGCACGCACGCACGCACCGCACACACACACACACACAATTAAACATACAGGCACTGCTACCTAGATTGCAGCAGAGAATTGTATTGCTCTGGTTTTTGCCCCAAATTATTTTCTTGGTATGTTTCTTTAATACATTCTCTTAATGTTACGAATGTCTTACTTCTTATTTTTACCTAAATAAATTATCCTAAACAATGGTGTCTGTGGTAAGCTGATATACTGGTTTTTTGTTTTGTTTTGTTTTTTGTTTTCTCTACTTAAGTAAAACAAGTGTTTAAGATTTAAAATAAAACGCCAGGCATCTTGGTATGTACCCTTGCAGTTCCAGCATGTGAGAGGCTACGGCAGGAGGATTGCTACACATTTTACATTTGCCAGAGCTGCATAGAAATACCCCATTTGACTGATCTGCTCTTCCAGAGGTCCTGAGTTCAATTCCCAGCAAGCACATGGTGGCTTACAACCATCTCTAATGGGGTCTGATGCCCTCTTCTGGTGTGTCTGCAGACAGCTACAGTGTACTCATATACATAAAATAAATAAATCTTTAAAAAGAGACTACCCCTTAAGGGGAGGGAGAGGGGGAGGAAGAAGTAGTAGTATAAGGATCAGGGTTCAAATCCCGAGAACCCATATGTGACGGCTAGTCCTGGCTGTCAACTTGACTACATCTGGAGTGAATTACAATCCAGAAATGGAGGGCACACCTGTGATCCAGATCTTGAGGCTGGAAGACACAGGCTTCTGATTCGGATCTTGACTTGGAGATCTTGAAGCATAGTGGCCATGAAAAACTTAGGCCGAGGCAAGGAAGTACATGCCTTTAATCCCAGGAGACTGAGGCAAGCAGATATCTGAATTCAAGGCCATCCTTCAACAAAGCAGGTTCCAGATCCAGGCGGGGCAGTACACACCTTTAATCTCAGTCACACCCTCTGCTGGAGGCCTACATAAAGACATTGTAAGAAGGAAGACTCACTCTTCTTTGCCTGCTTGCACTTACTTGCCAGCATATCTGTTGGAACCTACCTCTTTAGGATTCCAGCATACACAGAAGACCAACTGAAACAACTAGCCTCATGGACTGAGCAACTACTGGATTCCTATACTTCCAGTTCCCAGCTGCCCATTGTTGGGTTAGTTGGACTGCACACTGTAAGTCATTACAATAAATTCCCTTAATATAGAGAGACATCCCATAACTTCTGTGACTCTAGAGAACCCTGACTATAATACACCATATAAATGTTGTTAGGGCAGTCTGTCTGTGACTCAGCCTCAGAGGACAGGAACATCAGATCCTCAGAGCAAGCTGGCTAGTGAGACTATACAGGTAAGCTCTGGTTTTGACTGAGAGACTTTGTCTCAATGAGTAAGTAGAAAGAGTTGTTTAGGGTGCTTGTCTTAGTGTTTCCACTGCTGTGAAGAGACACCATGACCAAGGCAACTCTTATAAGGACAACATTTAATTGGGGCTGGCTTACAGGTTCAGAGGTTCAGTCCATTATCAGCAAGGCGGGGAACAAGACAGCATCTAGGCAGACATGGCGCACCAGGAGCTGAGAGTTCTGCATCTTCATCCAAAGGAAGCCAGAGCAGACTGTCTTCCAGGCAGCTAGAAGGAGGGTCTCAAACCCTACAGTGACACACACTTACTTCCTCCAGCAAGGCCACACCCCTAACAGTGCCACTCCCTGGGCCAAGCATGTTCAAACTACCACAATGATTCCAGACATGAACCTTTGCATCCACATGCAAACATGCATGCACATGCATGCACACTGAGCACATAGAAAAAAAGGAAAGGGGAAAAAGAGTTAAGATGACATTGTCGCACAGGAGCTGGAGGTGAGGGTAGAACATGTCCCTAGATATGTGAGATCCCCAACTCCATCCTCAGTCCTCATCCAGCCAAAACCAAACAATATTCAAAAAAACAAAACACAAAAAACAACCAACTCTCATCCATATGCTTCCTAAATCATGCTCTGATGATTTAAATTCATCGTGCCTAAGCTGCGCTTGTGACCATCCTCTTGGTGCCTGGCTCATCCTTCGCGGTAAACTTCCCAGGGATAGTGGGTATGAAGTAAGAAGACCTCTGACACATAGATGACATCACTTCTGCTCTTCTTTGAGTTGGTCTTGGAGAACGTGGTCTCATAGCCAGCAGGCTGTGGTAAGTGGTGGAGTTCGGAGAGGTCTGTGTTTAACACTAGTAGGCGCTGCTATCAGAAAGCCGACAGTAGGTTGAGTCTCTTCTCACTCATCCCCCTGCCCTCTGGAGCACCCTACCATAATCTAAAACTAAAACTAAGCTAGTGACATACCAAAATGTACATATTTCCATAGCAATTGAGTTTTTGAAAAGCGTACATATGTATCTATGTGTGGATTTTGGGGGGGAGGGAGACTTGCCAGAGCTCATATGTGGAGATCAGAAGACAACTTGAGTCAGTTCTCTCCTTCTACAGAGGGTACTGGGGTTCAAACTTGGGTTGTCAGGCTTGGCATCAAGTGCTAGACCTATTGAGCCACCTTGCCAACCAATCTTGGTTTGGTTTATTTTATTATTATTATTATTATTATTATTATTATTATTATTATTATTATTTTGGTTTTTCGAGACAGGGTTTCTCTGTGTAGCCCTGGCTGTCCTGGAACTCACTCTGTAGACCAGGCTGACCTCGAACTCAGAAATCTGCCTGCCTCTGCCTCCCGAGTGCTGGGATTAAAGGCGTGTGCCACCACCGCCTAGCCTGGTTTGGTTTTGAGACAGGGTCTCTTTATTATGTATGAATGTCCTGAAACTCACTCTGTAGACCAGGCTGTCCTTAAACTCACAGAGATCTGCCTGCCTCTGCCTCCCACCCAGATTTCCAGTCAATCTTGTTGTAATGTATTATGGGTTGGAGAGATGGCTCAGCCATTAAAGGCGAGGCTCACAACCCAATATATATATATATATATATATTATGATGATGTGTGAGGGAGGGAGGAGGAGTAACACAATGGGGAGGAGGGGAGGTGCACATTACTATCATAGTGTGCACATGGTGGAGGTCCAAGGATAACTTTCTAGAATCGACTCTTCTATTTTCACATGGGTTCCAGGGCTTGAACTAAGGCCACGAGGCTTGAGGTCTTTTGCTCAAAGGACCATCTCAAACACATTACTATAGCTAGAGACCAACTTTCCCAGAATTCCTTGCAGCTACATGCATCCATATAATATAATTCTATACGGGATGTAACTGGAGGGATGCCTCCCATTTTCAAGCTTTGGTTTGAACTTGTTGGACTCCTCCTATCTCAGCATCCTGAGTACTGAGGTGACAACTGTAGAAGCCACCGTGGGTGGCTCTAGACATATACTGTACTGGCTGGTTTTGTGCGTCAACTTGACACAAGCTGGAGTTATCACAGAGAAAGGAGCTTCAGGTGAGGAAATGCCTCCATGAGATCCAGCTGTAAGGCATTTTCTCAATTAGTGATGGGGGGGGGAGGCTTGTGGGTGGTGCCGTCCCTGAACTGGTAGTCCTGGGTTCTATAAGAAGGCAAGCTGAGCAAGCCAGGGGAAGCAATCTAATAAGCAGCACCCCTCCATGGCCTCTGCATCAGCTCCTGCTTCCTGACCTGCTTGAGATCCAGTCCTGACTTCCTTTGGTGATGAACGACAACGTAGAAGTGTAAGCTGAACAAACCCTTTCCTCCCCAACTTGCTTCTTGGTCATGATGTTTGTGCAGGAATAGAAACCCTGACTAAGACAGATGCTTTCTAAACTTTCTTCCCTTGTTCATGGGCTGGAACCAAGTGAGGAGTAACTGTAACATGTGGGCAAGAACAGTAACTATGGAGACAATAGAACAGAACATGGAGGACCCCTAGGTGGTCCTGGCACATTAGCTCTCATCACTGTGGCTAAAGGCCAAGAGAAAGCAACGTAACAAGGGAAAAGAAAGATTTCTTTAGGCTCACGGTTTCAGTCTTTTTTTCTTTTTTTCTTTTTTTTTTTGAGAAAGGGTTTCTCTGTGTAGCCCTGGCTGTCCTGGAACTCACTCTGTAGGCCAGGCTGGCCTTGAACTCAGAAATCTGCCTGCCTCTGCCTCCCGAGTGCTGGGATTAAAGACGTGCACCACCACTGCCCGGCTCACAGTTTCAGTCTTTAGTCTGTTGGCCTACAGGTGTTTGGGCTTCTGGTGAGACAACAGCACATCATAGCAGAAGCATACAGTGGCACCACATGGAGGCCAAAGGCAAAGAGAGAGGAGACCCCTTCAAGGACAATGGCCCAGCCTCTTCCTAATGGGCCCACTTTTAAAACTTCTGATAATGACCTTAAGGTAAAGGTAGGATTTAGGTGGATGGAAATGAAAACAGTGGGTAATTGAGAAAAGACAGATGGAGGTAGAAAGTATCTTTGTAGGGTGTCAACTTGACACAATTTAGAGTCACCTAGAGAAGGGAGTCTCTTGGCCCAAGCCTTTAATCCCAGCACTTGGGAGGCAGAGACAGGCGGATTTCTGAGTTCGAGGCCGCCTGGTCTACAGAGTGAGTTCCAGGACAGCCAGAGCTATACAGAGAAACCCTTCTTGAAAAACCAAAAAAAAAAAAAATTCCTTCTAGATGACTCTAAAAGGTCCCTCAGGCTAGGAAGGGATGGCTTACAACTTTATTCCCAGCACTCCCTGAAGACAGAGGCAGATAGATCTCTGAGTTTGAACCCAGGGCTATACAGAGAAACGTTGTCTTAAGATACAAAAACAAAGGAAGGAAGGAAAGAAGGAAGAAAGGAAGGGAGAAAGAAAGAAAGAAAGTCCCTCAGAAAGTCCCTCAGACTTTAAATTTGGACTGCCATGTAAGCACCTCCCACTCTAGGGGAGCGCCTACTCCCTATAGTTAATCCTTCCTAGAAATGCCTCACAGACCTGCCCAGGGTGTTATTTTAGCTGACTCCAAATCTAATTAAGCTGACAATCAGGATTAAGCATGATACACACGTTCTTGTGACCTCACACACATGCCTAGATTAGTTATTCGACACAGTAGGTGCTTAAGAAATGGTGACTCTTCTCAAATCTGCCTTTGGCTCAGATTCCTAAAGATAGAAATCAATTTCTTCCTCGTGTCCTGGATCGCACACTTTTCTCTCTTTTGAAGTTTTTGTTTTATTTTATGTTTGAATGCTAGGGTTGGAACCCAAGCTCCCATCTCCCGTACATGCTAGGCCAACACTCTACTTCTGAGCTAATTCCCTAATCCAGCCCTCTCTTTATACCCTGAAGGGCACTGAGGGTCAGCATACATTTGAAGATAGCTCTAGTAAGTTCTGCTTCTCAGAGTTCTATAGCAGGCAGGATGGAGCCCCTGCAACAACATGAAGTGGGGATTTCCTGGCCAGCAAATTCCAGCAAGCCCCCAGTCTCTGTACACACACACAGACACACACACACACACTCAGTACAAGGGTTATAGACATCTGTCTGAACTCAGGTTTTTGGGTTTGTACAGCAAAAACTTATCCACTAATCAGTCTCTCCAACCACCAGAGGTCAGAGCCTGAAGGAGTAGGGCCAGGTATCAGCAAGTTGCAATGCTCAGAACTGCTAGAAGACACAGCCAGCCGTAATCCCAGAGAGATACTGCTAAGAAAGCTACTTGGTAAGGAACTTAAGAAACACAGGCCTATGAAGCTAGGGAGGTTCTTAAGAGTCAACTCCCTGGCTCCCTCAGGCCCTGCTTTGTCAGACTGTGTGGGAAGTCCCCGCCTCCTCATCCCCCAGGCTTGCTATAAGGATAGCAGGAAGAAAATGTGGACTTTGGGGTCAGAGAGCCCTGAGTTCCAATGCATCAGCCATGTGGCCTTGGTCATGTGGAATCTGGGGAGCTACAGTTCCTTCAGTGATATAATTAGATCACCAGTCACCCTGTCTCTCTTGGGACCCCATGAGTTAATGGAATGTCTGATCTGGGAATGATGCTGCCAGCAAAGGCAGGATCCTGTCTTCTGAGGGGATGCAACTAAATGTGGCTGCTTTGTTTACTAGGTCTCTGTTTAAGCACAGAAATCAGGCTGTCGGTAAACCTGACATCAAGCCTGACTGATACCCTGTCCCAATGGCTTACTGTGACACTGTCAAGTCCTTTGACACGTTGGCAGACACATTCAGGGTCAGCAGTATACACAGAGGCCACTGAATGGTTTGAGAGTGAAGCTTCTTAGCCTCTCAAGGCTCAGGACTGTCATGGCTTCCATTACCAAGGGCAGTGTGCAGGGCCCATTTGGCTGATGACCAGGAATATGTCCACTCCCACAACTTGGAAGAGAAAAGGGAAGTAAGACAGGAAAAGGATCAGCCTCCAAGTCTGTTCAAAGCTGAGAGGCACAGGCAAGATCTCCAGGAACTGTGAAGCAGAAAGGGCAACATGAGCACCAGGCCTGAGTTGAGTATGTATGTCCTCTCTTGAGAAGGTCTCAGGTCTCAGTCTCTCTAGGCTTCAGTGACTTGGTCTATAGACTTGCACCCTCACACCTGTCTACCCAGGTTGAGGAATGTGTGGAGTCTGAGCCCAGTACCTGGTACAGCCTGGCCTTTCCCTTAGCTTAGAGAGGGAGGCAGGGACTGAAGACAGATTAGGCAGGGAGATGACTAAAAGCAGGACCCTAATTGGAGTCATTATCGCATCTTAACACATGGCGCAGATGCACACAAACACGCGCACGCGCACACAGAATCTTCCCTGGCGACTGCACTCCTCACCTAGAATACACCCCTCTTCCCTCCCTCAGCAAGATTTCTGCCTTCATTTGTCAGATGGTCACCCTGTGTGAGACACAGCATCTGAGGAAGCGAACATCCCTTTTCTGTACCTCAGAGAGGCAAGGAACATAGGAGAAGAGAGACTCTGGCTCAAGAGTCAGTGTCAGGGCAGGGCAAAGGCTCAGTTGAACTTGGAAAAACATTTATTTCAAGCCTGGGAGCTTGCCCAGGCCTCGGTTTCTGAAGACTGGACAACTGGGAAGGCAGAGTTCTCGGGGATAAGATCAGTGGAGCTAAGAGGAAGGGGTTAACCTAAAAAAAGGCTGTGCTCACCTCAGTGTGTGACCTGTGTATGCCTATGCTAGTATTTGTGTTGGTAAGTTTTGTGTATGCTTGAGACAGGGTTTCTCTGTGTAGCCCTGGCTGTCCTGGAACTCACTCTGTAGACCGGGCTGGCCTCGAACTCAGAAATCCACCTGCCTCTGCCTCCCAAGTGCTGGGATTAAAGGCATGTGCCACCACTGCCCAGCTTTGTGAGTATATTTTCAAAAATTGGTATTTGTCTATGTGCTTGCATGTGTAAGTTTATGTGTGGTTTTTGTATTTGCGAACATATTTGTGTGTGTGTTTGTATTTTTATTTGTGGAAGCTCACTAGGAAGCTCAGGCTGGCTTCTGACATATGGCAATCTTCCCAAGTGCTGGAATTAAAGGGGTTCACAACTGCACCCAGCTTTATGGGTTATAAAGTGAGGAAGTCACATGACCAGAAGTGCCTGGCAAGAGGTCAGCACAGTAAGGAGGCTGTTCCAGCCCTGAGGCCCAATCTATTCTCTGGCCTGACCTCTCTCCTTCCTGAAACAGGGCCAGTGCCTGGAGGAGCCCCTGCAGTTCCTGCTTCTCTCTGCCTACTCCTGTCTGTCCCTGGCCTCTTTCCGCACACCATGCCATCTCATCTGGAGTCACAGCAGTGCATACACCCAGGCAGTTCAGCTCACTGGGCAGCAGACCCAGAGATGTGACCCTTGCGCTTTGCAAAGTCTCAGCCAATTCTCCCTTCATACCTGCCCTGCTCTACCTAAGCCATGAGTAGTGGGGACGGAGGGTGCTCTCTGAGAGGGGACCCCTCTGTACCTGGTCTGCAAGTCACTTCCAACCAGGTTCTATGGTGGGAAGCCTGCTGCAGATCAGTGACTACATTCAGTAAGGTTCATCATCCTACTGTGTTATAGAGCCACTGAGCAGGGATGAAGCACAGAAAGGAAGGCTGTGCCTTACCTACCCAGTGCCTCAGGGATCCAGACTCCCAGAAGAGGCAACTGGTAGACAATTACAACTCACTCTGGCATGGAAGACAGGGCACAGAGCATTTATGCTTTTGGCACAGGTGACAAAGAAGCGACACGGGTTGCTTCCAGGTGACAGGGCAATGCTAGTCCATTAGCCAGAGGTCAGGGCTTTGGAAGATGGAAGTGCCTGTGTGTACTCACTGTGCAAACAATGCCTGCTCTGCCCGGTAAGTGCCAGATTAGAGGCAGGCCAGTTCTTGCCTGGATATGGAAACTGGATGAGGAAGGGTGTAGGGGACAACGTAACACCTTCCTGGTTGCCGAAGTCCCCCATCTGTCCTTGGTTTCCAGAGGACAGTACATGGATGCCTCTCCATTGCTTCAGTGTACCCTGCACTCCTAGGAAATCCATCTCTATCCAGCCCTGACCCAGCACAGCTCCATCTTGGTCTTTCTCCTGTATCACCCGTTCCTAGGAACCTCTGCTGTATTTTCCTGACTCCTCTTGGGATGTTCCACTCTTCTCTGTTCACTGGACTCCCTAGTAGCCATCAAAAAGAACTGAGCAGGACCAGGGGGGGAGTGTGGGCAAAGTCACAGTGGCGAAGGAACAAAATGGTATTGTGTAGTGCGAGTCGGAGGGCCAGGGCACCTGAGCAGTCCGTGCAGGCAGCTTGGAATTTGTTCAGCCTGGTTCCTGGTTCTTCTGGGAGCTTGGTGCATCAAGCAATCATAGGTGGGTGGCAATGATAACTTCAAAACCCGGTAAGTGTCTGGCCTCTGCACCTTGCTTCAGGGCATCTCTTGAGTCTAGAATGAGGAAGGGCCACTATCTGCTTGGTGATATTTCTTGGACTGTGTTAGGTTTAACGGGAAAGCAAAGATACACAAGAGCCCTCTCCTTGGGGATCCCTGGGACTAATAATGAGTACTGAGAAGCATTTCCTGAGAGTCTGGTCTCCTTCCACACCCAGTTATTCCTTATGGCTTTGTATCTCATTTTACATGAAATCCTGGATTACATTCATGTGCACTTGAGCGCGCGCGCGCGCGCGCGCGCGCGCGCACACACACACACACCAGAAATCTTGTGAGCACCTGAGATATTCAAGAATCAGGGATGAATCAGAGCCCCCTTCTGTGGTCCCAGTGGCAGGCCCTGGAAACACATCACAGACCCATCTTGATGCTCCCAATTTCTTAAGAAGCATAATTAGCATCACGCCTGATGCTGCACTCCTTTAATCCCAGCACTCAGGAGGTAGAGGCAGGAAGATCTCTGTGAGTTTGAGGCCAGCCTGGTCTACAGAGTTCCAGGTCAAGTAGGGATACATAGAAAGACCTCACCTCAAAACAAAACGATAAAACAAAAACAAACAGGCAGGAGAAGAGGAGGAGGAGGAGGTGTTGAGGACTTGAGACTAGCTGACCCAGAGGATTCTATGTCCTCTTTGGCTCTCCTGGGCACTAGGCATGTATGTGGTGCACAGACACACAGGCAACACACCCATACATGTAAAATAAAATAACACTCTCTGATTCCAGGGAGCTGGACTTAGAGATGACTATAAACTGCCTAGTGTGGATGACATTGAAAAAAAAGGTGTGTATACCTTAGTTGTTTCAGACATAATAAAGATTTTCAAATAACTGAGTCAATAACCGTTGTTCAATTTAAATTAGTTACATTTTAAACATTTAGTTCAGGCAGGGATGACAGACTGAGGCAGGCTGATCTTTGCATGGAGGCCAGACTGATCTTCAGAGAGTTCCAGGCCATCTATGCCTAAGTAATAAGACCCTATGTCTGAAATAATTACTGTAATGTCACGTGCTCCATACGTTCTGTAAGTAGAGGTGGCTGGCGGGTGGTTCCTTCAGGTGTTTTCCTCTGTTTGCCATCTCTGCACGGATACCTGTCTGACCAGTATTTGCTCAGCCTTACCCTTGGATGTCCAATGGGTGCACCAAACCCAGCATGCCCAAAACTGCCATTCTGAATCCCACACCACCGGTGGAACCAGCAAGGCCAGTCTTCATCTTTGTGAGTGAGCCTGTGAGGCTGGCTTGCTCTTTCCTAACCTCCCAGTTCCAACCCTAAACACGACTACAACACAGCTCTGTCCTGCTCTGGCCTCTTCCTGCCTCTCCTCCCTGAGCTGCCATGGCCATCTGCCCATAGTGTATGTTTCAATTCTGTCTTTTTTTATTTCAAGTTGAGTGAGAGAGGATTTTTGTGTTTGTTTGTAGTTTTGTTTGTTTGTTTAAGTCAAGGGCTCACTATCTGGCTGACTTTCAAGTGGGGGAACACTCTCACAACCAATCCAGAACAGATGACCCTGTTCAGAGCAGTGAAAACAGGGTTTTTGAACCCCAGCCATTGTACCGGGAGTGAGCATCCTGCGTGGGCACTGGGACCTGACTATCTGCAAGGTGCAGGCAGGGACTAACCACACAGCACCCAAGTGGTTGATGGGACGCTTCCTGATCTGTCCTTTCTTGGCGACTGGGAAAGAGAGAGGTGGCTTTGGTTGCAATTGCTTCTGGGCTGGGTAATCCTGGAGGAAGGAATGACGTGCACCTATGGGTACCAGCTGCAAGAGTTGTTCGGGTGCTGCTAAGTGACCAGAGGTTCCCGAAGCCGATCCGGAGGAGGAGCTGCCGCCCGTGCATGCGGGCGGGGAGGCCTAGGGCTTGCGCGCTCCCAGGGACAGTCAGTCAGACGTCGCTGCGGCTCCAACGCTGGGGACCTAGCTTACAAAGGCGAGCCCAGCCCCGCCCCGCGGCGTCTTCGACCAGCCCACCAAGTGGGTCCCCAACCAATGAAACCTAGCTCTCGTGAGCCGCGGCTCCATGAGTCCCAAATGTCCCCGGCTCCTGTAGGTCCCAGGCTCCCCGGTCGCCTGCCCCGGCGAACAAGGAGGGGTCATCTACCGCGAAGACGAAAATCTTTCCAGGAAGTTTGTACCTATTAATATTGCAGTTCCTGGCAGCAGCTCTTCGCGCCGAGGCGGGGGCAGGGCAGACCCTGCAGCTGCTTCTACAGTGTCCGCCTCTGGCTCGAGGCAAGGAACGGAGGGGCAGCTCTAGGTCCCGACGCCCATGGCGGGGGGCAGGACTTGCTAGGATGCTCAAGGCGCTAGAGCCCAGAGGCTTGCCCGGGAGCAGCACGCAGTGGGACCCGGAAGATCCCGAGGCCAAGACACAAACCAAAGCTGGGACGCGGGAGGGGGAAGGGAGAGGGAGGCCTTGTATCGGTTACCAGAGGCCGCTAGGCCGCGCCGCTCCCCCAAAAGAAAGCTGGTCCGGCCAGCAGGCATCCTCTCACAGTGGGAGACCACGAGCCTAGGAGCCCTGGAGAGGTTGGGACCCTGGTTCTGACCTTGCTGTGGTTACACAGCCGCAGGGCGCTGCAGCAGAAACTTGCTATTGGAAAGCTTGTGACCTTCTCGTCACCACCTTGTAAAACTGTCATTATCTCCAGTCACAGACACAGAAATTAGTGTTGTTACTCACTGCAAGGCCTGGTGTGTACAACAGGATCTCTTAGAAGGAAGCGCGGTCCACCGCAGCTTGCTGGATTTGCAGAAGTTCCTTGGGGCAGAAGTGCCAGATCCCTCTTTATCTCGGTCACATAGGATACATAAATCATTTTGCAAAAGAACCTGAATTTGTTACACTTCTGGGTGCTTACGTAGATAAGCACTAACTTAGCCATCCCAGGGATGTAGGCTTCTGATCTACATCCTGGACACCTCAAGTGCTAACTGACCAGAGTATGAATTAAAGTCCCTATGTCACACTGTCTCTTCCTCGGAATTCTAGAGTCCTTGGCAGGGCTCTATGTTAATCTTCCTGCCCAGGATAATCAACCCTACCCTGTGCAAGGACTCTGTCCAGCTCTTCACGGAGGGCACTGCCCACAAGTCACCAGTACTGAGACACGGAAGGACAAAGGTAAAGGATTTGTTTCATAATGTTCCCCTTCCAGCCTTCAGGGTCTCTTGGAAGCTCAGGGCCCATGTGTTTCTCCCAGATGGACTAGTGGGCTTGACAAGAGGCTATAACAGAATCTGGTGCCTTAAGGTAGGGTTTGCCAACCAGACAGTCTTCCCTTAGCCCTTCCCCTTGGGGGTGAGAGGATCCTCAAAGGCAAGTCCAAAGTGGAGTGTGAGACCCAACAGTGGTGGGCTCTCTTCTGCCTCCTTGGGATGCCAAGTGTGGAGAGCTCGCCTGGGCATTTCAGTCTCTCCTTGGAGACTGCCAGCAGGAGATAAAATCTGGAAGCTAAAACCCTCAAGCATGGCTGCCTCCTCAGCTTTCAGCCTTGTCCAAAGTGTTTGGCTTCTGTTTTCTTCCATACCCAGAAGGTACCACAAGAGGGAGAAGGTCTGGTGAGACAAATGCTTTGGATTCAGCTTGGGTGGGCCAGGCAAGCCATCACCTTCCCTTCGGGCTGCAGAGACCAGTGAGGTTGCCTTGCACAGGTCCCTGGAACAAAGATTGGTAGCATCAGCTATTTTAATGCAGAGCTAGACACACAATCCTTGCTAAAAATAAACACAAAGGAAAACCCTAAAGCACCTAAGCCTATTTTCATACCTTTTATTTTTTTCTTGTTCATGGCTCTTTTGTCTTCTTCTTGCTACTTGGTTGCTGATTTTTTCTCAAGGCCCTTCCTGAGGTGTGGTCATGGCTCTATTCCAGGTCCTGGACATGCAGCCATGGACAGAAACGGGAGAAAGAGGGACATCTAAGGACCATTTTTTTTTTTTTTTTTAGTGTAATTTACGTTAAGTGGGATGATGGAACTCCTTCAAAGGGGTTGGGGGGAGCTTAGGGGTGAGGATCCCTCTCCCACATACAGCCCTTCTGTGGGGAAAGGGGATGAAGGAACGGTTAGTGGATGGTGGGGGCCTCAGCCCATAGCAGAGAGCAAGCCTGTTACTCTGGGTCCATCACTTTAGGCAGGAAAGGACTGACAAATGTCTGTGAGAATATCTAGACTGGAACCAGTGCCCTCTTTTCCTGGGGACTGATTTATCAAGGGGGTGGATGAAGAGGAGCATCTGACTACTGTGTAGTACAGATTTTCTCTGCCAGCCTCTCCCCACTTCCTGAGCAGCTGGCAGGACAGGGGTGCACCTCTGGAAGGATGCTTTGTGTTAGGGACCTTGGACCTGGCCAGGAGCCAAGCCACTCCCACCACTGGCTGGCTGGGAGTGGAAACATGTGCTCACTTTTCTTGTCTGTCTGATTACTGCTGAGCCCACAATGCCTTGGCACCTACCCTGGGAAGGGAGAAATGAGGTTCTTCTCCTAGGGGGGAGGGGACTTGGTAAATGGCTAACCCCAGCAATATCTTAGGTGTTCCCAGGTATTCCCAATATTCTACATAATACCCAGAAGAGTGCTGGTTAGCTAGGAGCGGAGGGCTCAGCCTGGGCAGGGAGCTGGTGGGCAGAGCTGGTCTCTAAGGATGTCAGAGGTCTCAGTTTCCCTCTGTGTTCCCTAATCCCACTACAGTGGGTCCTTGTGCTGGCTCCCCTGACAGAACACTGCCCTATCTTTACTTTTGGGCTCCCCCATTAGCTTGTTTTCTCAAGGATTCGTTATGATTCTCCACTTTCCTTTTATATATTTCAGTATTTATAAAAACTGGGGGGGAGGGGCTAGAGAGATGGCTCAAGAGTTAAGAGCACTGGTTGGTTGCTCTTCTAGGGGACCCGGGTTCAGTTCACAGTACCAAAATGGCAACTCTCAACTCTTCACCTCCAGTTCCATGACATCAGTGCCCTCTTCTGGCCTCATCAAGTACTGCATGAAGGTGGTACACAGGTGCAGGCAAAGCACCCATACACAATGAAACATTTTATCTTTTTCCTTATTGTTGTTATCTTGTTTTCAAGACAGGATCTCAGGTTGCCCAGACACTCACTATATTTCTGATGATGGCCTTGAACTTTCGGTCCTCTTAGCTCTACCTCCCAAGTGCTAGGATTAATGATATGTACCATCCTGCCTGGCTTTTACAATAATTTTGCCTACATAAGTTACACGACCACATAGTTGAGATTTCTTCCTTTGTAGGCTGGGGATGGATCCAGGTCCTTTTGAATGTTTGGCAATCGTTTTGCCCTGCAGCTATACTCAAGCCCTACAGATCAAAATATAAAAGGGCAAAAAGGAGCCAGCCAAGTATGGTGACACATTCTTCTGGTCCCAGCTATACAGGAGGCTGAGGCAGAGTCCTCGAGAGACCAGCATAGTGCAATGGAGCAAGATCCTAGATTTTGCTGGTGGTATCTTTTGCAGTTTTACTTATTTTGTGGAGGGATGTACACATGTACCATGGAATGTGTATAAAGGTAACTTTTGGGCATCAGTTTTGTCCTATGAATCCCAGAGATCAAACTCTGCTTGTTAGGCTAGATGGTAGTTATGTATGCCACTGAGACATCTCTCCAGTTCTGGTTATTTTCAACATTGTTTTTGTTTGATTTGAGCCTTGGGATTTTGCTGTATAACCCAGGCTGACCTTGAACTGGCTGCAATCCTCCAGCCTCAGCTTCCCCAGTGCCTACCTCCTTTAAGAAAGTCCAGGTAGGGCCTGATACAGGTCAGGCAAATGCTTCACCAATTCTAGACCCTGGCTCACAAATAAGTCTAGGAGCAAAGGGGCTTTGGGGGACAGCCTGAGTCACCCCTGCTCCTCCACCCCTAGCATCTGGCTGGGGCTGGGAAGCAGACTCTGTTCTGTTCCAGCTGAGAGGTTTTGGCTCTCGGATATGCAGAAAACATTTCTACAGCCATGGAATTAAGCAAGGATCTGCCACTGCCAGGAATACCTCCAACCCCAGCACTGGAGGGGACTGGCTTGATGGCTCAGAACCATGACAGCCAAGAGCAGAGGAAGGAAGGGCCAGATTCAGACCTAGGAGGAGATAGGGCTGAAGCTAGCTAGCCGGGACAAATACTAATGGCCTTGTATACAAGTATTTGTTAGTCTCCTGATGTAATTGTCTCCTGTCTTCTGCGGCATTTCTGTCAGATGTCTTCATCTTTCTTCAATGTTGGTGGGTTTTTCTCTTAATCGTGTTGGGGTTTTCTTCCAACCATGTTGAACATCAGATGTAAAATTATTTTTTCTTCTCCTGATCTAATTGTAATTACTGGTTCTGTCTGCTAACCTAGGCCTAGTCCTGGAAGCTTCTAACCTCTGTACAATCTTATCTAGGCCTAGAATGTTTTAAACCTCTGAGACTTACTGCTGAGTAAGCTCACCCTTTCTAGTTATTTCTGAACTTTAGCTGATTGGTTCAACTCAGTTGTTCTGGCTCAGCTGTTCTCTCTCTCCTCGCTGTCTCTCTCTGTCTCTCTCTGTCTCTCTCTGTCTGTCTCTCTCTCTCCCTCTCTCTCTCTCCAGGAAAGAGGTTTCAATCTGGCTTCTCTCCATTTCTTACTGAATTGCTCTGTTTAGCCTCATATGAACTAGCTTGGTTTCTCTCTCTCTCTCTCTCTCTCTCTCTCTCTCTCTCTGCACGACTGTCTCAGTAAAGCTGCCTTCTTCCTTTTTCCTTTCTCTGCACTGCTCTCTCTCAAGAACCCCCTCAATTCTCTCTGTTCCCACGAGCATTGGGCATGTCCTATTCTGTTAAATCTTTCTCCGATTCGTCACTTTGTCTGCCACTCAATAGACAACATTGCCAAATATGGGTGCTTCTTCGATGAATTTTGCCATCATTGTTTAGGATTAAAGGTGTGTACAAAGTGCTGAGCCACACCACAACTAAAAAACTGTTTTTTCCAGTGAATGACACAGTCTCGGGGTTCACAGTGTGATCAAATATTCTACAACATTCTTGATTCATCGGTGTCTGGAGAGCCAAAAAAAGCCTCTCTTTTCTGGGGCTAAAGGGTATATCTCTTTTTCCTGGGTTGCTCCAGCTCTCCCTCTGTCCCCAGACCAACTTCAAACCTCACCAGCTGGAAAATGTCAGTGAATGCCTCCCCTCTTACCCCATCCCCTCACCACCACAAAGTTCTGAGGGTCCAACCCTGGCCATTGGAGCAGGAGTTCTCATCATTTGGCTGGGGGGAAAACGCTGGTTGTTTTGTGGGTGGCACGGAGGCTGTGAGAGCTTTAGGGAACTGGGTCTGAGGGAAAGTTAGGCATTTTTCCTTCTCGGGTGGCCTGTACGAGCAGGGAGGGGCCTGTACGAGCAGGGAGGGGCCTGTATGAGCAAGGAGGGGCCTGTACGAGCAGGGAGGGGCCTGTACGAGCAGGGAGGGGCCTGTACGAGTAGGGCGGGGCCTGTACGAGCAGGGAGGGGCCTGTGTGAGCAGGGAGGGGCCTGTACGAGTAGGGCGGGGCCTGTACGAGCAGGGAGGGGCCTGTCCTTTCTGGATGGGCTGCAGCCCTGATGCTGACAAGGAGGTGAGGAATGGGAAGGGACCAGATCTTCATCCTGGGTCAAGATGGCCTTTGTCCAGGTTCAAGAGGGTGAGTCCACTGCCCCAGGGGACTGTGTGTGTGTGTGTGTGTATGTGTGTGTGTGTCTTTCTTTCTCTGACCTAACACTCCCCATTTAGGTGGAGGGAGGGAGGCAAGGAAAGAGGTGGTTTTGGGGAAAACATTTTCCCTTAAGGGCTTTGAGGCTAGGCCCTGACTGGAGGGGTACAGTGTTAGAGGTGGACCATGGCCTTCCTAGTGTAGAAGTTTACGCTGGGGCTGGGGGGCAGTTCTAAGGGTGGAGGGTGAAGCCCGGAAAGCAGAACAAACACTTCCGCAGGAGTGGGCCAGGGCCAGCTTCCAGGAAGGTCTTTAGGGATCATGAGATTATCAGATTGAGGTGGTCTAGAGAACTTTTTTCCCCTCTTCATGCCCTGGCTCACCCAGGAGATCTCCGCTCTCGATCAGCTGCCAGCCACACTGGTGGCATTGCGAGTCCTTGTATGTATACCATCTCAATTAACGACTTCAGAGTGAGCCATCTTCCCCACAGGCCCCCACCCCCACCCCCGGGGTTTCCTTCTCCTGTCCTGGGGGCAGAGGGGCTGTCTTCTCTCCAGGGGACATCAATTACACCTGGGGGGGGTAGCCTCTCCTATGTGAGGTGGCCTGGCTATCTTTTGGCTTTGGCTTCTGCCCTTTCCTCCTTTGACATGGGGTGAGCTCTGTGCATCCACTGGCTTTGAGAACTTGAAATTTTCACAAAGCCACCAGGGGAGATGGCTCAGTGGATGAAGGAGTTTGACACCAAACCTGGCAACCTGAGTTTGACCCCTGGAACCCACATGGTAGAAAGAGGAGTGGCTACTGCACCTTGTGTACCTGGGGGCTCACACGTGCTAAGTAAGTGGTCTGCCACTGACCACACCCAGACCCCCTATTGTTTTACTTTTTTTTCTTCACATTTACTTATGCCTACTGGGGAGCTGGCTCTCTCCCTCCACCTTGTGAGTTCTGAGGATTATGCTCTGGCTCTGGGTGTACTGGCTTGTACACAAGCTGGAGTTATCACAGAGAAAGGAGCTTCAGTTGAGGAAATGCCTCCATGAGATCCAGCTGTAAGGCATTTTCTCAATTAGTGATCAAGGGAGGAGGTCCCCTTGTGGGTGGTACCATCTGTGGGCTGGTAGTCTTGGGTTCTATAAGAAAGCAGGCTGAGCAAGCCAGGGGAAGCAAGCCAGCAAGAAACATCCCTCCAAGGCCTTTGCATCAGCTCCTGCTTCCTGACCTGCTTGAGTTCCAGTCCTGGCTTCCTTTCATGATGAACAGCAGCATGGAAGTGTAAGCTCGATAAACCCTTTCCTCCCTAACTTGCATCTTGGTCATGGTGTTTGTGCAGGAATAGAAACCCTACCTAAGACACAGTGACAAGTAGCTTCACTGAGTCATCTTACGGCCCATCACTTTAATTTTAAGATAGGATCACACTAAGTTGCCCAGACAGGCCTTGAACTTGAAATCCTTCTGCCTTCATCTCCGGAATAGCTCATATGACAGACCTGGACTAACTGATATTTTGTAAAGAAAGATTCTTTGTAGGCAATTTGAGTTCAACTCAAGTCCCTATGTCACTATGACCCCTTGAGGATCCAGAGAGGTACCCCACAGGGCTGGGTAATGCCGTGTGAGCAAGTGTAGGTGGGAGTGGAGAAGAGGAAGACGACCTCAACCTGAGCAGATGGGATAGAAGCCTGAACCCCACATCTGGCCAAATCACAATCTGGGGGGCTGAAGGACCATCATGATCCTCCCTGAGCCCCAAAGATCAGCCATAGAAATCTACTTTAGGAGTGGAGATGTAGGTGGGGAGCCCAAGGCAGGAAGGGGTCCAGCTGTAGGAACCCCAGCCAGGTAGAACATAAGCCTGACTCTGCTGGGGTAGATCAGGGCCACCTTCGGGGTACATAGCAGTTGACCTGGTAGGTAGTTGCAGTGTCTACCCCTGACACCACTGTGCTAGCTTCCATTACTACACACCCTGAGCGCAGTCACCCAGAAGAGAAAAGTTTCCCTTTGACTCAAGGCTTTGGAGGTCTCTGTCCATGATCAGTTGACCGAGTTGCTTTGAGCCTGTGGTGGCCTATCATGGCAAGAGGGTGTGGTAGATGAAAACCAGTCACATGGTAGGGAAGAAGGGAATGGGATCCCACTACCTGTTTCTTGGGGAGGGGACAAATCATTGCCCCTCTTTTAATGGTTCCACCAACTGGGGAATCAAGATTCCCACACACGAGGTACAGTAATTCAGACCACACCAGCCCTGTACACTTTCACCAGTGTAATTTTTTGTTTGTTTTTTGTTGTTGTCGTTTTTTTTTTTTGTTTTTTTTTTTTAAGTATGTATGTGAGTACACTGTCACTGTCTTCAGACACACCAGAAGAGGGCATCGTTGGATCCCATTACAGATGGTTGTGAGCCACCATGTGGTTGCTAGAAATTGAACTCAGGACCTCTGGAAGAGCAGTCAGTGCTCTTAACCACTGAGCCATCTCTCCAGCCCCACCAGTGTAATTTTTTACAGAATTTATATCCAAATCCCTTAGCCTGACTTTGAGTCATTTGCCTGCATCTTATTCTCTGGGACATTTTACATGTGTTTGCTTGTTCCCAGCAGGTCTGCTTGTGGCCAGGACAGAGCTCTTTTACTAAAAAGAAAGATCGGCTTCGGGTTGTAGTTCTCATGCATAAGGGCAAATTCTCAGTCTGGGGAAAGGAGTGCACTAGGACCGGGAAGCTCCTTGCCCCCAGCCTCTGAGACAAGTCCCTGCAGGATTAGAGCCTCCAAGGGTCTCCAGGCCACCTCTACTCCACTTCCCCCTGGAGGGAGCCTTGGAATCATACCGGCTACCCAGGTAGTGCTTGCTGTCACAGCCAGAGACCCAGTTCCAGTAGGACCAGCTCCCCAGATGGAGGTCACACAATGACCCAACTAGGTTCTCGGGCTGGTGGTCACCCATGGCTCGGGTCCTAGAAAGAGTCCTCACGATGATCCCTCCAGAGTGCCAGCATCACTTGGCCTCCCTACTCAGGGGCATTGAGTGAACGGTCCGGGTCTGTCTTTCTCAGCACCCAGGCCTGGGTCCTGTGTCCCGGGGCGCAGGGCGTCCGGCCCTCGTGGCGGCGCTCGTGCGCCCTCTGGTGGCCGCCTTGCGAACCTGGGGCGCACAGTCCCCAGACCAGAGCGGGAGGGGTGACCCAGATCCACAGACCCCATGCGAGTGTCTCCTTGTTTGCACAAAGGAAGCATACTTTTGTGGACACAATTCCTCGGAAGCCAGTAGGGAACGCTTGGACCACCAAATGGGTGAGGAGTGCCCCGGAGACCCGTGCCCTGGTAGGAGCGGGCAGGGACCGCGCACCCAGAGGAAGTGGTGGCTATTGTGCTAGCATCCGGCCCTCCTACTCCTGTGCCCGCCGATCCGCCCCGGGATGCCACACTCCCTGGGTGGGAAGCCCGGAGACCAGCTGGTCAGAGTGGAAGAACCACAATCGTTGTAGGGTACACAGATGGTGGCTGAGCATTCCGCTTTCTCTTCTCTTTTCAAATTCTCTCTTGTTTACTGAGCTTATTGGAGGCTCCAGATCAATAGAGACTTGTTATTGGGCTTCGGTTCTTGGGTTCCTGCTTGGAAATGTGGCCCAGACACGGCTGCAGCTCAGGCAACCAGGAAGGGCTGCCCTACCCAGGCCCAACGCAACCTTGTGTCGAGACCCATAACAGCCAGGCCCATGCAACTTCCCGCTAGGGCATGGGGTGGGTGGTGGGTGATGGTGAGGCTGCAGAGGGTGCTGGAACTAGTCCTGGTCCTGCAGGGGACCTCGAAGGAAGGGAGCTGGGTGGGGAGGGAGCCTCAGTAGAGACCCCTCTGAAGTACCTGCTGCCTGATGAAATGGGTCCTTAATTCTAGCTGGCCAGGGAAGAGGGGAAGGTTCTAGCGGACATTTTGAGTCTGTCAGAACCTAGAGGTCCACAGAGGGGAGTCCTTGGAGAGGCAGGCACTCCACCTTGTGGGGCTGGAAAGAAGGTTGGTTAGGTGGTGAGGAATCTGAGGAGGGAATTTCCTTGTCTGTGCTTCTGTTTATTTGTGGTGCTTAATCAAATGAATTCTGTTTTCAGAGTTCTGGAGGCTGAGGGCCTAGGGAATGTAGCTCCATGGTAGAGTGCTTGTCTAACATGCAGGAAGGCCTTTGATCCTCAGGGTGGCAAAAATCAGCAGAGGTACACATCTATAATCACAGCATGGGACAGGTGGAAACAGGAGGATCAGAAGATCAGAGTCATCCTCAGCAACTGAGTAAGTTCAGAGCTAGCCTGGGCCAACTCTGTCTTCAAACCAAACCAAAACACTGTTCTGGAGGTTTGGAAGGCCAAGATCAAGATGTGGTGGGGTTTGGTGTCTGGAGAGGCTGTGTCCCCCTCCTAAGATAGTGTTTTGTTCCTGCATCCTCCAGGGGACACACCTGTGTGTCCTCACATGCCAGGAGGGATTAAGGACCAACAAGAGGCTCTTCCTCTGATCTCCAGCTCTTCTCTAAGGATCCCTCCTTTGGGGAGACTCCCTGAGCACCCACCCACCATTGTTGAGCTAGGGATTGGATTTTAGCCTAAATTTTGGATTACAGTACTTTCAAATTGTAGTCTGTCCCAGAGGAGGCAGCCCCTCGGATGATGAAGGTGAGGCTTCATGAGATAAAGTCCAGAGTACACCACCCCTTTAAAGTGAGAGTCATGTCCAGTTAGATTGTCCCCAGCACATGTTCATGAGGAAGCAGACTAGCGGGTGTATACTTTCTCCAGTTCTCCCCAGACCTGCTTGCTGGAGGGAAGATGATCTCCCCTTTGGGGTGTCTCCTCTGGATCGAATGCTGGCGGGGGTCCTTGGCTGTCAGTGCTTTGGGGGAGATGGTGGAGCCTAGCTGGAGGAAATAGGTTACAAGGCCGCACCTCTGAAAGTTATCCCAAGCCCCTGTCCCTTCCTGTCCATCAATTCTGGGTCTGTGTGAGGCAGAGGTAAACAACCTTGTTCTTCCTACACATGACCCATTGCCATGATGCTCTGCCTCTGCCTCACAGGGACCCAGAATTGATGGAATAAAGAGCTATGAGTGGAAATCTCTGAATCAATAATTCCTTTTTTTCTTTTTTTTTTTTTTTTGAGATGAGGTTTTTCTGTGTAGCCTAGGCTATCCTAGAACTTGCTTTGTAGACCAGGCTGGCCTCTAAGTCAGAGAATTCACCTGTCTCTGCCTCTGGAGTGCTGGAATTAAAGGCGTTTGTGTGTGTGCCACCACAGACCATCCAGCTAATCATTCTTTTTTTTTTTTTTTTTCTGAGACAGGGTTTCTCTGTGTAGCCCTGGCTGTCCTGGAACTCACTCTGTAGATCAGGCTGGCCTCAAACTCAGAAATCCACCTGCCTCTGCCTCCCAAATGCTGGGATTAAAGGTGTGCTCCACCACTACCGGCTTAGTCATTCATTCTTTAAGTTGTTCCCATCAGATATTTTCTCACAATGACACAAAAATAATCATTCCACTCTACAGAGCCTGGGACAGCATGGTGGAAGTCAACTGCATTTCCTGAGTCCTCACCTACCTTAAAGACACAGTGCAGAACAATTGTCTCCCACTACTGTGTGGAAACTGCTGTTAGCAGTCACATCCTGACTAACAGCTGGTCCTGATGCTGCTCCTGCACAGGCTTGCTGACGTGGCCTTTTATGCTGATCAGGTGTTCCTCAACTGTAACCCAGGAAGGGCCACACACCTGGCTTCAGCTCCAGGGGCCTGGGGAGGTTGAAAACTTGAGATACTTAGGGAACTCAAAAAGAAAGTGTGGATGGTACCAAGCATACCCTTAATCCCAGCACTTGGGAGGCAGAGACAGTCAGATCTCTGTGAGTTCAAAGCCAGCCTGGTCTACACAGTGAGTTCTAGGACAGCCAGAACTACATAGAGATACCCTGTCTCAAAAACAAACAGCTCTCAAAACAACAAAAAATAAATGAACAAATAAGAGCAGGTGTTTGGAGGGAGAGAAAGAGGAGACTTCATCAGAGCCCACTAGCCCGGAACTCACAGTGTAGCCTGAAACTCAAAGCGATTCCCAGACTTTGGCTTCATGAATTCTGGGTTACAGATGTGAGCCACTGCACCCAGCTTACATTATTCTTCAGTATGATTGGCAGAAGCTTCTCTAGTGCGGGCCTGATGTCCCACGGGATGGACATCAGTATTTGATGGGCCTTTGTGTTGTTTTCTCTGCCTCATCATTAGCAATACAGACTTTTGGTCCCTGTAATCTTACCACTCAAGAGGAGGAGCATGAATTTGAGACTAGCCTGGGCTATCTACTGAGACCTTGTCTCAAAGAAGAAGGGACGGAGAGGGGGAGGAGGAGGAGGAGGAGAAGAAAGAGGGGGAGGAGGGGAAAGAGGGGGAGGAAGGGGGAGAGGAGGAAGGCGGGGCTCACTGGTAGATCCGGCCAATGGACCAGCAAGTTGACTCAATCAATGGTAAAGCCACTTCTTGCCAAATCTGAAGGTGTAAGTGGGATCCCCAGGACCCAGGATGGAAGAGAGAATCATCTCCTGCAAGTTTTCCTTGACCTCCACTCATGCAGTGGTGAGTGTCCTTACCACACATAAAGAAACATAATGAAGATTTTAGAAAAGGAAATAGGTCCAAAAGCGGAATGTGAAACCGAACGAGAAGTAAGTCCTTGCAGGCCTGAAAGTGACCACTAGATGGCATTAAAGCTCACAAGATCGCCTTCCCCTCCCAAGGCAGCACGACAATATCTGACTTCTGCTCCTGGAAGACCTGAGTATGCTCTCTGAAGCCTGCTGAGCCCCACGCAGTTCTGAGAGTATGCCGCTTGCCGGAGGTTACACAGACCTGTGGGTCGTGACACAGACTGCAACAGCCAGAGGAGCTACAGCTTCCTTCTAATTTGCACAGGTAAAGAAAGTGCTCCCACGGAGGAGGGTTAGGAACCTGCAAATCTGGGAGGGGCGAGGGGTATACAGCGGACCCCTGCAGGGGAGCCAGCTGCTGCCGAAAATGTGGGACCATCTGGAAGACCCGCCATGTGGGCATGAAGGCTCAAGAATGACGACAGCACAGTCCCCCTCACTCCAAATAGAATGTGCTGTCTGGAAAATTGAAAAGACAGTGGACAGGGTACAGGTACTGGTGGCGAAGGAGGGGTTGAATTCTTTTTTTCTTCTCACTCCGACTCAAAGATTTATTTATTTATTTATTATTTATTTATTATATGTAAGTACACTGTAGCTGTCTTCACACACACCAGAAGAGGGCATCATCTCATTACAAGATGGCTATGAGCCACCATGTGGTTGCTGGGATTTGAACTCAAGACTTCCAGAAGAGCAGTCAGTGCTCTTAACTGCTGAGCTATCTCTCCAGCCCAGGGTTGAAATTCTTTTTTTTTGGTTTTTCAAGACAGGGTTTCTCTGTATAGCCCTGGCTGTCCTGGAATTCACTCTGTAGACCAGGCTGGCCTCGAACTCAGAAATCCACCTGCCTCTGCCTCCCAAGTGCTGGGACTAAATGCTTGTGCCACCACTGCCTGGTGTGAAATTCTTGAAGTCCCCACCCACACAAGTGTCTTTGTCCTCATGTATCTAGGAAAGTCCCCTCTAGCCACTAACAGCAAAACCCGATGTTCAGCCACCACCCCTTGAAGGGCCTGCATCTGCCCCTATCAGAAAATCAAAAGGTTTCTCAGGCTCAAGTACCACAGACCTAATTTCTGAGCCACCGGTCGGTTTGCAGAGCATAGCTGAGGTCTCATACATCCTGTACACGGCATATGCTCCTATCACTCAATGGACCAGGAAGGAGGGAAAGGGGACAAAAATGGATGCTGGCCATACAGAAACAAGTGACAGAGTGTGTCTCCCAAAGACAGCAGTATCCGCTCTTGTATCTCATGTACTTCTTACAACACGGGGTAGACAGTCCTCTAAGGATCCTGGAGTCTGTTTCCTTCCCTTGGATCAGGGAGCTCTTGACTCGAAGTTTTGTGTTCCTGATGGCAGGGACCCACACCTGGAAGTCCATCTACCTGGAAGCCCCTACATGACTAGCCTGGGAGACCCAAGCTCTGGGCTGGGTGGGGGGCCTTAGAACAGAAAGCAGAACATGGGGCCAAGCCAACTTCCAGTGACTCCTCAGTAGCTTTAAGCCATTAGAGCTAACAAAGCAGAACAGCGAGGAGATGGCCCAGGCCACACCACAGATTCATGAGCAAACTGTGTTAAGTTACTATGTTTTTATTTCTCCAGCAGCAGCTGCTCTATGTACCTGCACTGGTTAGGTTTGTTAATTTGACAAACTAGAGTCATGTAGAAAGAGGAAACCTCAAACTGAGGAATTGCTTCTGACAGACTGACCTGTGGGCATGTCTGTGGGACATTTTTCTTGATTAATGATTGATGTAGAAGGGCTTACTTAGCCCACAGTGGATGTGTCACCCGTGGGTTGGTGGTCCTGGATTGTATAAAGAAAGCAGGCTGAGCAAGCCATGGAGAGCAAGCCTGTAGGCAGAGGCTCCTCTGTTGTTCCTGCTTCCGGTTCCTGCCTCGCTTCCCTTGAGCATGGACTACGAGGTGGACGTGTAAGCCAAAGAAACCCTATTCTAAGTAGCTTTTGGTTATGGTGTTTATCATAGCAATAAAAAGTAAACTAGACCAGGTCCTAATAAAACACGAGACCCAAAGTTCCTGGTGGCAAGCTATCTCTGTTTGCTTGGCACTAGAAGGTTTCCGGGACCCAGGCTTCCAGGTGGCAGTGGTGGCACACACCTGTAATCATAGCTCTCAGCAGGGTGAGGCAGAGCTATAGAGCAAAGCTGTTCCCCTCCCCCACCCAAATATATCCAGTGACTGCAGTGACAGCACCAGACCAACTAGACCAGCTGGTCTCAACAGGGTTCTCCCGTCCAAGGGTGGGTGCACCAGAGACACCCAGGGGCTTTCAAAACACAGGTGGTGTTGGCAGCCAGGTGTCCTACTCCCCATCCCCCATCCACTCGAGTTTCTGGTTAGATCAGGGTGGTGTCTGATACTTTGTATTTCTAAAAAGCTTGCCTCTGTTGGCTAGAGCACCAACTTCCAGCAGGACTGGTCTCAGTGAAAAGCTGGGCCTGGTACATTCAAGTTCCAAATTATCCCTGAGCCCAGCATCTCCTCCAGGGCCTGTCCCAGTGCGGTGTTGTCAACTAGGAAAGACCTCAGGCCTTCCTGAAAGACTAACTGTGCCCTATGGCAACAAGGTCCGGCCCTTCACCAGCCCCTGCCCAGTGAGAGCTGTGGTCTCATCTGGTGAAAGTTGAGAGCAAGCCAGCTCCGCCCTGTCAGGGGCTATGTCCAGAAGAAAGCAGCTGTGAAGGCTCCAGGACCAGCTCCCAGGAAAGGAAACCAGTGGCTGGAGTTTTAGTTCCAGAAACCTCCCTTTTATTTTGAGTTGTGGCAGTGGAACCAAGGGTCAGGTACCACCACTGAGCAACACTACCAGTCCTGGGATTCCTCTTTGTCTTTGGTTTTGTTGAAACAGGGTCTCTTGTAGCTCAGGCTGGTCTTGGACTTCTGATCTTCCTGTTCCTGTCTCCCAAGCCCTGGGGTAATAGGTTACACTGAGCCTGGCCCTGGCCTCCTCTTTTAACTGGGCAGGGTGCAGGCTAATGGCACTTTTTTGTTTTCCTTTAAAAACTAATGTTTTTTTAGACATCTTTCCCTGGTAGAACACTTGCCTAGCAGATGTGAGGCCCTGGTTCAATGCTCTTCACCGACCCCCCCCCCAGCCATGTTCCCAAACTTCTCTCTCTCTCTCTAAAGTCTTATATAGCTGAGACCTGGCCTTGAACTTCTGCTCCTCTTGCAAGAGGACTGAACCAGGAAGTTCCAGGGCAACCAAAGCTACACAGGCCCTGTCTCAAAAAACAAACAAAAGAAAAAAAAAAACTATAGACCAATTTATTTGATAAGCATAGATAGCCAAGTGGACTTCATCTCAGAATGGCAAAGTTTGTTTAATATATGCAAATTATTACGTGTAACATACCATATAAGTAAACTTAAGGACAGAAAACACATAATCATTTCAATTGATGCATTGAACAAAGTTCAACATGATAGACGTTCTGAAGGCTTTTTTTTTTAAGATTTATTTTATTATGTACATGAGTGCTCTGTTTTCATGCACACCAGAAGAGGGCATCAAATCCCATTACACATGGTTGTGAGCCACCATGTGGTTGCTGGGAATTAAACTCAGGACCTCTGGAAGAGTAGCCAGTGTTCTTAACTGCTGAGCCGCCATCTCTTTAGCGACCAAAGTTCTGGAGCCTTTGGGGACAGGACATATCTTAAATCAATAAAGGCTGTATCAACAAACCTATAGCCAGCATTACATGGAGACAAACAGCATTTCCTTTAGAACCAGGAAGGAGACGAAGATGTCTACTCTTCCCTCTCTCTCTTTTTTTTGTTTTTGTTTTTTTTTTGTTTTGTTTTGTTTTTTTGATTTTTTGAGACAGGGTTTCTCTGTATAGCCCTGGCTGTCCTGGAACTCACTCTGTAGACCAGGCTGGCCTCGAACTTAGAAATCCACCTGCCTCTGCCTCCCGAATGCTGGGATTAAAGGTGTGCGCCACCACTGCCCGGCTTCCCTCTCTTATTTTATACAGCACTTGAATCCTTTTTTCTAAAGATTTTTTAAAATTTTGTTTTTATTTAATTTATGAGTGCTCTGCTGCATATAAATCCGTCTGGCTGAAGAGGGCATCAGATCTCTCTATAGATGGTTGTGAGCCACCATATTGTTGCTGGGAGTTGAACTCAGGATCTCTGGAAGAACAGTCAGTGCTCTCAACCACTGAGCCATCTCCAGCTCCCTAAAGATTTATTTTTATTTCATGCCTCCAAGTGGTTTGCCTGCATGTAAGTGCCCGAAGAGAGTGCTGGATCCCCTGGAACAGAGTTACAGATGGTTATAAACCATCGTGGGTACTAGAACCAAGTCAGGTCCTCGGCAAGAGCAGCTCCAGTGCTCTTAACCACGGAGCCATCTCTTCAGACCGCAACCCCCACCCCTTTGTTTTGTTTTTTTGTTTGTTTGTTTTTCTTTTTTTTTTTTCATTGTTTTGGTTTTTCGAGACAACGTTTCTCTGTGTAGTCCTGGAACTCACTCTGTAGACCAGGCTTGCCTCGAACTCAGAAATCCACCTGCCTCTGCCTCCCGAATGCTGGGATTAAAGGCATGTGACACCACTGCCTAGCTATCTCTTTGTTTTTTGAGACAGGGTCTTATTATATATCATAATAATCCTCTATTTAGACCAGGTTGGCCCTGAACTCAGAGTTCTGTCTGCCTCTTCCCCCCCCCCCCCCCCCGCCACCACTCTTGGTTAGTGCTTGAATCTAGATATAGCAAGTTGATAAGAATAAGACAAAAGGGTAAAGGAAGGAAGGGAAGAAGTCACATCATCCTTATTTACAGACTACATAGTTCTTCACTTAAAAGATCCTGTTGAGTCAACTAGAAAACTTTAATAAAGAACTACAGAAAATTGGCCTTAGCTGGCCTAAAACTATGTAGATCAGGCTGGCCTTGAACTCTTGCCTCTGCTTCCTGAGAGCTGGGATTAAAGTCGTGCATCACCAAGGAAATAAAACTGCCAATAAACAAATGGGCAAATGAACTCTTTTCAAAAAAATTATCCCCAAGTGTTCAACAACTCAAGCCGTCAGGGAAATGCAAAGTAAAACCATGTCGAGATATTACCTCACTCTAGTCAGAATGGCTATCATCAACAAATCTGATAACAAATGTTGGAGAGGACACGGAGAGCAAGGTCCCCTGTTCACTGTTGTGGGTACAAATTAATATAGCCACTGTGAAAATTAGTTTAGATATGTCTTTTAAAAAAAGAAAAAGAGAACTACCATAAACTCCACTGTTTTAGTTCTGGGCCAAGAACTATACACTGCCCGGGCATCCACCCAGAGAACCCCACACACTAGCCACAGAGATTTTGCATGCTCATGTTTGTTGCAGCTTTATTCTCTGCAGAACTGGAGTCAACTTAGTTGTCCATCGACAGGTGAATGAATAATGAAAATCTGGCACATACACCCTCTCCAGTAAGTTGAGAACCCTCATACTGACATCTACACACAGACTTGCCCTCCCTCTCCAGTTTTCCCTGGTCCACAGCAGGCATGTCTCTTACTCAACAGCAGGTACACTCTGCTTGAGTCAAGAAGCTTTGCTTCATGGGAAAGTCTTGTATTTTCATTACTGATTTGGACCACGTAACCCTTCCACTCTTTACCAGAGCATCAGCAGCCACTTCTGTGGCCATTTGCTTCTCATAGAAAACCCGAAGTTCCCAAAGTGGTGGTGGCGCACGCTTTTAATCCCAACACTCAGGAGGCAGAGGCAGGTGAATCTAAGTTCGAGGCCAGCCTGGTCTACAGAGTGAGTTCCAGAATAGCCAGGGCTACACAGAGGAACCCTGTCTTGAAAAAAAAAAAAGTTTGCTTTGTCTGTCCAGTGAAATGTGTTTCTGACAGCTGGTGATTAGGAAGGAGACACCAGCTTCATCTTGACACACCCAACCCCCTTGGAGGTAATGTGGTAAAGAGCCCACACCCAGTTTTAGTAAGTTATTGAATGCAATCAAGTCCCTGATGCAAGCTGCTCCCAAGCTGATATGAGCGGCCTGATGACACTCCTGTCCCCAAGGACCTAATTACATGTGCCAGGATGAGGCATGAGCTAGTAGAGCTTGTGTAACAGGAGGCAGTAGGACTGAATCTGTGGCTCTGCCCATACCCAGATCTTCCACACAGCTCAGGCACCAGGGCAGACCGCACCCCCTCTGCCACCTGTGCCAGGCTGGACCCTTTAGCAGATCACAGTGCCAAAGTCTATTCTACTTCCTGCTAGAGAGGTGGCACTCCTTATGAGGGAGGCACCAACCTTTCTTGTTGGAATTGGAGGAGACCAATGGTCATACAGACAGCAGGCCAGGGGAACTAGTCCCTCTGGTCAGTTTATTGGAGCAAGGACCAAATGGAGAAAGGGTCAATGCATCCACATCCTGCAGGAAGGTTCTGGGGAATGCTGTATCTCAACAGCCAACTGATGGTGTGTAAAGGCCAAATGAGGAACCTTCCCACCCCACTGAAACTATTTTTATTGCACTGGCTGCCAAGGTGTTTTATACACGCCTTCAACCTGCCAGGAAAGCCCTTCAGGGATAGCTCTCATTTCCTAGACCATGAGATCACAGGTTAACAGGAGCACAGAATATCTGTCAGGCTTTGGGGTTGGTCTTCTTGTAATCTGTTATGTCAGCTGCAGGGATGCAGCTCAATTCCTACAGCATGAGGCCTTTTCATTCAGAAAGCTCAGACTGCTAAGGTGCATTTTTTTTTTCCCCAAGACAGTCTTGCTGTAACATATAGTATATAGCCCTGGCAGGCCAGGCTTAACACTCAGTGTTAACACAGACTTGAATTCATGATCCCCTTAGACGTGCGTGCAAGCCCCAAGGCAGGAATGGGTTTGGCCTTCTCAAGGGGGAGAGCAACATTACACATACACACACACACACACTTTATGTATATATGTGTCTGACTGTACGTGGAAGTGAATCTGGGCTCCCTTGCAAAAGCAACAAGGGCTTCTAACTTCTAAGCCAGTGGTTCTCATCCTGAGGGTCAAAAGACCACTTGACAGGAGATGCATATCAGACATTTAAATTATGATTCATAACAGCAGCAAAATTACAGTTGTGAAGTAGCAACAAAAATAATTTTATGGTTGGGGGGGCGCCATAACATGAGGAGCTGTGTTGCAGCATCAGGAAAGCTGAGAAGCCCTGGTCTAAGCCATCGTTTTGACCCTCATTCTTCCCTACCCCCCTTCCCTTCTCTGACATAGGGTCTTACTCTGTAGCTTAGAGATTTTGCAACCTTGGTCGTGGTGACCAAGGTTCTTCACAGGAATAGAACGGTGACTAGAAATAAAAAGGCTCACCTGAATCCAGCTCTAGGAGACCCTACTTCCTCTTCTGGCCTCTGATGGCACACATCCCCACAGGCACAAATATTAATAACAAAATTAAAATATATGTAAATGGACAAACTGATAAATCCAATACTACAGAAGCTCACACATGGAAATAAGCAAAAATCCACACAGGAATAAAAACAAAACACCTGTGCACATACAAGATATAGATTAGAATTGGGAAGGAAGGTTTTTAAGCCTTTTGTGTGCAGGTGTTGTGTACACACAGGCCATGGCTTGAATGTGGAGGTCAGAGGGTAGTTTGTAGGTGTCCTGGGGACCCCCACCCTGGGAAATCCAGTCCTGGGGACTGAACTCAGGTCCTTAAACTTGATCGCAGAGCCATTTGTCAGCCCTACATGTAAAAATATGTAAACTATCTTTACGTATTTAGGGACAGTCTATGTAGACATGACTATCCTAGAACTTGTCATGGAGACTACTCTGGCCTCAAATCCAGA
The DNA here is from genome assembly GCA_019843965.1 of Rhynchomys soricoides. Lineage (NCBI taxonomy): Eukaryota > Metazoa > Chordata > Mammalia > Rodentia > Muridae > Rhynchomys > Rhynchomys soricoides. The sequence goes on from JADRCH010000136.1 coordinate 215,250, forward strand.
GATCTACTTGCCTCTGCCTACCGATGGGATTTAAGGCATGCACTACCACACCCAGCTTAAACTGAATTAAAAAGAAAATAAAGTCATACAAAATTATTTAACTGATGGTTGAGAAAGTTTAGTTTTCTTGCGGAGGTTCAGGTCCCATCATGGCAGCTGGCAACTGTCTGTAAGTCTCCTCAGTGTATCTGACACCCTCTTCTGACCTCTGTGGGCACCGTGTACACATGGAGTGCGCAAGCATATGTGCAGGCAAAACACTCAAATAAAATAAGTAACTCTAAAAGAAGTTTAATTGAGATTGGTAGAGGACACAGGAAAATTTCTAGGAGAGAAAATCCAATCAATCAATAAAAAGAAATGCATTAGCCTATTAGTGGTTACCAGGGAAAGAGTGGAAATTTCACTGTTGTAGATTTAAACTTTATTATTGTGTACGTGTCTGAGGGCATATACACGCCACTGTTCACATGTGGAAACTGGAGGGCACGTGTGGGATGTGGCTCCTACTTCCACCCTTACATGGAGTTCTGGGATGAACTCAGCTGGTCAAACATGCACAACAAGAGCCTTTCCTGCTGAACCAAACACCTTGTGAGTTCATAAGTGGATCTCACCTGGTGGGCTACTGTCAAATGCAGGCAGACTCAAATTACTGAATAAACTTATTTTCAGGCTATGAGTGTAACGTGTACACCATACAGAAATGACTTTCATGCTCACACTCAGGTCCCAGGACTTCTCATGTCTATATGAACACTCCAGTATGTGAAAATGCCTAAAACCAGGGATATTTGTGGTATCAAACATTTAGGACACTGGTTATTACACCTGTAGTTAGTATCTGGAAAAGTTTCCTAAAACAAACTATAGAGTTTTTAGAGGAGATCTTTTACTCATGTGTCTGCATAGAGAGTATGCTCATGGGTGTATGAATACTCAAAGAGGCCAGAAAAGGGTATCAGATTCTCCGGAGCTTGAGGTTAGTTGTGAACAGCCCCACGTGGGTGCTAGGACTGAACTCACATCCTCTGAAGAGCAGCATATGCTCTTAACCACTGAGTCATCTCTGCACCCTTTAGACAAGTTTCTAAAGTTAAAAACAAACCCCCTTTAACATGTATAATCCAATGTGTGTGTAGGAACTCACAACCGTCTGTAACTCTAGTTCCAGGGTGTCTAATGCCTCTTTAGGACTTTGCATGCAGCAGGTGTGAATGTGGTGCAGACATATACATGTAGGTAAAACACCCATACATGTGAGTAAATTAAAAGTCTTACACTGGCTGGGTATGCACCTATAATCTCAGACTCAGAAGGCAGAAGCTGGAGGACTGGGGATTTAAGGCAGCATGGGTTACACAGGAAGCTTGAGACCAGCCCGGCCACGCTGGTGAACAGAAATGAATTAATATGTGCTTTGTCCCTAACAGATGACACATGACATACATTTCTAGGTTGCCTTTCTAGCTTGGGAATGTAACAAAGATGGTTTGGTTTGCTTAAGTGTCACATTCAGTGGATAACTGGCAGACATTTATTAGCTGGAAGCAGCTGCTGCTCTTCTGTAAGATGGTGGTAAAGACATGGTATCCAAAATCCACCGATATCACAACAGCTCTCCTGACTGTTCTTAGGTTTCACTTCAAGATCCACCACACACAGCACAGGGACTAGGACACTAGATCATATCTGGTCCCCTTCATCAGTGTGGTCTGATGCTCTGCAATCACCTGTTCCATTTATTAGAGGCCACGCACCTCAGGAGCCATTATAAAATAGGTTATCTCCCATGTCACAGCAAAGGCCACACAGGGCAGCTCTGGAAATACTTTATAACCTGCTCATGTAAGACAAAAAGCCAACACTTCCCTTCTGGTCAAGTCTGGACAATTTAAAGTCCATTATGATTCACAGGGAAAACTAGCCAGTCAGAAAGACTGGTATTTTTTCAACTAGATAAACAGAAAACATCATTTAAGGCATTTCTTAGTCTATCTAAATGAAGAAAGACAATTAAGTGCTTCAGGAAACTGTATTAACAGAAACATCAACGAGTTACAGATAAACATTTTAATTGATTAAATATATTACTTTCAAGATCTTTTTGAAATCGCACTTGTACGGTACTAATCAACAGCCAAAGGCAATAAAAAAAGGTTAGAACCAAAACTGTTCAGATATGAACATGTTGACAGAAACGCTATGTAAAGTGACATACACTGCTCCCAAGAACAAAACTTCTAGAAGATAATTTATCTTAACATGTGCAAGGACAGAACTGTAATCAAAGGCTGGAAGAAATATATATTAGTGCTTGCTTTTAAACGTTTATTTTACATTTTAAATACAGTATTTTTCTCATTAAAAAAAATCCTAACTCTGTGGTTTCTATATGTACAGAAGAGCTGTGGGGGAAGCCAATGAATATTCTGGATGTAACAGCATATTTTACTACTTCTGAATGAAAATTCAAAAACACAAATTAAGCACTGGTTAAGAGAAAACAATCCAGTTTCTTAACAAACAAAAGAGAACCTATAAAACCAGGCATCAAAAACAGAAAGAAATGCAGCATATGAAACCCTCAAATAGCCTGAATGCAGTGACCTGTGCACACTGCAGCTAGCCAGTGGGACCCCCGGAGGGACCTAGACTTCAGTGACAATGTAACACGAGGTGTACACTGTCTCTGCCATTTTCTAGCTATATTACTCTTAGATACTTAACCTCTTAGACAAATTTGAAATAATGAATGTGGATTTGTTTTCATAAGAAAACTAAAGATGCTCCTTTTACTGCCAGCAAGACACAATACAGATTAAGGCTGTAACATGTAAGCCCATGCATTTCCAATTTTCTCTAGATTGTAATTCCACACTGGGATTGGGGAGTGGTTTGTGCCCTGATAACAAATAGAAAGAAATCTGGACTGTCTCTGGCAGTGATTTCCTATTAGTGCAATGGTACTCCTCAAATGCTGAATTATACTAAAGTGATTTTGCATATTTTAATCCAGTAGGTGCCAGCTGAGTTTATAAAACCCCTGGCTATGTTTTTTACAGAAATAGTTTCAATTTGAGATGCTCCACAAAACTGTATCAAAACAAAATCAACCAGTTTTATTGTTAGCAGTAGTGTGAATGGCAAATGGAAGAAAAGGCCTGAGAGTCCAAGGACCTGCTGGGAAGGATGCTGAGGTCTCCTATGAATCTCTGCATGTCAAGGACCTACTGGGTTTGAATATTCTAAATTTCAGATTCTCTCAGAAAATAATTCTCTGTAACATAACTAACTAAATAGCTGTACCCAAAGCAAAACCAGCCTTGGTTACTCAGGTAAGATCAAGTTGAGGCCATTTTTTTCCTACTATAATCTGAAGTCTTGAGCTTTTAAGTCTCAAACCTTTGCACTTCAGTCAAAGGCAGCTGCACTGAAGTAGACTAGTACAGAAGCATTCCCACTTACAGCTGTAACTGTGGCTCTGAAGAACACACGAAACAGACAGCAATGCACCCCCCAGCCAGGTCAGGGCAATGCTGGGACGTTTATTTTGGAGATTGAGTATTAATACATAGCTCATGTAACTTCATTATCCACTAGCAGTTCTGCTGGTCAGCACCCAAGGGCTAGATGAGTCTTCGGAACTGCTTTTAAACTCAGAGCATTAACGTGAAAGAGTCTCAAGGAATCTTGGTTCTCAACAAGAGTTCATAAGCCGTCAGAACAAAATCGAGAAGGTAAACACTGACTCCTATGCGCCACAAGTCAAAGGAAATTAAATGTCATCTTCTGCTCAACTCTAGACTCACAACTCTGTAATGCCAGCTTTATCTAGTGTAATAGACTCTGTAGTAGACTGACTTGGACCTCCACAGAGAGTACGAGTTATCAAACTTGAGGAGATAGACTCCCCTCCCTGGATACTGGTGGCTGCCTGCATACACTTCCTCGTGACAGTCCCGCCGGTACACAGGTACAATCTCATCCAGCAGAGGCTTGTTGGCATTCTTTTTGGCTTTCTCTTCACAAGTGACATTCTCTGTGAGACAGTGAGAAAGAACAGAAGACACAAGTCAAGTGTTAGATTCAGGAACATTACCTCACTCATCAAGTACCTCACTCATCAAGCAATGAAACTCACGTTTTGACGTATTGCTTGTTAGGAATTCTCTTAAATCAGTCTCAACTGTGCATGCAGGCGCGTGTTCGTCATTCACTTGAATGCCTGACCACCACTATGCACAGTTGCTGGGCTCAGAGAATGCAGTGACAGACACGGGGCAGATGTAGCAACCTGTACCCCAGCCTTCGGTGTGACTGCTGCTCACATCCCCAGCCTTGTTTTCCCCATTCCCTATCTATTTAGTTCCTAATTCCTTCCATATACATAACAATCTTAGTCAGCGACTCCGTGCGGATCTCCTACAACGAGACCACCTTCATTTTAGGAGTGGTAGAAGGTAGCCTGGGCGGACTATAGCTTCTATATATTTTAAATATAAAAACCACAGTAGAGAGGTACACAGAGGCAGCCACAACTGTCAGTTCCCCTCGTCCTGTTTAACACAGAGATGAAACACGTGGATAAACAATGAACTCTGATCAAGACTCTCACTGTCAATAGTTTCCTGGGCTATAACACTATCAATTCAGGAAATAAACACTAATAGTCTTTAAGAATGAGACAATGACTCCAAATTGCCCCAGTCTGATATATTACACATCAGCCACTTCAAGGAAGGAAAGGCTTGTAGGTTTCTACCACGGCAGTGTGAGCCCTGGCGACATCTATTAACTCTACTTCAGTGCTCACAGCCAGGGATTTTAAAAGTGTGAGAAGCTCTCAAGAGGAATCTAAGGAAATAAAACAAATTATATCATGTGGTATCTTGGAATATATCTTAGAAAATTAGGTAAAAACTTACGAAATCTGAAAAATTACACACAAATTTACCAGTACCAATAATGGTTCATTAGGGTAAGTACAAGTTAACAACTGGGAAACTGGCCGGGCAGTGGAGGCGCACACCTGTAATCCCAGCACTCGGGAGGCAGAGGCAGATGTATCTCCAGGAGTTCGAGGCCAGCCTGGTCTACAGAGTGAGTTCCAGGACAGCCAGGGCTACACAGAGAAACCCTGGGGGGAGAGGGGGTAATCCTAAACATTTGCAAGCTTTAAAAGAAAGCAAGAAAGCAAGAAAGAAAGAAAGAAAAGGAAGAAAAAGAAAAAAGCAGAGGAGACCCAGGCATGGTGGCTCACACCTATAATTCCAGCACAAGGGAAACTGAGGCAGGAGGACCGTCATAAATTCAAGGCCAACTTAAAGTACACAATCAGTATAAGAGCTAGCTGGGCCAGGTATGAAATCCCAAGTCAAAAGACAAAAAAAAACCAAACCCCCAAAACAGATGTGGTGGCACGACCTGGGATCCTAGCAGAAGGAAAGCAAAGGGCATTTTTGTGGACGCAAGGCCACTGTGCCTACATGAAAGCCTGGGCGATATAACAAAACCCCACCTCAAAAAACCAAACCAAACCTCAGCACCCATAAAGGAGACCAAGATAAAATTACTACGTCAATGCCTTCAATGAAATGTCTTCTATGCTGGGCTGTGAAGAGCTCAGTGGTTAAGGTTGCTTACACTTCAGGGGACCTAAGTTTGGTTCCCAGCACTGCCATGAGGTGGCTCACAACCACCTCTAACTTAGCTTCAGCACTCTGACACCTTCTGATCTCCACAGACACATGCTTTCACAAATAAAACTAAATCTTTAAAGAAAAAAATATTACTTACAAATGAGGATTATAGGGTCATTCAAAATATATACATACTACTGCCTATAACTATAACCAAAACCAACCTGGTTCATTATGTCAAGATCCAATTTTGTTACATCCACAGAACTAAAGGTTACTGAGATAGGTAAATAACATACCTTTCAAAAATTAAAAAAAAAAATTATTTTGTGTGTGTGTGTGTGTGTGTGTGAGAGAGAGAGAGAGAGAGAGAGAGAGAGAGAGAGAGAGAGAGAGAGAATGTATGGCACGCGAGGACAGAGGCCAAAAGGAGTGGCAGTGCCCTTTATTAAGACAGGGTTATGCTATTCCCGGAGCTGGAGTTCCAGGAGTTGTGAGCCCCAGGATATGGGTGCTGTGAACTGAACTTGGGTCCTCTGGAAGAAGAGCACTGAGTGCTCTTAACCACTGAGCTCTCCAGCCTCATCTTTCATCGATTTAAGCAAACCACTGGGACATAAAAAAGCAATAAACTAGAGAACTGCAGCAGAGGGCGGGTTATCAGCCCTGTTTCTTCAGAGAAAACAAACCATACCTTTCTAAACCTAAGGGAGAAAAACCAGACCACCATTAGACAAAAATCTGCATGGCAGCTGGTGTGATGGCAGCAATTGGGGAGGTAGTGGAAGAAACTGCTGAATATTCAAAGGCCAGGCTGGTTTACAAAGTGAGTTCAAAACTAGCCAAGGTAAGCTGGGCAGTGGTGGTGCACACCTTTAATCCCAGCACTTGGGAGGCAGAGGCAGGTGGATTTCTGAGTTCGAGGACAGCCTGGTCTACAGAGTGAGTTCCAGGACAACCAGGGCTACATTAGCACCCTGGACCCTTGTTCTGTGGAGACATCAGTGGTGCCAGGCGAGCTAAGTCTCCACACAGGTTCACTTTTAGTAGAACAGTTCTTAGAATTAGTAAGATCTCACTCTCTTACTCAAATGGAGATTTGAATGGATCAGTGTTTAGGAATGGTTGGAAACATTTATGAATAGGCAACCCCACCTTCCCTTTGAGACACATACAGCAGAGCTAAGGTCAAAGACCTCAGTTATGTTTTTTACCAGTTCTCTTCTTTATAAAACCTTAAGACTGCCTTATATCTCAATTTCTATTTGCATTTGTGCCTACTGGCAGCATGTGTATCCTACATAAGCATGTGTGACTGAGGCCAGAGGGAGGTGTCAGAACCCCTACCTGAAGTGCAGGCAGTTCTGAGCCTGCATCAGTGCTGGCAGCTGAACCTGGGTACCCTGCAAGAGCAGTAAGTGCCTGAGCCATCACTCCAGCCCCTTTACCAGCTATTGCCCCAGTGTCATTAATCCCCAAACTTACAAGCTAGGGGTTCAGAACAGAAAGTAGGAAGCAATTTTCTTTTTAAAAATCTCTAATGGGCAGGACAAGAGAACATCAGCCAAACCTCAGAGCACAGCGATTTTTTTCCTTCCTTCTTACCTTTTTAAAAGATTCATTTTATTTCATGTGCATGGACTTCTGACCTGCATGTATGCATATATGTACACAGAGTGCATGCCTGGTGCCTGCGGAGTTCCTCTGAGCTATAGTTATGGACAGTTATAAACATCTCTGAGGGTGCTGGGCATCAAGCCTGGGTCCTCTTCAGGAAGGAATGCTGTTAACTGCTGAGCCATCTCTCTAGCCCTTTGTCCTTAGTTTTTTGGGTTTTTTTTGTTTTTCGAGACAGGGTTTTTCTGTGTAGCCCTGGCTGTCCTGGAACTCACTCTGTAGACCAGGCTGTCCTCGAACTCAGAAATCTGCCTGCCTCTGACTCCCAAGTGCTGGGATTAAAGGCATGCCCACCACTGCCCGGTTTGTCCTTAGTTTTGAGACACAGTGTGTCTTAGTAGCCCAGGCTGAGCTACAACTCACTACATAGCCCAAGCTGGCATCAAATAATGATCAGCCTCCTTAGTGCTGAGATTACAGATGAGGGTCATCACATCTAGCCAGAGCCAAGAACTAACTTTGTCTTTTCTTTTTGTTTTTGCAGTGCTAGGGATCTTGTGCACAGAGAGCATAAACCCTACTGAAAATACTCCTCAGCAGAGTTCTTATAGAGCACTCACGAAAGCTCTTTCAGACACTTTCCTTCCTATATATCTGCAAGCAGTCTGATCTGAATGAGTCTCTGTTGTATGAGAAAGGCTAGCACAGGCTTAGCTGCTGGCCCACATTGCTGGGATGTAGGTAGTGCACGCAGTTAAACTGTTTGGATTCTACCTTTCCTTACTCCCTCCTCCAACTTTTGGTTTTGCTAAGTATTATGGGAAATGTCTCACTTTGCTGCTAGTACTTAGGAACATCGTTAAAAACAAAATGCCAAAGCCTTGGAATTGGCTCAGCCATTAAGATAACTTGTTCTTGGAGTGGACAAAAGGTTGGTTGGCAGCATCCACATGGCAGCTCACGATTCTTTATAACTTCAGTTCCAGAAGATCTGACACCTTTTTTGACCTCTGCAGGCATCAGGAATGCATGTGGTACAAAAACATACATAAGGCAAAACATTCACTCAAAATAAAAGGTCAATCTTTAAAAATCTTAAAAACAAGCCAGGCACAGTGGTGCACACAACATGCCAACCTAGTGGTGATGTACATACATCTTTAATCCAGCACTTGGGAGGAAGGCAAGTTGATTTTGAGGGCAGCCTGGTCCACATAAGTGAGTTTTAAGATAGCCAGGGCAACACAGTGACATGCTGGCCATAGAAGGAGGAGGAGGAGGAGGAAGAGGAAGAAGAGGAAGAGGAAGAAGAGGAGGAAGAGGAGGAAGAAGAGGAGGAGGAGGAGGAGGAAGAGGAGGAGGCAGACAAAAAGCTACAGAAGACAAGGTAGGACATGTTCTGATATTTAATTAAGGATTTTAATCTGGGATGACAGTCTGCATGATGTACTGAAATGCCTGAGACACTCTGGTAGGTCATATAAAATTGGTACATACCAAACTTTACTAGTATGACATTTCAATTGTTAACTGCATACTGAGTGAATTTCAAGACACGCTTAGGCCCGACAGCTCTACACGTATCCGGTGAGTCCAGTGGTGTTAGAGCACGGCAGTGAGCAGAGAAAGGCCCACTTCAACGCCAAGTGGACTCATGTCCACCCCAACAACAGCTCCTAAACCCACTTCAATACCATCGTCATGAAATACTGTAGTACTCTTAACAAGAACAAGGGCTTTTTACAAGCCACCTGACAGCTCAGTTAGCCCCAAGAAGTGGAAGCAGGGTGCTGCACTACACCCTCACAGGCTGGCACTACAGACCTGTGTCAGTTTCAGTCTCGGTGACTAAGCTTGTAGAAAGGTCCCAAGTTCTAGTTTTTCCAGCTAACAAAATTGAGGAGGGCAGCTTCTCAAAGATCAATACATTCTTTAACTTATTTCTTAGACCAAGATAGTTTACTAAGGTCTTTCAAAACTCCTGATTGTTTACTGAGAGGAATGAGAAGACACACTCTGGTAAAACAGTGATTTCCAAAGAGAAGAGTGGCTGAAATCTGGTGAGCTTGCTTTATTTACACACAACTTTTTGTTGTTATTGGGTTTTTTTCTCCGAAACAAATTTTTTTAAAAAAGATTTGTTTATTTTATTTATGAGTACAATGTAGCTGCCTTCAGACACACCAGAAGAGGGGATCAGACCCCAATACAGATGGTTGTGAGTCACCGTGTGGTTGCTGGGAATTGATTGAACTCAGGACCTCGGGAAGAGTAGTCAGTGTTCTGAACCACTGAGCCATCTCTCCAGCCTGACTGTTTGGTTTGAGACAGTTTTCCTGTAGAGCAGCCCTGAATGTCCTGGAATTTACTCTGTAGATCAGATGGACCCCCGAACTCAAGAGATCCACCTGCCTCTACCTCCTGGGTGAAGGCCTGCCTGTGTCACCCCAACCCACTACACACAACTCTTTACCTAGCATTTGGGAGGCAGAGGCAGGGAAATCAGGAGTTCAAAGCCATCCTTGACTATATAGTAAATTAAAGAACAGCTTTGGCTCCATGGAACCCTGTCTAATCCAGCTGTGGTGGTTCTAGCTCACACCTATAACCTTAGCACTTGGGACTGAAACAGGAGGATCCTGTCTTTGGTTTTTTGTTTGTTTATTTTGGTGTTTTTATTGTTTGTTTTTTTTTCAAGACAAGGTTTTTTGATGCTGTCCTGGAACTCTTTTTTGTAGACCAGGCTGGCCTCGAACTAACAGAGGAGGATCCTGTTTTTAAAACAAACATGTTGTTACCAGAAATATACATTCTTTTGTTGACAAGAATTCCTACTTGCTCTTTCAAACCTTTATAAACTGGGGCATGGTGGCATACACTGGTAGTCCCAGCTACTAGGGAGAGCAAGGAAGAGGACTGTTTGAGTCCACCAGTTCAAAACCCGCCTGGACAACAAAGAAAGGTCCTGTCTCAAAAAACAAAATATACAAACAATAACAAACCTCAAAGGGTCATCACATATTTAGCTTTCCAATACACAAGACTGTAAGTAAAACAACGTTCAGAACCAAATAGACTTTCCTGGCATTTTAAAGAAATTCATGTTCGAAGCCTTTGTGATAGACGGCCCTTTCTCAGAGCCTTTTCACCCAACACCCCACTCCTGAACAGAGCACTCCCTGTCCATGAGTATTAGCAGGACTAATGTGAACCAAGGCCTACCTTCCTCCTCCTCGTCGTCATCACTGGACTCACTGACATGCACACTGACAGCAGCGTTTGGAGAGTCTGTCCATTCAAAATAAACCCCAAACCCAATGTCATAACTGTCTGTAGCAAATTCCCAAAAAAGGTATGACCCTTCCTCATGAGTGGGGACTCGAACGGTGACTACTTCTCCTCGCCGTACTGTAATCACAGAATCTGCATCCTGCCGAATCTTCTCTTTAAAGTCTTTGATCTGTGGTCTTGTCCACATGGATGGAGCTGCAATCACTGGAAGAGAGTCTAAAAGCAACAGGATTTACAAAAGCTGAAGCCAAAGGGGCTCTAACCCTGCAGAAAACATCTGACACCAAGGGCAATATGGTTAGCTTAGACCAAGGACGGAAGGGAACAGAACAGCTTCTCAGGTTAATATAATATCCAAGGTCACAGGTACTCAGAGGTCATCATACCTCTTCAGTAAGACAGAATCCACACTCTTACAAGTGAGTTTTCCTAACAGTCTGCTTTCATTTCATTCTATCTGTTGGAAATTCTTTAACCTCTGGGCACTTTAAAGTTCTAAGGGCTTCTCTGAAAAGAGCTAAGAGAAACAGAAAATCCTGGGCATTACTAGAACCACTGGAGGACCTCACATAGAAAGGACAGGCATCTTGTTACTGAGCAATATTCATGTGTACTACAGAACTCAGCGGGTTTTCCAGTTAAGTTAATCAGATTCACTGACAAGATTTCCTCTCATTTGCAAACCCTTGTAGAACTGGGGATGTAGCTCAGTTCAGAGTGTTTGCCTGGCATGCACAAATCCCTGGGTTCAGTCACTAGCACCACATAAAGTTGCAACTAGATTCAAAGTCATCTTCAGCTACATAGTGAGTTGAAGGCCATCCTGAGTTGTCACAAATCAACAAATGTGGCGGCGCATGCACGCCTTTAGTCCCAGCACTCACGAGTTGAGGGCCAGTCATGGCTACACAGGGAGATTCCCGTCTCTCAAAAAAAAAAAAAAAAAAAAAAAAAAAAAAAAAAAAGGAGGAAGAGGAGGAGGAGAGGAAGGGGAAGGGGAAGAGGAAGAGGAAGAGGAAGAGGAAGAGGAGGAGAACAAAACAAAATGCCAATGAGCTGCCTCAGCAAGTAGAGGCACTTGCCACCAAGCGTGACTACTTCAGGTTATTCATCAGAATCCACACGCTAGAAAGAGAACCAAATTTTTCAAGTTGTCTTCTGACCTCTCTGTCGCATACATTCCACAGAGTAAATCAATTACTGTGAATAAAATACTGGTATAAATACTTTGGTCTTGGTAAGACTAAGGTAAAGAAGGTCTTCCCTGAAGCTATTTTCTGTTACTTGTTGAAAAAGTCAAGGCAGGCCGGGCAGTGGTGGCGCACGCCTTTAATCCCAGCACTCGGGAGGCAGAGGCAGGCGGATCTCTGAGTTCGAGGCCAGCCTGGTCTATAGAGTAAGTTCTAGGGCTACACAGAGAAATCCTGTCTCAAAAAAAAAAAAAGGTCAAGGCAGGTCAGAATGAGTTTCAGGAATCCTCCTTACCTACGCACACTTCAACCCAGCACAGCACGCACAGGCTGAAGTGGGGAAAAAAGGAAAAGAAAAACCATCTGACCCTCCCCATCCTTACTTCCAACTGCTGAAAATTAAAATTAGGAAAACTACACTTCTAGGAAACAAACGGTCTCGTAAGATCGCAAATACAAAAGCTGTATGAAGCTGGTGAATTGGACAGATGTCTAAATAACAGGTCTCTGCTGGAAAAATAGGCACGTGCCACCACAGCCAGTTTCACGTGGTGCCTCAAACTGAACCCAGGGCTTTGTGAACACTAAGCAACTTCTCTCTCTGAATGTAACTAGATCTCTAGCCTTGATCTTCTGTGTCTGCGTCATCAGAAGCACCAGATCCAGATTCAAAGAGCAAAAGAGTGCTGGGGTCACACTCATGTAAGCTACTCAGCTTATCTTCCTGAGTTTTGCTTTTCACGAGGTCTAAGAGTGACATCTGGATGGATAAATGCATGTGCCAAAACATACCTTTTGGCCCATTTTCCAAGGCTTCTTCTGCAGCTTCTGGCTCAAGGACTTTTTCGGAATTTTCAGTGTGAGTTTTGGCCTGTCCATTAACTGACAGTGTATCATTTGCTCCAGCTGTGTTCACCTTTGATGATGCAGGCAATGATGCCCCAGCCACCACTACTTCTTGCTGCTTCTGTAATGCTGCCTACAAATTGGAAAAAGTTAAGATGCTCTTATCAGAAAGGCTAACATTTGCCTAGGAGTGAAGTCTGACATCATGCATTTGCTCTAAAGTATTCTAAGAAATTACTAATTAACTTTTGCCAGTTTTATCACATTTGTAGTAAATATTAATATAACACCAACTGACAGTTAAACATGATTAAACATTCAATCTCAGATAAAACTACTAAGGGCAAAAAATTAAGTATAGTAATAAGCCACTGGCCTCCATGAGTGTTGAGATTAAGGGCATGTGCCACCATGCCCAGCAGTGATATATATTCTTACAACTGAATAGAAGAAAATACTTTCTGATTTTTAATAAAATTCAACTATAGGCAGGGAATGATGGTGTATGCCATTAATTTTAGCACTCATGACGCAGTCAGGCAGATCTAAAAACCGAACAACACTTGAACTTTCTCCCCATCCTCACCTTCAATTACAGAAATTAAAATTACAGAAATTGAAAATTACACTTCAGAGAAACAAATGGCCACAGAAGATTCACAAAAACAGAAAAGCTGCAATTGGTAAGTTTGATAGCTGTATAAAGTAGTAAACAAGATCTTCATATATAGACAACTATTCTAATATAGACAGAAATAACTATTCAGAGAAAGATTATAATCATAATTTAAAAAAAAAACAATTTAGGTTTTATGGAGCCTGTTAGCCTCAGCAGGGGCTCATCTACTGAATCATACCCCCTGGCTCCAACAAACTTTTTTAAATAAAGTGTGTGTGTGTGTGTGTGTGTGTGTGTGTGTATTTATCCATTGATTGATTGATTGAGACAAGGCTTCAGTAGCCCAAGCTGGCCTTATGCATGCATCTGCTTCTCAAGTGCTGAGATTAAAGGCATGTGCCACCACATCCAGACTAAAATTTAATAAAACTATCAATCGCCAGGCAGTGGAGTTGCACGCCTTTAATCCCAGCACTTGGGAGGCAGAGACAGGCGGATTTCTGAGTTCGAGGCCAACCTGGTCTACGGAGTGAGTTCCAGGACAGCCAGGGCTATACAGAGAAACCCTGTCTCGAAAAACAAAAAAACAAAAAACGAACAAACAAACAAACAAAAAACCCAACCCAACCAACCAACCAACCAACCAAACAAAACCTATCAATCAAGTAAAAAAATATTGGTCTAGCCAGCTAGCAGTGGCGCATGCCTTTAGTACTTGGGAGGCAGAGGCAGGAGGATCTCTATAAATTCTAGGCCAAGCTGGTCTACATAGTGAGTTCCACAACAGCCAGGACCACACAAAAAACCCTGTCTTGAAAAACCAAGAAACAGATAAACAAAAAACATTGCTCTAAGAGTTAAGGTTATGATAATGAGGTTGGAGGTCAAACTCTCACTTAAAATTTTATACTGGCTTGGGCAATACTGTAACCTATAATCCCAGCACTCAGGAGGCTGGGGCTGCAGTGTCTGAGCCTGAAAGACAAAGTACAGAGAAAAGAAATGTGCTAAGTCCTCAGGCCAGTAACTCCAGATACTTGGAAGGCTGAAGCAGGAAGATTGCAAGTTCAAGAACAGGCTGAGATACAAAATGCCAGGCTGGGCAGCTTAGTGAGACTCTTACCTCAAAATATAAAAAGAGGACTGGGAATATAGCTCTCCGTGGTAGAGTACTTGGCTAGCACCCAGCTTTTTAAACTAGGTTACAAATCCCTATGGAGGCCACAGAACTGAGTGTGTGTGTGTGTGTGTGTGTGTGTGTGTGTGTGTGAGAGAGAGAGAGATGAAATCTGGCAACAGTACAGGGTTTCTGGATGCACAAGGACTACAAATCCATTCAAAAATAAAGTATAATAAATCTGAGGTAGAGCTGAGCTCTATTTGGCTGCATGAAGGCAGCTTCCACACACCCTTGGTTCTGAACACATAACACAGACACTCTGCCCATGGCTGTCATGACATACAATACCAATGAAAGCTGCTGATACACCTCAGCTCAAATTCAAGATTATTTTATGTTATGAACTGCAGTCTTTTTATTATACACATAAAGTTTTCTGTACTTAGAGAAAGAAAACAACTTACTTATGGAAGACAAAGACGTAATGCTTAACTAGTACGTATTTAGATTGTAGGAGCTGGAGAGAGGTGAGTGGCTAACAGTGCTGACTATTCTCTCAGAAGACCCATATTCAAGCCAGGCAGTGGTGGCGCATGCCTTTAATCCCAGCACTTGGAAGGCAGAGGCAGGTAGATTTCTGAGTTCGAGGCCAGCCTGGTCTACAGAGTGAGTTCCAGGACAGCCAGGGCTACACAGAGAAACCCTCTCTCGAAAAACAAAAAAAAACCAACAACAACAACAAAAAGACCCATATTCAGTTTCCAGCATCCAAATGGTGGTTCACAAGCATCTGCCACTCAAGTTCTGGGGTTGTGATACTCTCTTCTGGCTTATGCAGGCACCAGGTATATACACATGCATAGATATACATTCAGGTAAAACACCCATACACATAAAATAAATAAATCTTCCCCCCTTCAAAAAAAAAAAATTCCTGATGGCTGGTAAGATGATTCACCATACAAGTTAGTTTTAATTGTCAACTTGATATAATCTAGAATCTGCTAGGAAAAGTCTTGTGAAACATCGTTTATATTGGATTGGATTGGTCTGTGGAAATGTCTGTTAACATCAATTGATGTGACCCAGACCACTGTGGGCAGTAACACTCTCTAGGCAGGGTTCTTGAGCTGTGTGAATGGGGAAACCCAGTTGAAAGCAACATCTCTCTCTGCTCTTGATTGTGGAGCAATGCAACCTTGGCTGACCTTGAACTATCTGTATAGACTGGCCTGAAACTCACAAAGAGATCCACCTGTCTCTGCCTCTCTAGTGCTGGGTTTAAACACCTGTCTCTGACACTACATAAAACACAGGACTTTAAAAAATACTCTAAGGCTTAGATTCTAAATCACTTCCAAGGAAGAAGCACCAGTTATTCAAAAAAAAAATGCATGCAACCAAAACAAACAGTGCATTCAAAACATTACACGGTGGTGGAGGAAGAGAAAGCCCTTTTGGAGTTAATCTTGAAACTCTCCAGTAAAATCAATAAACTCCCTTCTCTGGATCCCACTGACCAGGACATGTATTTATTAGATACAGCAGGCTGCAATTATTTATACAACTCTTTTTAAAAAACATATACTTTGGGGGAAGTTTTAAAAAGCACAAGAAGATCTGGTATGGCAGTGCTTGTTTATAATCCCAGTTCCTGAGAGGTAGGGTTTGAGTCTCAGTCTGGGCCACACAAGCTTAGTATTACTGGTAGCAGTGGCATATGCCTTTAATCCCAGCACTTGAGAGGCAGAAGTAGGTGGATCTCTGTGAGTTTGAGGCCAGCCTGGTCTACCAGGGTGAGTTCCAGGACAACCGGTACTGTCACACAGAGAAATCCTGTCTTGAAAAAACCAAACCAAACCAAATTAAAACAAAAACCAAAGAACTCCTGCCCACCCTACTCCCCCCAAACAAAAACCAAAAGGAGAAAGGTGAAGAAACAATAGACCCACTAGGCAGCTATGCCACCAAAAGGACAAGCACAGCAGTTCTGTTCAGTATTTACACAAGTTAATACTTCAGAGTAGTCAGTCTATTTCTTCCTTCTCCTTATGTAAAATTCATTAGGAACTGTAAAAAAAGAACCTGAGTGGTAATGAACTGTGAGGCTCAATTCTCAGGTAGCCTACTGGACCTATCTAGTTCCAGAAGCAACCAATTAGAATTTGATCACACTAATTCCAACTGTGACTTCTACCCCATTTTTGAATTTATCCTACCAGAACGACTTTCTCCTCATTAAGTGACAGCAGTCTGTGAAGAGGACAGTACGTAACAGTGATCTTATTAATTATCTCAATGCCTGTCAACAATGCAGAAAAGGGAAAGGAGGTGATAAAGCAGAAAAGGGCTACACAAGAGGGAGCAGCATCTCTCAAAAAGGATGCTTATTAAACCGGGTTAGCACCTTCTGATCCTCTCGTGGCTTATACAGAACCTAGAGAGCCCTTCAACATCTCATTGATCTCTAAGACTAGGAGAGAGGTCATTTTATTTTAAAAATTTCTACTTTCCTACAAATATTTATTACTGTATAATGAATGTGTGTATTTTGACTGTGTCAACAAGTGTCACAGCCCAATACAGTGAGAGTTTATAAATCAATTAATTGATTGATTTCCATCTACCCCACCCTTTTTACTTGGAAATGGGGTCCTTCTAAGCTGCTCAGCCTAGCCTGAAATCTCAGCCACCTGGGTAGTTGGTAGTACAGGCTTACACCACCAGACCTAGCTACTATCCTTCTCTTCCTTCTATCATCCTGTGTGGTTAGTTAGTAGAAACCTTGATCTTGTGCCTTATTCTCACAGAACAGAGAAAAAGCAGGAAATCGGAGCGGCAGTAACATGTCAGAAAGTCGAATGATAATGGCAGAGCCAGGACAGAACCCAACCACCAAGCTCTTTCCACGTCTTTCACTTAACCAACCCACTTTCTCCTGTGTTTTTGGTTGTGAGCCCAGCCTCCAACACCTGAGCTGTCTCTCCCGCTCAAACTACCTAAATGTTGACGCAAATATGTAGGAAGAGGATGCTGGAGAGAGTATATGCTGTCGTGAGTTACAATGGATCTGGATCTGCCCCAGCTTTGAAGAACCAGCCTATGGCCTTGTGGGAGGGGACTCCATCCCTTTAAAGCTGTCTGATCCCAACAGTGCGTGCTTTGCCTGAGAGAAGGTTCTTACACTAAAGCTAGCTACTCGGGTCCTCATGGCTCCAGGGGCACTGTTAACAGTCCATACCATACTCACTGTTCTGATCCTGACTATACAACTCCACATACCCCTGTGACAATATAAAGAACATCTCCCTAGGCTCAAGACTCTGCACTTCCTTTTGTAACTACCAACACAATGCTAGACAGACTGCCTAAAAGACCAACCAGAGGGTTACTTTAGACCTTAGGCTAGCTAATGGAAAGAACCTGGTTTCCATGGGAACACAGTGCCTTCTTTCTCTCTCTCCAGCTGCTGTCATACCTGTTGCTGTGCAAGCTGGACTTGATACAACTGTTGCATGTACTGCTGATAGTGCTGCTCCTGCAGCTGGCGGATGAGAATCTGCTGTTGCTCGTAGTTCCCTGGGTACTGCTGGGCTGCATACTGCTGGAATTGCACGGCAGTCTGCGAGTTTAAAGCTGCCATTATCTGCTGCCTAAAAACATTAATAAATACATGCCAGTCTGACAACAGGAGACTTCATAACAAAATAAAATGTCCTTGTTTACTTTTATAGCTTATAACTTAGAAATGACTAGGCTAATAATGTATACCAAAAAGCATGTATTCTAGGCCCAGAATACTTAAGGGAAAAACCTGACCTCTAATTTTTTACTTAGGTTTTTCAAGAAACGTTGGAATGGAAAATACTAAGCCCATCGCCACCAACATCATAATTATTAACACTTACTGTGCTCTTTTGATGTGTCCTGCACTGTTTAAAACATTTACATGTACCAATGCACTTAGCCTTTCATGACACTATAAGGTTGTCTAGTAACTGCCCAAAATTTTATTGCAGCTAGATTCAAGAGCCAGAGCTCAAATAGAGATAGTCTGACGGCAGCAACACTAACTCACCATGATGCTGTGAGACACAGACTGCCATTGGACATGGATGGTGTTTAAACTTTGGCTACAGTTTCTCTACCTAAACACCCCAGAACAGCACAAGGTAGAAGAGCTAATCGGTGCTACAGGCTCTGTTAAGAATGAATAAAACCAGTGAAAACCTGGTGGGCTGTAGCAGTTCATTTAAAGGTGCCTTTACTAAGAATCACTAAAGATAAGAAAAGCAGTGCATGCTGCTTGTTTTACTAATATCTCCCCCCTTTCTCTCCCCCCTCCTTACCCCCCCTTTCTTTACTCTCTGCACAGGGTTATATTATCTAGATCCAGGCTAACCCTGACTCGATCTCTGAAGTGCTGGGATCATAACTGAACACCACCACGCCTGTTTGGAGACACCAATTTCTATCGAATTAGTTCAATTATTTTTATTTCTTTCAGAGAAAATTACATGTTTCAAAACTGCTATGTGACCACTTACCAAAGACATCAAATCTATTTATTAAATAATAAGCAGGTAAATTAGGTAAAAATAGATTCCTGACTAAAGTATGACACTGGGCCCAGCTAAGGTATTCAACTCCAAATTCAAAAGAGAATGGCATTTAAAACCTCCCTTCCAAGTATAGTGAGGCCATGGTTTCCTTTGAGGCTAGCTACTACTGAAGGTTTTTCTGAGAAACCCGCTGTAAGCAAAGAAGAGACTGGATACACTTTAAGTTCTCTAGCTTAACTTTTCTGCCATGCCATCCCTGGAACCCAAGGCCGTCTTCCCCATGTTTTCCTCTTAGTATCTCAAGCTGCTCTTTGAAAGGCTAGGCCTTCTGAGAAAGTGGCTTTCAGTCGTTTCTAAGAAGGACGTCTCAGCTCCCATGTCCTGGACTAGGTCTGGAAATGGCTATCTAACATACATTGGGTTAGCTAGGCTCTAGGTCCTCCGAGTTTTTAACTGGGTCTTGGACTCGAGCTGGTCTCTCAGATACACAGAAATCAGATCTCAAAATTCCCAGGTGAGACAGTCTTGTGTAAGACAAAGCAGACAGAAACTATAGATAGCACTAAGAACAAAGAAGACTAAGAAGGTCATGAGAACTTAAGACACTGGACTCAAGACAGAACAACTGAGCAACCTTACCTGCTGCTTCTAGCCTCTAGGTTTTACAAACTAACTCCAAATTTCAACACATTATCCTCTGATAACAAACAAAAGTCACTGGTAAACATGAAAGGAGCCAACACACATCTTCCTCCCAGGCAGAGTCACAGACCATTCTAAGACACACCAGTAAATCCCAGGAAACAGGGCGGTAGCCTGGTTCTCATTTTTAAATAAAATCTAAGCAGCAAACTCACTTTTGCTGTTCCAGCCGAAGTCTTTCTTCTTCTATCCGCCGCCTCTCTTCTTCCTCCCGTCTGAGCCGATCTTCCTCCTCTCGCTTCCGTTTCTCTTCTTCCTTTTGCAGCCGCTCACGTTCTTCCTCTTCACGCTGCCTTCGCTCCTCCTCCGCCTTTCTACACGGTATAGAGCAAAGAGAATGAACTCTGCACAGAGAATCCATTTTTAAATCATTTATATTTCACTTTCCAGTGAAAATAAGACAAGAATAGCAAGCAATCTCTCAAAATATGAAACACTTAAACTTTTATATTGTTAAAAACAAAATAGGGAGTCAATGTCATAACATACATGACTATATCAAGAATAATTATTAAGTGGTGGTGCTTTCAGTCTTTAATGACAAAAGTAAGCAAGAATCCAAAAAAAAAAAAGGGGGGGGGGGCTTGGCCAGGCAGTGGTGGTGCACGCCTTTAATCCCAGCACTTGGGAGGCAGAGGCAGGCGGATTTCTGAGTTCGAGGCTAGCCTGGTCTACAGAGTGAGTTCCAGGACAGCCAGGGCTACACAGAGAAACTCTGTCTCGGGAAAAAAAAAAAAAGGGATGGGGTGGGGTGGGGCAACTTTCGAAGACATTATATCTGATTCAACAGTGTACTATAGTATATAAACCAACTTTCCATGTTATTCCATATTCATTAAGTACCAAGTCTTAGCCTGGCATGGTGGTTCTCAGAACTAGGAAGGCAGAGGCAGGTTGATATAGAGTGAGACCCTATCTTTAAAAGGGGGGCAGTACACCTTTAATCCCAGCACTCAGGGGGTGAGGGGGGAGCAAGCAGACCTCTAAGTTCCAGACCAATTTGGTCTACACAGCAAGTTCCAGGACAGCCAAGACTACACAAAGAAACTCATGCCTTGAAAAAAAAATAAAACAAAACCAAAAAACTGTGGGAGGGAGGGAGGGGGGGGGGGTGGGGGGGGGGGGGGGTAGATGCACAGTGACAACTGCACAGCAGCAGTAATCAGGATGTAAAGTGAGTAAGTAAGTAAGTTCACGGGGAAAAAAAACCAACCAACCCAAAAAATAGTAAGAATAAAGGAGAAGGCAGGGAGGGCTGAAGAGAGCTCGGCAGTTAAGAGCATGTACGGATCTTCTAAGAGACCAGAGCTCAGTCTCAGAGCCCTCACCTCCAGCTCCAGAGGATCTGATGCCCTTTTCTGTCTTCTGAGGACACCTGTTCTCATGTGTACATACCCCACACAGATCCACATACATACATACACACATACATACAATTAAACTTAAGAATCTTTAAAAAAAAAAGACTCAAATTGGGGGTTGGAGAGATGGTTCAGTGGTTAGGGGTACAGGCTGTGCCAGAACCCAAGTTTGATTCCTAGCACTCATATGGTGGCTCACAACCACCTGGAATTCCAGTCCCAGGTGAACCAACCTTGTATGGCTTCTGAGGACAATGTACATACATGATACAAAGACATACATGCAGACAAAGCACTCATATATAGAAAATAAATATAATTAACAGTATTTTTCATCAGGATACAAAACATTACTTTGGTTACTTATCAATGAAATGTTATTTATGTCACTGGGTTTGTTTGTTTTAGACTGTGTAGCTCTGGCTAGCCTGGAACTTGCTATGAAGAACAGGCTGGTCTTGAATTTTGTGAAATCTTCTGGCTCTGCCTTCCAAATACCAGGAGTACAGGGCATGTGCCATCCAGGGAAGCACTTCTATAATTCCCTCATGCTTAGGCTATTCTTTGTCTAGTTTTTAATTTTTATTTTATGTATATGGGTGTTTTGCCTATATGTATGTCTGTGAACCACTTGTATTCCTGGAAGCTAGAGGAGAGTGTTGGATCCTCTGGAACTGGAATTAGATGGCTTGAGTCTTCCCATGGGTGCTGGGAGAATCTCAGAAACACAGTGAGCTCAGCAGTATCTACTCCAAATTCTGGAGGAGATAACTAATTAATAACCCATCTAGGATCGAAAGCCAACACCAGAGACTAGGAGGGAAGGAGTGAGTGAATTCATGGTTGAGCCTGTCAAAGACTTACAGTAGAAGGACAAAAGTAGCCAGGTGTGGCAGAACACACGAATAATCCCAGCATTCATTCAGGAGGCCAACCTGGGCTACAGTAGCAAGACAGTCCTGGGGGTGGGGAGGGCTGGATGGGGTAAGGGATCCTGCTCTAGATGGGAGGCTGGTTCACTTGACGGGTGTAACTCCCACCCCCCTCACACGAAGAGTTCTGAATAGCTGCAATAAGAAGCAGAAGTGAAGAACAGGAGGAAGAAGACCTCTGACCCAGAACACATACTCCAGAAAGCAAAGTATCAGTGCACTGTGTGCCACCATGCCCTGTGACATCACCTTCTTTTTTCTTCTTCTTCCTTCTCTATTCTGTGGGAGGCAATGTACGCGGACAGGAGAGGACAACACCTGTTTAGGAGCTTCACAAACTCTACCATGGCATCCTCTTTGGACATGTTTCCCAGAGCTGCCCATTCTCTCCTGCAAAGAATAAAAAGAACAGTTATCTTCTTCCCTAAGCAGAAGGAGAATCTTATTTAATGAAATCTACATACGAAAAACTCAATTGCAATGAAAATGAACTGTTTTTACTAGAAGCTAAATGTTCAAAACTTCAAGTTTCGACAAATCTACCTTGATATATTAAATAAGATGCCATAAACAATCCAAAATAAGTAAATTTTTATTATTCACACTTGTTAAAAAGCAATCTGTATTTTATTTTCTTTACACTCTTAACCTGAACTGAACAAAAATATTCCATATTCTGGAAAAATTCTGTATGTCTCAATAAGGAAATCAATAGCATGCGTTTTATTTTCTATTTAGTTCTATGTCTCTGAGTGTTTTGCCTGAATGTTTATCTGTGCACCTGGAGGACAGGAGAAGGTATCAGTTACTCTGAGACTGAAATCACAGATGGTTGGAGTTGCTGGGGATCAAACCCAGTTCCCCTGGAAGAGCAGCTGGTGCTCATAACAGCTGAGGCATCTCTCCAGCTCAGCAGCACATGTTTTAAATGGCTGCTTTTAATATTATTTAGAAAGAGTCAGTGAAACAGTACTTGTCTTGTGCTCAGATAAGTAAACTTCTTCCACAATAGGATTTAGAATCTTTGAGCAAAATCAGTGTTTCAGTTGTTATGCCAGGAAGTTAACTACATATACCTGAAGCAATGTACACTACACTGCTTTCTAACATCACTAGTTACTAAGTAAGAAAACAGTTACCTCCTATCATTTCCCAACAAGTCAAAGAATCCAACCTCAGGGCTAGTGTCTGGGTTATACGGGCCCAAAAGAGCTTGCTTATGCAGTGCCACAAACTTCAGTTTTTCTTCGTAAGTTGGATGAAAGGCTTTGCCATCTTTTACTAAAAGAAATGAAATTTAAAGAAAACAATTGGTGTTGGCAAAATACAGTTCCCAGCATTAGAAATGCACGGAAGCTTTGCTACATAGCACACCAACATCAGATAAAACAGCAGGTTAAGACTGTTGTTTACTAAATTTTAATGGGGCTTAAAATACAAATCCTTTATAGATTTCTCTTCTTACTCTCACTCTTTATTGTTTTTCTTTAAGTCAGGTCTTACTAATATAGCCCAGGGTGGGCTCTAGTTTTTGATGCAGCCCAGATAGGCCTCACATTCAGTTCTCCTGATTTAGCCCCTAAATACTGAGAACGCATATATCACCATACCCAGCTTGAATTATTTTTTTGATGAACAACTATTATTTGTTTATGTTAAAGTTAGCACAGAGAAATACATCTGTCAAACCATAGACAGGCTTGACATTAGACATCAATTTTTAAAAAATCGTATTTTTAAGTGTTTTATTGTTGTTTCTTTGTAAGACAAGATCTTACCATGTTGCACTCGGTGGCCTGAAATTCACCATGCAGAACCAAGCTGGCTACAAACTCAAGAGATTTGCCTGCCTCTGCCACAATATACAGCTAAAAATGATCCTTAAAAAACAATTTTAATCACTTTGAATAGGATAATGCAATAAATTACACATACATACTTTGAAAGGCTGTGTCTAAAGCATATTTGCGCTACTGAGGCTGTCTGATGTTTTGGCATGGGCTGTGGAATCAGCTGGATGGTGATTAAATCTCATCTTAGACATTTCTGAGTCACAGTGGGATAAGTTACTTTCTTAGTTTAGTCACCAATAAAAGGAGGGTTACATCTCCATGTCAGAGGCTAACAGTATATTATTATTATTATTATTACTTATTACTAACTATTTGATTCTTTGTTTTCCTTATCCTTGAGTCTGACTGGCTTCCTCTAGTGAAATTAAGAAAGAAGGCAAAATCAAAGGTGATGACATACATCTATAATCCCAGCTGCCACAGGAGGATCACCATGAGTTTGAGGACAGTGGAAGCTACACAGTGAGTTCAAGGTCAGCCTAGACTACAGAGTGAAAGTGTGTCTCTGGAAAATAAAGAAAAGAAAAAAGAAAAGCAGAATTAAGCTAGTCTGACAAAAATAACTATTACCTATATTCAAAAACAGTACAAAACTGGGTCCTGGTAAAATGATAATCTTTAAATAATCTCCCCATTATAACATAATAGTTTTAAATTGATTCTAGTAAAAATGGACTACCAAAATTTAAAAAACCTAGCTGGCAAGATGGCTCAGCAGCTACTCTGACAACCTGAGGCTGATCCCTAATCCATGTAGTAGAAGGAAAGGACCAACTCAAGCTGTCCTCTGATCATGTGTCATGACACTGACCCCACCAATAAATACAAAAATATTAAAAAAATTAAGTATAAACCATGTACAAGTTTCATCCATACACATAGTATACTCTTAAATAAAATTATTAAGAAATAAACGAACAAACAAAAAGCCAGGCAGTAGTGGCACATGCTTTTATTTTAGTGCCAGCACTCAGGAGGCAGAGGCAAGCAGATCTCTATGAGTTTTGACTTTGAGGACTGCTAAGACTACATAGAGAAAACTGTTTCAAGAGGGGGAGGGGGAGAGAAAGGAACACGAATTGAACTATATGAACAGGGGAAGAAGGCAAAAGACACAGAGGCTGCCAATAAACATCTAACACGTATTCAACTTCACAAATCAAAGACACTACAGTTAAAATCACTCATACCATCAGATTTTAAAATGCTAGACAAATGGCTTGATAAGAAGGGGCTGTTGAACTGGCTCAGCGGTTACGAGCATTGGCTATTTTTTCAGAGGAACTGGGTTCCATTCCCAGAACCCACATGGTGGCTCCTAACTATCCGTAACTTCATTTCCAGGGGATCCAATGCCTTCTTCTGACCTCTACACATACATTCATGCAGTCATGCAAATAAAATAAATCTAGCCGGGCAGTGGTGGCGCCCGCCTTTAATCCCAGCACTCGGGAGGCAGAGGCAGGTGGATTGCTGAGTTCGAGGCCAGCCTGGGCTACAGAGTGAGTTCCAGGACAACCAGCACTACACAGAGAAGTCCTGTCTCGAAAAACCAAAAATAAATAAATTAATAAAAATCAAACAAAATCAACTCAGATCATTCCACTAGTTCTTAATATTTTCATGCCAAAAATATTCAAGTAATAAAGTAACTAGATAGTACTTTTAAATTCTTTCCCTCAGTATATTACCAGAAAGTAGGGTCCTATCTACTTTCACTTTTTGCAGTGGAAGAACTGTCTGAAACCAGAGAGAGATCCAGCCTTGCCTCTTTACAGGTAACTGAATGGCCTGGGCCAGGTCCGTCAACTAGGAGATACAGATAACAGAACACTCATGGGGGGGATTAAGTAAAATTGCAGTTTTTGCCTGACATCTAGTAAATATTTGCTTTGTAATCACTGACAACCATTAGTTTGAAATCATAAATTAATGCAACCAATCTACCAGACAAACAGCAATTGAGTATTTGAAAAGGAAAAATCGAAACCCTGAATAACTCAACAAAAACAAGTTAACTCCATCCCAGAAGTATAAAGCTCTGAAATTCTTTAGGGCCTTAACATAAAAGGCTAAGAAAGCCTAGCTTAATCTTGCTAAAATAGAATTAAGAGCAATTTCTTTCCTCTTTTGAAAAACCTTCACTGGTTCTTCATCTAACAGAAAGGCTAAACTATATACAACTTCATCAAATGCTTCCAGGATCTGTATTCAACTTTCTCAACTCATTAAATGACCTCCTGTTTGCCATTTCCCATACACACATGCCGGGCCCCACCCCATCCCCTCTCCACATTCCTTCTAGAGTGGCACTATTTCCTCAACCCACGCTTGCTCTACAGGTGTCAACCCGCCCTTTAAGTCTTTTGTCTCCATGCTCCTTCAGAGTGAAGAGGATTGCACCATTCCTAGGCAGGATCCTGATACTAAGCCTTACCCACAGTAAGGGTATAAACCCCCTGATGTTTAGATAGTAAACACTAACTGACAGTTTCATCTGTTATTTCACACGTCCCATCCCCTGGGGTAGAACTCAGGGCCTAGTTATGTATACTATGTTATGCACCCTGGGTAAGCATTTCACTTTCATTTTAGCACAAAATTCAGAGTTGTTGATACAGTAATTGATCACTGGTTTATGATCATCACTATTTCAAGTATGTAACACAAAACACTTTTTGGCGGTGGGTGGGGAAGGGTATTCACTGATCTACTCCAGAGTGATTGTGCACTCACTGTGTAGCTGAGAGTGGCCTTACACTTCAGATCCACCTCCTGAGTGTTGACATTTCAGGCCTGCGACACCATGGCTTGCTTATATGGTGGTGTTGACAGAACCCAGGTCCTAAAGCCAGATAGGCAAGCACCCTACCAATGGAGCTACATCCTAAGCTTCTCCAGCTATTTTCAATAGAAAATATAATCTTGCTTTCAAGATTCAAATTTAGTCCACAGAAGATAAAATGTAATGTAAAATGAAGGGCAGAGTTGGGAAACATGGCTCAGCACTTATTTACTGTACAAGCATGAGGCCCTAAGTTTAGACCTCCTTAAAAAAACATCAAGAAACACAAAATAGTTGACATCAGTAAACTCAGCTTTCTTAAGTAAAGAGAAGCTAGGACAAGAAAATCTCCAGAAGTTCATGGCACATGGCTAGACTGGTGGACAAAGCAGCAAAGGAAATCCAGTCTCAAGGAGAACCAACACCCAAGGTTGTCCTGTGACTTCCACACAGAAAATGTACAAATACACACCCGAGAGTAAAACAAAACAAACCACAAAGGCAGCCTTGCTGGACTCGCCCCAGTTCCCGTTAATTCTGCTTTTATGTCCTTTTCCCTCTACAATCAGTAGCTGACATACGAGCCCTTCACTGTTAGCGCAAGCAATAATCCACACAGAAAGGTAGCTCTGAATTGCTATGCAGCTGTTTTAAGTGCCTGGGTATAGTTTTGAGCACTTAATTTAGGAACTGAGCAAACTACCCCTATTGGTGCATTTCCTTCTGTAAGGTGACTAATAACCTTAGCCCCTTTAATGTGGCTTCTCTGAAGGCTGTTGACACTCAAAGGCAATTTAAAATAATCTGTTTAGACAACTAAATCTTAAATGTGAGTGTAGTATTACCTAATCCAGCTTCTTTATATAGAACTTGATTCTAGCAGTTAAATTTCTAGGAATTTATATAGCAACAATAATTTAGAATGAGGCTCCTGACCCAAAACAATGCTAACTTTGCTGCCCATTATACAATGTTTAAGTTAATAATTACTTTGTTTAGGTTTTTGTTATTGTTTTTATACAGGCTCTCACTATGTAGCTTTGTCTGTCCCAGAATCCGGCTGGCCAGACAGGCCTCAAATTCAGACATCCACCTGCCTCTGCCTCCCTAGGTCTGGGATTAAGTGTGTGTGACACCATGCTTACTGTTTTGTTCTATTAATGCAGATATTGCTATTTTCAAGTAAGATGGGGTCAGATGAAATATCCCTCCCTTTGTTACTCATGCAGCAAAATCAAAGATTAGAAGTCGGTTCTTTCTGGTTCTGGAGCCATATATCTCATTGGTAAAGAATGAACAATGCTCTTCTCAAGGACCCTGGTTCAATTCCCAACACCCAAGTCAGGCAGTTCAGAACTTCCGATGACTCCAGCTCCAGGAGATCCAACTCTTCTGGTCTCTTGGAGTATCCACACTGACACACACTCACTCACACACAAAATTAAAAATTCTTTTTTAAAAAAAA